>CM056050.1:407783030-407935421 GCA_029574335.1 Rana kukunoris
CCAAATAAGTATGCGGATGCCACCTCATCTCCTCACACATTGATATGTAGGCCTTCCACGTGCGATGATAAATCTTTCTAGAAGACTTCTGTGCCTTCAGCATGGTAGAAATCACCAAAACCTGAAAGGCCCCGGTCTCTTAGCACCTGGCTTTTAATAGCTATGCCGTCAAAGCCAGCAACTGTAAAGCAGGATGCAGTATGGGACCTTGTGACAGCAGGTCCTCTTGCAACGGTAGACGCCAAGCTACCAGATGCACTGTCGGCGTACCATGGACGCAAAGGCCAATCCGGAGCAATTCGGATCATTGGAATCCCCTCTGCGAAGCTTCAGGGAGGGAAAGGCATTGATTTACCGAAACTGGCCCTACAGCGCCACCAACGCATCTGTAATGTCTGCCCAGGGGTCTTTTGACCTGGCCACAAACCCCAATACCTTCTGATTAAGTCAACAAGCCAGAAGATCTACGTCCAGCTCGCCCTATTCTTGGCAAAGGAGCTGAAACACATCTGGGTGTAGGAGCTCATTCTCCCTGGTCCAGCATCTGGCAGCTCAGATAGTCCGCCTGCCAGTTTTCCACGCCTGGTATGAATACGGATAGAGTGCCGGTACGCTCCTTTCTGTCCACCTCAGAATGTGAGCGACCTCCAATGCTGCAGCCGAGCTTCTTGTCCCTCCTTGATGGTTGACATTCGCCACCGATGTGGCGTTGTCTGACTGGATCCTGACTGGGCGCCCCTGGAGCCTCAGACCACGTGGAGAGGCAAAGACCGATTGCACGAAGTTCCAGGACATTGATTGGCAGGCGGGATTCCTCCGGAAAAGGAAGAAATGACTTCCCGGAAAGAAGTGCCAGTGATGTCAGCCACCAAACCAGGGACTTGTCCCATCTAGACAGAATTTCCCTCTGCAACACCCGAGTGTGGAATTTAGCATACAGTACCGTATCGAAGGAGGCTACCATGAGACCTAGTACTCGCATGCAAAAGCAGAGCGACGCCCATCTTTTGAATGTCAACTGCCACACCGCTGCCGGAAGAGTAACTTTTCCACCGGGAGAAACACCCTCTTTTGAGGAGTCCAGAACCAACCCCAAGTTTTTTCCAGGCATTGAGTCAGTACCAATACAGACTTCTGAATGTTCAGCACCCAACCAGGGTCTGACAGGTTATAGACACGCCCTCCTCTAAGTCTGAGCTTGAAGAAGCTTAGAAGATCGTCAAAGTAGCCCACGATGCTACGCTGTCTGAGCCGGGCCAGAATCGTGGCGAGCACCTTGGTGAACACCCTCGGTGCCAATGCCAAGCCAAAAGGGAAAGCCACAGACCCCATCCTTCTTTGGTACCACAGATTCGAGTAAAAACCCTGAAACTGTTCCTGCAATGGAACAGGTATGATCACCCAGCGTACCAGCAGATCCCGAACTGCCCAGAACAGGGCTTCCCGACGGGTCAGGGGAAAAAATCTGTTTGGGGCAAGAGAAACTCTTGTACCCTGAGGAATCTACTTTGCAAACCCACCTGTTGGAAAGCAAAAATGTCCACCGAGCTGCAACTCCGCAAGAGTGTCGGGCAGGGGCAAACCTACATGCGGACGCAGATTTGTCTGCAGGCTTGTTGGGTTTGCGAAACCAGGGACACTTTTGTCCGTCAGCAGGCGCTTTATCGGCCTGGGAGCGTTTACCTGTAGCACCGGGTGGATGAAAAAAAAAATGCTTGTGCGCGGTAAAGGAGGGCCCCTGCCTACAGCGTGGCTCCTTACCCTTTTGGATTGCAGGAGTAGAGTGCCCTTACCCCCGTGGCCTCTTTACTAAGGTCATTCAGAGAGGCTTTGAAAAGCCTGTCACCCTTAAAAGGTAAATCCATCAGCGCCATAGCATCAACAGATACCACAGGTGCAGGGGCACCAGTTGCTAACTCAGGGATTTTTAGGGAAAGTGGCGTCCACTTCCGACGCAATGCTGACCAACGTATCTGACACCAGCAGGGACGCAAGGCAAGCATACGGCCCACCCTCCAAACTGCTACAGGGAACAAGGGCCCCCCCCCCAGAGGACTCACCACCCAAGCCGGTCACTGCGAACAGCTCCCACCCGTCTCCTGCTTGAGGTGCTCACAGCACAGCCGCTTGTATCACTCTGCTGCTCTGCCGCATGTCCCGGCTGTTCACGCTGTACTGACCAACACTAGAGGCCAAAACCCCTCCCAAAATAGCCGCCGAGCAGCCGCCCTGTAGAAAAAGGCACGCGGCTACAGGAAAATGGCCGGAGGAGAACAGGGCGCCGACAAAAAGTAAACACACACATCGCAGCAGTGAACACCCGGAGCCCCCCCCCCACACAGGCAGTCTATAACACCCCCAGGAGAGCAGACCCACACAGCACAGCCCCCGCCAGCGGATGAGCCCTCCTCAGGCCGACCCCCGTCAGACACAGCCAGCCCAGCTACTCAAAGCATAGGGAGGAGGGGAGGAAGGGAGAAAAAAAAAAAAAGGATGGGTGGGAACGCCCTACTCGACCTCCCCAGGTATGTCCAGGGGTACGGCTACTTGCCCATCCTGCATTGACTCGCTGAAAGCATCCCAGACATACCCCCTACTGCGCAGGTACGGAGGTGGCTGTTGGCTCGGCACATTCACATTGATGAACTATGCCCACCCCTGGAGCGATGGCGCATGGTTGTGGACGGCCCAGCGCATAGCTAAAGGCCGGCACACGCTCGATGGCCAAAACTGGGGAGACTACAAGGATCCGACGTCCAGCCTGTCACCCAGTCAGCAGTTGATAGATCTCGGGAACAAAAAGAAAAGAAAAAAAAACTCATGGGCCCAAAGGGGAAAAAAAACTGAGCTGCTACATGCAGGAAGAGGGGTACCTAGCGGTACTGTACACTTTTTGATGCGATTAACATTTCACATGTTTTTCTGCCTAGTCCTTTCCTGATGAAGGCCAACACCCACAAGTCTGTTGCTGTGTCTGTCCATGAACTGAAGAGAAAAAAAAATACTGTGTTTGAAAGACCGCTGTGCAAATACTGTGGGACAAATTTTTGCAACGACCATTTTATTCCCGGAGTCTTAACTAAAAAATAGATAGGGTGGTCAAGTAATTTTATAGCAAAAAAATTGATTTTAAAAATTTTGTAAACAAAAACAAATAGGCTTGGTCCTCAAACCCCTTCCTGACCAGAGCACTTTTTACAATTTGGCACTGCTTAGCTTTAACTGACAATTGCGCGGACGTGCCTCAATACCCAAACAAAGTTTGCATCTTTCCCCCGCCCACATATAGAGCTCTCTTTTGGTGGTATTTGGTCACCTCCGCGGTTTAATTTTTTGGCGCTATAAACAAAAGAACAGTGACAATTTAAAAAAAATATATATTTTATACTTTTGCTATAATAAAATATCCCAATATTTTAATTTTGTTTAAACTAATTTTTCCCCCTCGGTTTACGCCAATATGTATTCTACATATTTTTGGGTAATAAATAAAATCACAATAAGCCTATATTGATTGGTTTGTGCAAAAGTTATAGCGTCTACAAAATAGGAGATAGAATGCCATTTTTGTTACATTTTTTTACTAGTAATGGCAGCGATCTGCATCAGGACTGCGGAATTATGGCAGACAGATCGGACGCTTTTGACACATTTTTTAGGGGTTAAAGTATTTGTGAACTCTCCCCCATAAGTTTAGCCCATAGCAATCCTCACTACAAACTTAAAATCACGATATGTAAATTTCACCTTACTGGCTCAGTTTGCTTGTAATCTGCATTGTTGTTTATGCTGACGTCACCGGCACACGCGTATCTTTAACGCAATTAACGGCATGCTCTGTGTGCTGTCACTTCATAAGGAAGTGTGCCGAGTCCTTCATATCCTGTCGTAGCACCATGCTGGGATCCCACAATATCAGTCTCAGTAAACATTTCCTTATAGTGTTTTCTATGGCCGATGCCGATATTTAGAAATCGGGCGGCCGATATAATGACGATTTTTGCGGCCGATATTTTAGGCCGATTACATTTTTTTCCCCATTTCGTAAAATGTAACAGTTTAGTTAAATAATAAAGAAGGGATACAGAAAATTGCATAAATTAACCATTTATTAAACAGAAGTACACAACAAGCTTCCAGTCAGTGCACATGTATGTAATTTAGATAAACAACTATGATATCTTAAAAATAAACAGGTGAGGTAATCAAAACTTTTGAAAGAAATCAACAGCAATAGATAATGGACATTAACCACTTAAGGACCGCCACATGTACATATACGTCGGCAGAATGGCACGGACAGGCACAATCACGTACCTGTACGTGCCTGCCTTGACGTGGGTCCTATCGGGAGCCCCCTCCCCCCCCCGGTACATACGGCGGTTCCGTTGGCTCTAGGAGCGATCCAGGATGAGGGGGTGGCTGTTAGTTTCTGGCCACCCCTAAGCGTTCGCTCCCAGCGAATCATCTTCCGCCCTTCCCCGCCTCTGTAACTGTAAACACAGGCAGAGGAAGTGATGTCATCCCTCCCCCTGTCGAGAGAAGACATCCAACAGTGAGTTGCACCTAACAGCACACTGACACCAGTACATATAGGCACATAAATCCTCCCAGTCACCCCCCAGCCCCGTCAGTGTCACCGATTGCAGTGATCATTTATTTTCTGATCACTGCATTTAGTGTCATTTGCGACAAAAAAAAGTGTTAGGGACATTAGCCTTAGGCCCAGGGTAGCCCCCCTACCACCCCACCCCCCCCCAAGGTTTAACCCCTTGAACACTGCCCTAGTTAACCCTTTCACCCCTTATTGCCAGGGTCACTAAGCGATCGTTTTCTGTTCGCTGTATTAGTGTCGCTGGTGCCGCTAGGTAGCTAGTTATTTTTTGAGGTTCGCCGCCAGGTTTTTATAGCGTTAGGTACCCCCATACATTTTCTAAATAAAGGTTTTAACCCCTGATTGCCCCTAGAGTTAACCCTTTCACCAGTGATCACCATACAAGTGTCACTGGTGACGCTGGTTAGCCAGTTATTTAGTTTAGTCGCCAGGTTTTTAGAAAGCTCGAGGTACCCCCATATATTACCTAATAAAGGTTTTAACCCCCTGATTGCCCCCTAGTTAACCCTTTCACCAGTGATCACCGTATAAGTGTTACGGTTGACGCTGGTTAGTTTGCCGTTTTTATCATCAGGGCACTCACCGTATATAACCCAAGGTTAAACCCCCTGATCACCCGGCGGGTGGTATCAATTACATTTTAGCGTCAGTCAGGGTCTGCATCGCCCCAGGCAGCGTTAGGTTAGTGCCAGTAACGCTTACACCCAGGCCCAAAGCATACACCCCCCTTAGTGGTATCACCAAGTACCTGATCAGATCTATACTAGCGTACCCAGCAGTTTAGGGTACCCAAAAACGCATTGTTAGCGGAATCAGCCCAGATACCCACTAGCACCTGCGTTTTGCCCCTCCATCCAAACCAACCCCCCCCCCCCAAGTGCAGTATCGATCGATCACTGTCACTTCCAAAACACAACACACATAACTGCAGCGTTCGTAGAGACAGGCCTGATCCCTACGATCGCTAACCATTGTTTTCTACGTTTGCTGACAGTCAGGTGCTTTTTTTACCTGTGAATCATTACCAGGGTATCAGTAAATTTAGAGCCCAAAATGGCAAATCCAAGGTACACTGATAAAGAGGCCTACTTGTTTCTGAGCATGACAGATATCGAAGGAGGAGGTCACGCATCTGTCAGATTCTGGCTCAGAATAAGATCCTGTTTAAGACAGCGGCTTCATGTCAGATAGCAGGGACCACAACTTTGTCGTCAGAGCCAAGGCCAGGCGTACCCGGCTCCGTTCTGATGTTGTTGAGCAGCAAAAACCGCAGGACCCTTGTATGGAGCAGAGAAGTACTAGCGCCGCTATTCCTTCTGGTGGACTGGCAAGCACCAGCGGCCTAGCACACCCTGGTCATTCATCCAGCACTGCAGTATCACGTGGTGACGTGGCGAGTCCCATTAAGTGCAGTTCAAGCTGGCGAGGTGGCAAGCACAAGTAGTGTCCCGCTGCCACAGAGAAAAAGACAAAGAAAGGCCTGTCGTGCCTATAGTGCCCCTCCTGCAGAATTTGCCTATACTGATTGGGTCCCCACCACTTCTGCAGAACCCGTACTTCCCCCATTTACTGGCCAACCCGGTATTCAGGTGGATACACCCAATTTTGCATCACTTGATTTTTATTCGCTGTATTTCACGGAAGATCTCTATAGATCTATTGTGGACCAGATTAATTTATATGCTGGTACTTACATCGCCGCTAATCCCCAGACCCTCCTCGCCAGAGATTGGAAACCACTTACGGTTTCCGAATTTAAGACCTTTCTGGGCCTTACCCTCAACATGGGCATACACCAATTTCCGAAGTTGCGGATGTATTGGTCCACAAGTCCACCTTACCATATGCCCATATTCTCTGCTCACATGGCCAGGAAACGATACGAAGCGATCCTGCGGTTCTTGCATTTCAGTGAATGCACTGTCGTCCGCGTGGAGACCCTGAATTTAACCGGCTCTACAAAATTCGGCCCCTCAAACCATTTCAACGAACATTATGTTGTATGGATTGTTTAATCCCCAGCAAGTTGTCTGCGTTGACGAGTCCCTAATTAAATTTTCTGTCCGCTTGTCTTTCAAGCAGTACCTTCCCAGCAAGCGTGCCAGATACAGGGTCAAGCTCTATAAGCTTTGTGACAGGGCAACAGGCTACACATGGAGCTTTAGGGTTTATGAGGGCAAAGATAGTGAGGTAGAGCCGGAGGGTTGCCCAGATTACATGGGGAGCGCTGGCAAGATCGTGTGGGACTTGGTGTCATCCTCATTTGGAAAGGGGTACCACTTATACGTGGAAAACTACACCAGCGTGCCACTTTTTAACCACTTGTTTGATCATCAGATTGGAGCATGTGGCACCGTGCAACCTAATCACCAGGGCTTTCCCCAGTGGCTTGTAGATTCCCATCTTAGGCTGGGGGCGAGAGCTCTTTTTTTACTGTATTCTATTCTTTAAAGAATTATGTTTTTTCATGCTTGCTTTTGAGGTATGCAATTTACTTTACTGTACGCCATTCAGCTGTTGGACTAATTTATCTTGACAGCAACAGCGTTTGCTCCCACGATATATAAAGCCGTGACTCCAGTGCTGTAGGAGGTGATTTCACCACCACAGTTAAAAACAGAGCATATATGCCGAAGCATGGGGGCATTAGGGGCGGAGGAGCGATTTTACTCCTAACGCGGTTGACATTCCTACGAAGGCTTTCCCGTGGAAAAGTCTGACCATGTGTACACAGCATAACTTTTTGGAAAAGTCTGACCGGGTGTACGCGGCATAACTTTGTGGGAGGATGCCCCCATGCTAGAAACAGTGCATGTATGCCCATCATTAGAAGTGGGTGGATGAAGGGAGGTATTCTAATGGTGGGCATAACCCCCGTTCAATCTTATTTTCGTTCAGCCAACAGTCTGCATGAAAAAAAAAAAATACAATACATGTCCAACAAGAACCAACGTACTGGTATGTTGCTGGACTTTAAATGGTTATACCAGAATGATGCCTGCAGGTTTTGGTATCATCTTGGTATTATTTTCAGCCAGCGATTGGCTTTCATGTAAAAGCAGTCCTAGCAGCTAATTAGCCTCTAGACTGCTTTTACATTCAGTGGGAGGGAATGTCCCTCCCCCCCAGGATATAAACAGCGCTATTGGGAAATTGGGAAAGCATTTTATCACACCGATCTTGGTTTGGTCAGATGCTTTGAGGGCAGAGAAAAGATCTAGGACCCCATTTAAAAAAAAAATTAAAAAAATGTACCTGTCACTAACTACTACTATCATAAGGAATATTTACATTCCCTGAGATAATAAAAATGGTAAAAAATAAAATGGAAGGAACAGTTTACAAAAAATAAATAAAAAACAAGCTATATATAAGCATCCCTCCCCCCCCCCCCCGCTCTTGCGCAAAGGCGAACGCAAGCGTCGGTCTGGAGTCGTATGTGAACAGCAATTGTACCATGCATGTGAGGCATCACCGCGAAGGGAAGATCGAGGGCAGTAATTTTAGCAGTAGACCTCCTCTGTAAATCTAATGTGGTAACCTGTAAAGGCTTTTAAAAATGTATGTAGTTTGTCGCCACTGCGCGTTTGTGTGCAATTTTAAAGTATGTTGTGTTTCGTATCCATGTACTCGGCCCAAGATCATCTTTTGTATGTCATCAATAATTTGGGCAATATAGTGTTTTAGCGCTTTAAAATAAAAAAAATGCGTTTGAAAAATCGCTGCGCAAATACTGTGTGGGAAAAAAATGCAACACCCACCATTTTAATCTGTAGGGCCTTTGTGTGTGTGTATAATATAATATAATATATATATATTTCAATTTAACTGTTTTTATGTAAACAGTGTCAGAAAGGGCTTTGTCTTCAAGTGGTTAGAAGAGTGGGTGATGTATGACATAAGCTAACTGTTGTGCATAAAATGCCACCAAATGACAATTCAAAACCCACCAAATGACTTAATTTTGGAAAGTAGACAGCCCAAGCCATTTGCTGAGAGGCATCTCGAGTCCATAGAATATTTTAGATTTTGACACAAGCTGCGGGAAAAAAGTTTTTTTTGTTTTGCGCAAAGTTGTCACTAAATGATGTATGTTTGAGCAATATCATGGGCATATGTGAAATTACACCCCAAAATACATTCTGCTGCTTCTCCCGAGTACGGGGATACCACATGTGTGGGACTTTTTGGGAGTCTAGCCGCGTACGGGACCCCGAAAACCAAGCACCGCCTTCAAGATTTCTAAGGGCATACATTTTTGATTTCACTCACAAATCTTGAAGGCGGTGCTTGGTTTTCAGGGTCCTGTACGCAGCTAGGCTCCCAAAAAGTCCCACACGTGGTATCCCCGTACTCGGGAGAAGCAGCAGAATGTATTTTGGGGTGTAATTCCACATATAACCAGGGCATGTGTGAGCAATATATCATTTAGTGACAACTCTGTGCAAAAAAATAAAAATCAGTGTCATTTTCCCATAACTTGTGTCAAAATATTAAATATTCCATGGACTCGACATGCCTCTCAGCAAAATAGCTTGGGGTGTCCACTTTCCAAAATGGGGTCATTTGGGGGGGGTTTTGTGCCATTTTGGCATTTTACGGCCTTCGAAACTGATAGGTAGTGAGGAGTGAAATCAAAAATTTGAGCCCTTAGAAATGCTGAAGGCGGTCCTGGGTTTTTGGGGCCCCATATACGCTAGGCTCCCAAAAAGTCCCAAACATGTGGTATCCCTGTACTCAGAAGAAGCAGAATGTATTTTGGGGTGCAATTCCACATATAACCATGGCATGTGTGAGCAATATATCATTTAGTGGCAACTTTTTCGGGGGGACTATAACTGCTCGGAAATGACGTGCACGTCACTTTCTTTGGCAGGAGTTCCATGAGCCCCCAAAATGTTTTGGTACATTTTCTCCAGAAGACCAGAGGGACTGGGTTCCTCCTTTTCTACCCTTGTCCTGGTCCGTTTCAGTTTTGGTCCTTCATCTCTAGTTTTCTTTTTGTTGCACAGACACAATGGCGTACTCTTCTCGCAGCCAAGTTTTTGCTTTGCTCACTGTGTCCCCTGCAAATACATGGCCCCTGTACCGAGGATCAGGCAGTGTTGCCAGCACCAAACATTTGGTATCCTCTATCTTGGAAAGTCGTCTGTCCAAGCTTTGCCACATGGTTTCTTTAAGTGTTTTTATCCCCCTTGGTGCTTCAGGCAGAGGGTCACACCACATCTTCAGCACAGCTATGCATGGGATAATGCTGGAGATGGAGGCCTCTGCCTTGCCGATATCCAAATTTGCTTCCTCAATAAGGCACAGTGTATATCAAATTTGAGATGATATCCCATTGTTCTGCTGGAGGTGTGGTTAACTTGCCATGTTCTGCTACATAGAAATTCAGGGCACGCTTCTGCTCCAGCATCCTCTGCAACATATGTAATGTGGAGCTCCAGTGGGTGGGAACATCTTGAATGATGCTGTGCTGGGGGAGGCCAAGATGTTTTTGGATGGCTCAAAGATGCTGCTTTGCAAGCACAGAGTGGTTAAAGTGTGTAGTAAAAGTCTTTAATTTGGCAATGTCCCCCACTACTCGCTGACTGCTGAGGCCCTCTTTCACCACAAGCTGTAATGTGTGTGCACTGCAGCTTAAGTCTGGTATATCTGCCAGTCTGAGGCCTTTAATCATGTTGGCACCACTGTCTCGCAGCACAAGCACCACTCTGTCTTGGTTGATGTCCCAATCATTAAGCATGCTAAGAAACATCTACCTGATATAGTCCCCAGTATGGGAGCCAGACATAGCCTTGACATTTAGAATGACTTGATTCCTTTCCCAGTTACTGTCTATAAAATGACATGTTAGGCTCATAAGCGATTTGGTTTCTCCAGACCAACAGTCTGTTGTAAAGGACACATAGGCGCCAGCATTCTGTTGCAATTAGTGTCTTAAAGGGGTTGTAAAGGTAAATGATTTTTCACCTTAATGCATCCTAAGCATTAAGGTGAAAAAAACATCCGATGGTGTCGGCCCCCCCGAGCCGCCGTTTTACTTACCTGACCGTTCGAAATTGCCGGGCGCGTCCACATCATCCTCTTCGGTTCCCAGCCGATTCTATCCCGAATTTCCAAACCTTTACAAAGGCATTAAGGGCCTTGAGGTCTAGGATTGTACGAACTCCATCCTTTGGGACAACAAACAGATTAAGTAGAATCCCTGAAATCTGTCCTGCGGTGGTACGAGTACGATTACCCCGCCCCTCAACAAATCTTGAACTACCCGCCCCAGTCAGGGCAGTCCGACGAGACAGTAGGAGAGGAAGATTTGAGGGAAAGAATCCGTTTGGTGGTCAGGAAAGAAACTCGATCTTGTACCCTAAAGCAGTGTTTCCCAACTCCAGTCCTCAAGGCACACCAACAGGTCATGTTTTCAGGATTTCCATTATTTTGCACAGGTGATTCGATCAGTTTCACTGCCTTAGTAATTACCACAGCTGTTGTAATTGAGGGAAATCCTGAAAACATGACCTGTTGGTGTGCCTTGAGGACTGGAGTTGGGAAACACTGCCCTAAAGAGACCGCTTCACAAACCCACTGGTAGGAAAAAAAGGATTTTTAATAACAGCTTACCTGTAAAATCCTTTTCTTGAAGTACATCACGGGACACAGAGCGCATAGTCATTACATATGGGTTATATGGGTACCTTCAGGTGTGGACACTGGTGTAATCAACTTCACAGGAAGTTCCTCCCTATATAACCCCCTCCCACTGAGAGTGCTTCAGTTTTGTAGCAAGCAATTTCTCTGAGGTTACACAATGTTCCCCAAAAGAGGGGTGGGAGCTCTGTGTCCCGTGATGTACTTCAAGAGAAGGATTTTACAGGTAAGCTGTTATTAAAAATCCTTTTTTCTTTATCGTACATCACAGGACACAGAGCGTATAGTCATTACATATGGGATGTCCCAAAGCAATGCTCCATGAAGGGAGGGAGACCGTAAGGCCAAAATTAGCCAAACAGAAAATATATCAGGAGGTAAAAAATAGCTCCACCAACAGAAAAAAAAGGGTGCGTGAACCGGGCCAGAGGATTCTATACTGCTGCCCGAAGGACCGCCTGCCCAAATGCTGCGTCCGTAGCTTTTGTGACGTCCAACTTATAAAATTTAGTAAACGTATGTACGGAAGACCAGGTTGCCGCTTTGCAAACCTGTGCCATAGAGATCTGATGGTGTGCCGCCCAAGAGGCACTCATGGCCCTCGTAGAATGGGCCTTAATTGATAAGGGAGGTGGAACGCGCTTCAGACCATAGGCCTGAAAAATCAGCTGCTTAATCCACCTAGCCAAGACAGACTTGGCAGCCGGCTGACCCTTCTTGGGGCCATCCGGGAGAACGAAAAGCACATCTGTTTTCCGAATCTTTTCTGTAGCCTTGAGATAAACCCTCATGGCTCGGACCACGTCCAAAGTATGAAGCAATCTTTCCTCTCTGGACTGGGGAGTAGGAAAGAAGGATGGTAGGACTAGGTCCTGATTCCAGTGAAAACTGGATATGAACTTTAGGAAGGAAAGAAGGCTGAGGCCGCAGCACCACTCTGTCCTTATGCAGAATCAGGTACGGTTCCCTGCAAGACAAGGCTGCCAGCTCGGAGACCCTTCTGGCCGAAGCCATAGTCACCAAGAAAACCACCTTTCGGGTTAGCAGTACAAGAGGGATTTCTGTCAGAGGTTCAAACGGCTGCCTTTGTAAAGCTGACAAGACCAGATTTAAATTCCAGGGGCAGAGGGAGCTCTAATAGGGGGATTCACATGCAAGACCCCCTGCAAGAAGGTTTTCACAAGCGAATGCGTGGCAAAAGGCCCTTGAAACCATATCGATAAGGCAGACACCTGCCCCTTTAGAGTACTAAGAGCCAACCCCTTGTCAACGCCAACCTGGAGGAATCGCAAGATCCTGTCAATAAAAATTTGCGAGGATGCTCTCCTTGAGACTCGCACCACTCCACATAGGTCCTCCAGACTCTGTAATAGATATTTCTAGAGACTGGCTTTTCTAGCCTGAATTAACGTAGATATGACCTGGGCTGAGAGGCCTCTGCCCTTAAGAATTAGGGATTCAGCCGCCAAGCCATCAAATTTAGCTGCTGTGAAGCAGGGTGGTAGATCGGGCCCTGAGACAGCAGATCTGGGCGCAGGGGGAGTGGCCACGGTGCCCCTACTGACATCCTCACGATGAGTGCGTACCAAGCCCTTCTGGGCCAGGCTGGGGCCACCAGGATCACCGGCCTGCGCTCCACCCTGATCCTTCGTAGAAGGCGGGGAATCATCTGTAGTGGAGGGAACGCATACAGGAGAGAAAACTGGTGCCAGGGGCAAACCAACGCATCGGTCCCGTAGGCCGAGGGGTCCCTGGCTCGGGATACGAATTTGTCCAATTTCTTGTTGAATCTTGTTGCCATGATGTCCACATCGGGAACTCCGAATCTTTGGCAAATCTCTTGGAATACCTGGGGGTGAAGAGACCACTCTCCCGGGAGTAACTGTTGACGACTCAAAAATCTGCTTGAGAATTGTCTATCCCTGGGATGAACACTGCTGAGATGCAGGGTACATGGGCTTCGGCCCATGAAAAAATCAGGTTTACTTCCCTTTGAGCCGCTAGGCTCCTTGTGCCCCCCTGGTGGTTTATGTATGCCACCGCCGTGGCATTGTCGGACTGTATCCTTACTGGCAGACCCTGCAGGGGGAGAGTCCAGGCGACCAGGGCCAACCGAGCAGCTCTGATCTCTAGGACATTGATGGGAAGCGGACTTTCTGCCTCTGACCACTGTCCCTGCTGGGTCCTGTTTCCTAAGATTGCCCCCCAACCTGTTAGGCTGGCATCTGTGATTACTATTTTCCACGTGATGGGGCAAAAGGTCTAATGCCTGTATGGACTTGTTCCAAGCAGAGAGAATAGCTGCCTGAAGAACTCTGGTAAGGATCTGGGCATAGGGCGCTGCTTCGAAGGCGGCCACCATGTTTCCCAGCAGTCGCATGCATAGGCGAATAGTCGGCTTCTTTTTGCCTAAGACTATTTGAATCGTTTGAATCAACGACCTGATCCTTGAGGCAAAAATACCCTCTGGCATTCTGTATCTTAACCGAAAGCCTAGATATTCCAACTGTCTTGTGGGTTGTAACCTTGATTTTTCTTGGTTCACAATCCACCCGAATTCTTCTAGATGCCGTACTGTGCGGACTACTGCATGATTGAGGTTGGAGGCTGATCTGTCGATAACCAGGAGATCGTCCAGGTATGCCAGGACCAAGATGCCTTCTGTCCTTAGGACGGCTAGCACCGGGGCTAACACCTTTGTGAATACCCGCGGAGCTGTTGCCAACCCGAAAGGGAGGGCTACGAACTGGAAATGACTTTGATCTATCATAAAACGAAGAAACTTGTGATGTGCTGGGTAGATCGGCCCATGCAGACATGCATCCTTTATGTCTATAGATGCTAGAAAGTCGCCTTGATGCAGGCTGGCTGTCACTGAACGTATGGAATCCATACGAGAGGTCTGAAACTTTAGAAAGCGATTTAGGCGTTTGCGGTCTAGGATAGGCCTGACGTCACCACTGGGTTTTGGTATAATAAAAAGGTTGGAGTAGAATCCCAGACCCTTTTCTTGGGTTGGTACTACAATTACTCCTTGGAGCAAGAGGCGGTCCAACGCCTTTACGAGAGAGGCCCTCTTTAACGGGTCGCTTGGAAGACTTGACCCCTGAAAATGAGGGGGGGATTTCTCGAAACTCTAGTTTGTAGCCTGTGGCTACCACGGACCGAACCCAAGAGTCGGGATTCTGGCCTTCCAGACTTCGGAGAAAAACTGAAGTCTTCCCCCCACCCAAGAGAGTGGGGGCGCCCCTTCATGAATCTGACTTGATGACTGGTTTAGCCGGCTTGCGAGACCAGGGCCTCTTGTTTGCCGCGGCTTGTCCCTGTGGGCGGCTATTAACTGCTGAACGCCCGGGAGGCCGTCGATACTGACGGGAAGTCGAAGGGGCCAAGCCTGCAAGGGCCTGTCGTTTAAACGCGGGCCCACGCGGTCTTTTCTTGACCGGTAAGGAAGAACCTTTACCACTTGATATGGTTTGGATATATTTATCTAGGTCTTCACCGAATAGTCTTCCCCCATGAAAGGGAAACCCTGCTAAAAGCTTTTTGCAGGGTGCCTCTGCTGACCAGTTCTTTAGCCACGAAAGACGACGCATGTGAACCACCAGCAGAGATAACCGGGATGCCTGTTGGATAGAGTCCTTAATAGCATCTACTGCAAAGCAGAGAGCCCTAGGGAAATCTGCTAATTCACGAGTTTGCTGAGCCGGCATGTCCTTTACTATCTGTTTTGCCTGATCCTTTAAGGCCTGACAAACGCCAATGGCTGCCACCCCTGGCTGAACCATGGCACCTACTGTGGTGAAAGAAGCCTTCAGTAGGGTCTCTAATTTTTTGTCGACCGGATCCTTGAACATCTGGACATTTTCAACCGGACAGGTCAGGGATTTATTCACGCAGGAAATGGCCGCGTCCACTGTGGGGAGCCCATTTCTTTTAAAAATTTCTCCTCCATAGGATAGAGAATAGAGAACCTCTTAGGAGGGATAAAGATCCTATCAGGTCGAGCCCAATCCTGGTAAATCAGGCCCCGCAGAAGGGGGTAAATCGGAAAAGACACACAAGTTAATGGAGCCTTTAAAGAACCCAATGAGGATACCACAGGGGCTACTAGTTCTGGCACTGGAAGTTTAAAAGCAGTGCGAACTATATCGGTCAAAGACTGGATCCACAGGCTCTCCGCTTGAGAGGCCGAAAAATATTCATCTACAGTGGAACCCTCCATGTCTGAACCTTCGGGACTTGGGTCTGCTTGATCCCCTTGTGGGTCCCGTTCCTCCGAAGAGGAGACCTCCGCATCTGAAAAAAACACCAAACTAGGTGAGGGGGATCTAGCCCGTTTGCTGCTTGGCAAAGGGCGGGCAAACAAAGCAGTTAACCTTTTCTCTAGCCCACCCAGGGTGGTCGCTAGCATTTCTTCCGTTACGTAAACGGGAATGGGTGGATCGGGGCCGCCTCTACCCCCAGCATCCCCAATGGCTCTAGAACTATGCTACTCGGTGGTCTAACTGGTGAGGGTGGGGCCGTTGACGCCTGGCCCAAATCCTCTGACCCCGATGGAGACCCGTTTGTTTCTTGGCACCTTTTGCAGCCTTGGCTGGTCCTGATGCCTTTGGAGCCATTGCACAACCTTGAGTCACCCCTATAGCCAACACCTGACTGTTGCAGCTAGGAGTAACCAATATGAGGACAGGTATGAGGAAAATGAAAATGTTTTTTTTTTTTTTTTCCAAAATAATTTTTTTTTTTTTTTTTTTTTACCCGCCTGGGAGGTGGCAATACCGAGGAAACCTGTGAGTATTGACACACCAATGCCCGTTAGCCGGAGTCCAAGGTAAACTCAGATACTGCTGGATCTAAGGCCGAGTCCCTTTAAGCAAAAAAACTTCCCTTTTTTTTTTTTTTTTCTGGTCAATAGTGGACCTAAGTCCTAGACCTGAAGATCCACAAAACCGCCACTAGGTGTCCCTGTGTGGCCAAAGACCCGGCTGCACGCTCTGTATCCTTTCTTCCTCTGCCTCCAGGAGGGAAAGACCAGCCAGAGAAAAAGTTTTCTCTTTAAACAGACCCTGACGCTGCTGGCCCGCCCCCCCGACGCACGCCGACGCTATAAAAGGCGGCGTGCGCGCGCGCGCACCCCCCCCCACGCTGAAACCACATGGAGGAAGCAGAGCAGAGGAACAACATGGACCAGCGCTAGGCAGCACCAACAGACACCAAGTAAGCACTAATCTTATTGTAGTGCACACACAGAGAGGAAGCTGTCCCCATGGGCTTCCTAAGAAACAGGAGTTTTTACCAGCAATTTCCTCTTTTAAAACATGTGGGGTTGCAGTATCAATGCTAACAGGCAGACCTGGGGTGAGTAGCAAATATATATCTTACACAAGTATACATATATCTACATGTTATCTGGGTAAAACATTAGTATCCCATCCTGCCCATACAGACATAGTGGAGATAGTGGCTGATGCACAAGCATACTGTTAGCCAACCCAGAACCCCCAGGGGGATACCTACTGTCGAACCAAGTCCCGCAGGTTCCCTCTTACCTGCTCCACGCCGCAGGGTATTGCAAATTGCAAGAGGCCCAATCTTCCCCCATCTCCGTGGGTATTGTCTCGGACCTTCAGGGACCGGGGTCCTGTGTTTAAGGAACCCACACCCCTGGACCTATATAGCATCCTGGCATCAGTAGCGTTTAGTCCTGGAAGAGACCAAGGCACTGGAGCCCAGAATCCAGCCCTCCAAGGAGAGGCATTATAGGCAACACCCCACTCCAGCAGGGCCCGGGTACCGTACACCTTGGCTTTGAAGCACTTCGGACGGATCCGGCTAGCTATCCTGGGTCCCGAGACCTCCGAGGGACAGCTAGACGTGACCAACACCTAAGACACTGGCGAAAAAAAACTGAAGCACTCTCAGTGGGAGGGGGTTATATAGGGAGGAACTTCCTGTGAAGTTGATTACACCAGTGTCCACACCTGAAGGTACCCATATAACCCATATGTAATGACTATGCGCTCTGTGTCCCGTGATGTACGATAAAGAAAACGGAGGTCCAGCGAGGTGTGAACCTGCGAAGACGTCCCCCCACCCAAATATCGGGTAGGGACAAAACTTCATGCGGAGGCAGATTTGTTGGCATACCCAGGGATGCTTCTGCCCCCAGTTGAGCCTTTATCGGCTTGGGAGGGTCTGCTAGCTGGCCCTGACTGACAAATACTGCTTTTGTGCAAAGAAGGAAGGCCCCGGCTTACGGGGTGGCCCTTAACCATTGGTGGACTGAGGTAGAAGTGTGCCCTTACCTCCAGTGACATCCTTAATAATGTCATCCAGTGAGGCACCAAAAAGGCCCCCCACCTTTGAAATGCAAAATTTGTCAGAGCTTTCTTAGAAGCTTGGTCAGCGGACCAGCATTTCAGCCATATCAGGCGGCACAAGACCCCCACGGTTACAGAGGCCATGCTGATTAAAAAGGGGTCGCATCCAGGATTGCATCACATACACCAGACCCCGCACCTGCTGGTCGGCCAGTGTCACAATTTCTTGTGGGAGCTGATGCTCATCCACTGCCTGGTGCAAAAGTTTAGCCCATTAAGTGATCGTCTGAGACACCAAAGTCAAAGCCACTAACGGCCGCAACGCTGATCCCAGCATGGCAAACACGGTCCGAGTCACTGCTTCGGATCTCCGATCAGTAGGGTCCTTAAAAAGCAGGGGTCCCCTTTACCGGGATAGGGGTTACGTTCAACCTACATGGGAAGAAACCCATTTTTTCCAAAAGGCTCTTTTCAAATAGGTAACGGACCACCATGCGCCAAGGGACCACAAAAGGACCTCTACGGCCGTTCCCATTGCTTATCTATGAATCTGTCAAAATAATCAACATAAAGAAAACCCTTTACATAGCGGGTCAGTTTGTGCGATGTCCCAGCAGTATCTTCAAGCTTAAGGGTGTCCCTTACTGCATTGATAAGTGCTCCCACAAGTGCTCTGTCCTGCACTGACCCAGACTAGGAGTCCTTCTCAGGGTCCTGGTCCGCTTCCTCCGACACCTCAGAACAGGGGTCCTGTGCTGCAACCAGGCCCGAGTCAGAGTCAGCATTCCCCTAGGAGATGGCGGGGAGAGGGTGCTTTTTACCCGCATGCCACTTCCACCCTGGCAACAAATGACTCCAGGACTGCCGACAAATTGTCCATGGTAACCTCAGGTGCCAGGGACACCAGCTGCCACCTCTGGAATGTCTGGGAAAAATATACCAGCTTCAGACTCTATTCCAACCCACCGACTGTCTATAGGGACTAAGCTAAGACACTTGTGACAAAAAATGCCCAGGAACTCACCACCAGCTAGGGTTCTGTGAGGTGGTTGGCACTATTCGCGCCGGTCAGGAAGCTTCCAGCGCTAGGAGGCCAAGTCATATAGTGAAAAAAATACTCCAAAATCGCCGCCAGACTCCACAGGAAAAAAAGGCGTGTGCTACAGGAAACTGGCCTCCTGCAATAAAGACCCACACCACGACAATATTTATGTCGGCTTATACCCTGGAAATATCTGCAACAATTAACTTTTATTCTCTCCCCCCCCCCCCCCCCAGCTTCCAGGTCAGCCTTTGAGAGATTGAGTTCCTCCCTCCAAACAGGAAACACATTGGCAAAATGTTTTTTTTAAGGCGGTTCCTCAGGTCCCTGGTTGGACTCAGTGTTTCCTCTATCTGGAGGAGACGTTACCTGAGGGACCGCCGGAGGCTCCATCTCCCAAGGGCTAAGCAGGGGCATTTGTCTCATGGCTGCAGCAGGGAGAGTGGTGTATGAATCCTTACGAGATTGCTTGGAGGAGGTGACCTGGATTTAGGCTTCTTCTGAGCCCAGCCATGGAGAGAGGCGCCGATGCACCAGCCCCTTGGTGGCTCCGGGTGGGGGGCGTATACCCATGGCCAGGGGCTGCTTGACCCAGAAGACGTGATGTCAGCGCACTGGGGAATTGGTCCAACACCTTAAAGGCGTGGGATGCATGAATGGCTGGAGCCATTTTCGGAGTCGGAGGATGATATATATGTCATCTGCCCAGGGTTCCAGGCACCAGCAGGACACAGGTAGGCACCAGTGGGTGAACTTTTGTTGTCCAGTTTTGGAACAGCAAGCTAAATGGTGGTGGGCTCCAGCACTGCAGGTGGTAGTCAGGTGTCACTGGGTGTGCACACTGTTTTGGCTGGTTGGAGTATAACCTTCTACCGCCATGGGCCCCTGCGTTTTAGATCCAAAGCCCATTTCCAGGAAGCGGTGTGCAAAATGTGCTACCAAGATGCCCTTGAAACACACAATTGCTGTGTCAAGTATGTCTAGCCAGACTGGTTAAAAAAAAAAGTTGTGGCCAATCAGAGTGGCCGTTTGCGATGCGATCTGATGGACCAATGAGAGATGATCTCATATGTAAACATATGAGATCATCTCTCATTGCCGGCTCTCACGACGACAGCGTCCTGTCATAGAGAGAGCATACCGATCTGTGTTCCTAGTACATAGGGACACAGATCGGTCACCCCCCCAGTCACCCCCCTTCCCCCCACAGTTAGAACACAATGCAGGAAACACATTAACCCCTTTCTCGCCCCCTAGTGTTAACCCCATTCACTGCCAGTCACATTTATATAGTAATTAGTGCATATTTATAGCACTGATTGCAGTATAAATGTGAATGGTGCCAAAAATGTGTCAAAAGTGTACGCCATAAAAATCGCAGATCGCCGCCATTACTAGTAAAAAAAAAAAAAAAAAACAATTCTGTCCCTTATTTTGTAGGCGCTATAACTTTTGCGCAAACCAGTCGCTTATTGCGATTTTTTTTTTTTTTTTAACCAAAAATATGTAGAAGAATACGTATCGGCCTAAACTGAATTATTTTTTTAAATTGGGCTATTTTTTATAGCAACAAGTAAAAAATATTGTATTTTTTTTCGAAATTGTCGTCCTTTTTTGTTTATAGCGCAAAAAATTAAAAAAATCGCAGAGGTGACCAAATACCACCAAAAGAAAGCTCTATTTGTGGGGAAAAAAGGACGCCAATTTTGTTTGGGAGCCATATCGCACGACCGCGCAATTGTCAGTTAAAGCGACAGTGCCGCAAGCTGAAATTTCACCTGGTCAGGAAGGGGGTTTACATGCCCAGTAAGGAAGTGGTTAAAGGACCTCAAAATGTATTTCAGGAGGTAAAGCCTCCTACAGCTCTCTCTGGATGCCTCACAGGGATCAGTTGCCTCAGGGTCGTAGGATACAGAGAGGGAACGCGGTTAGTAGCTACCGGCTCAGATTCAGAGTAGGAAAAAAAAAAAAAAGGAGGCCCCAAGAAGATGTAAAGGGCTTAGTGAGGGATAGAGGATCGATATGGATAAGACAGACACACACAGAAGAAAAAAAGCTTCCATCAAAAGCATGACCAAAGTATTCCCTGTCCACTAGGTTATGTCAGCCGTAGTGAAGAATGAATGGACAGACCCGAAAAAGAAATCCTTTGGAGCTAGCCATAAGAATCGGTTCCTTTTCAGTGACGATCCACAGGCAGTATGGTATAAGAATTCTAAAATGGATGTGCCACCGTCTAAACTAGTCTCCAAAAAATCTTCATTGGCCTTTGAAGACATGAGGGATCTAAAAGGATTGTATGGACTACAGAGGTGACATTGTCCTGAAGAGAGCCTGGGAAACGAGTGTTGCCAGCATGAAGCCTGCGCTCTCCACCACTTGCGTGATAAGAAACCTCAAATTTTGTCTCTCCCAACTTCAAGTCCATGTCAAGAATAGTACGCCTAGGGAAGAAATTCTGAAAACCAAGGCGGTCAGTTACATAGCGAATCCGCCCGCAGAAGCCGTCAAACTGGCAGCGAGATCAGGGGGTCTAGCCATGGCAGCCAGGTGGGCTATTTGGATGAAGACTTGGTCAGGGGACCCTGTATCCAAGATGAGACTATGCAACCTCCCATTTTCCAGAGATCTTTTATTCAAAGATAAGGTTCACAAGTCTAAACAAAATGATCCTAATGAAGCATTGGACGGATAACAAAGGGAAGCCAAAGAGTAATGTCCTCCTTTGGCTCTTCTAACCATACTCCAAAACAGTTACTACAGAATGTCAGTGGGGGGGGGGGGGGGGGGGGGGGAGTGGCTGGCTACCTTCTTGCCTCAATGACAGAAGACAACAACCAACCAATTGCTCCTAGACATCATTGCAAGGGGTTACTCCCTGGAATTCAATTGTCATCCTCCAGAGAGATATTTACTTCCCAGAAATCACAAAAAAGGCAAGTTGCTTTACCACCGTTATTGGGGGAGATGGTGGACCAGAAGGTCCTGGCTCCAGTCCTAGAGGAAGAAAAAACGAAAGTGTTTTTACTTGGACGTTTTTGTAATCAAAAAACCTTCTGGGAATTTTCAACTTTGTCAACTTTTTCACTCTGTCATTGTGGGGCGTGACCGCATGGAGGAGTGAGGTAGAGTGGTGTGTGTCTCTCTTCACCCGATGGTGCTAGCTATACTCCTGTGCTGATGACCGGGAGATGTAGATTTGGATGCCTTGAGACGCACTGGGACCTGGCCTGCGTTGATCCGCTCTGATACCCGCCTACAGACTCGTTCCGCTCCTGCTTACTCTAGCGTGTCATCAAGCAGGAGACGCGGGCTGCAATGAATGCTCCCTCGCCTGCGGTTCGTCCCCGGTTACCTGCTCAGGTTCCGAGCAGCGGCGCGCTGCTACACCTGTCTCCTGGCATCGGTTTGGCTACCCGCCGCCCCACTGACCGTTTATTGAAGCCACGTGACGTGCGCTCGGAGGGTTGAAGGCTGGAGAACACTGCTGCTAGCGGGGGAGGCGGCGGAGTAGGAAAGGGAAGTGTTCGGGAAGAGACTGCTGGATACATCATGCGGTGCTGCCGACTGGAGTGTCTGCCTCACGCTTGTCACGCGGTGCCGCTGATTGGCTGTCTATCACTGCCTGCTACCACCTGCTGCTTCCTATGTGACATGCTTCCCCTGGTGCTGGAGAGAGAGAGGGCTGATGGTGGTTAGTTTTGTGTGGAAGCACCCCCGGAATGACAGATAAGGGGGCGAGCGGTGCATGGTGTATAGGAGATTAAACGTGGGGGAACAGTAGTGTAAATTATGGGTGCAAAGCAGGCCCTGGAAGAGGGGCTTATGGACGTCTAAAACACATTGGTAAGTCCATGCCAAAGCAACCGTTGACTTGAGAGCTTGAGAACCTAAAGGTTACGCGAGTAACAAATTAATGAAGACTTGTACAAATCTGTATACTGCATATCATCCACAGTATTGTATATGATATACTGTACAGGGCTGCCAGAAGTTGAAACTGCTAAAGATTTAATTTATGTGTTAGGTGCAGTAAGTAATACAAGCTATAAAGTATATGGACATTTGCGCAGGCGTTAGATAAAGTGGTCTGCCAAGCTAAGCAATTACAGCATATATAACATTCGTAGAACATTTGTAGCACTCAGTATTCAGAGTATCCTGCCTAGCAAAGCCCAGCCTAGTACAGCAAATTACAGCAAGAGTAACTTTTTTCCCCTCTCTTCCCTCCCTGCCTCCTTGGAGGTTGCCGAATCAGAAAATCAGAAAATTTGCCGAGCCACGATGTCAGGTCCACAAGCACTTCGGTCAGCTAAAGATAAGGGGAGTCACCCCCACCACCACTGAGAGTACCCTCACGCTAAATGATGTATTTCCTTGTGGTTAATGCATGTAAAACAGACATTGGGGGAACTGTGTGAGCAAATGAAAGGTATCAAAGAAGAGTTGATCGCAGTGTGACAGGAGCTTTAAAGAACAAATTAGAGGGTAACTGAGGCAGAGGGCAGGATATCTCAAATAGAGGATGAGTTATACCCAGTAAAACAAGAGGCCAAAATGGTGAAAGAACAAATGAGTAAATTTGATGAAAAAAAAATGGATGAAATAGAAAACAGACTTCGCAGGGATAACGCGCGACTGGTGGGACTTCCGGAAAAGTGTGAAGGGACTAATCCAACAGAGTTCCTGGAAAATTGGTTTATATAGTTATTTGGAAGGAGAATGCTTCTAGCAGCAGTTTGCTAGAAAGAGCACATAGAGTTCCCGCCAAACCTCCCCTCCCTGGTGAACACCCACGATCAATGTTAATGACATTTTTGAACTACAGGTAAAGTAACATTATTGAGAAAGGGTAGAGAAATGGGGAACATTTTTTTATGAAGGATCCAAGGTCTCATTATACCCCGACTACTCACCCTCTCTACAGAAACGGAGGGCAAGTTTTATAGATGTCAAACGTAAAATGCAGAAATTCGATCTTACGTATGCCCCGTTATATCCAGAGCGGCTACGAGTAGTAGCACTGTATAGGACTTTTTTTTTTTGATACCCCAGAAGGTGCAACGGCATGGCTGGAGAACAAAAATGATCAGCTCTTAGCAAAATGAAGGGACATTTCGTTTAAGGAAGGGATATAGGGAGGTTAGAGGGGGAGGGAGAGGAAATAAAATAAAGTGTATTATAGAGGTGTAGGGTGAGGAGGACATACATCACATGAGGGAGAAAAGAGTGGATTGGGAGTGTATCGTAAAGGAATTTGGTATGTAGAATGAGTGGGGGGGGGGGGAGGGAGGAAGGGGAGAGTATGGTATTGGGAGGAATGGGGGATGTATGGACCAATCACAAAAAAAAGCCCCTGGGGATTACCTAGAAAGGTGGGGGAGGGAGTGGGGAGGAGGGGTAAGGTATTATTGGATGTTATTTCAGAGAACACAGAAGGGTTTGAACACATTGAGGGTAAAGTAAAAACACACACACACACACACACACACACACACACACACCCCAAATTTACACAGATACGATCCCTAAAAAAAGGGAGAAAAAAAAACACTTTTTATAAGACAATGATAAAACACACAAGTAAACTAAATAATAGCATTTATAAAGATGTCTCAAAAGAGCACGGCAAAAAATGTATGAGTAAATTATTAAAAAAAAGAGGGGAAGTCATAGGCTTAAATCCCTGAAAGACAAAAAATTAGGAGTACACGTGCACGGATTGATGCAAGAATGTTTTTTATTTTTCATTTTATAGGATGTGATACAGTAGCCACAGGCTTTTTCTTAGGAAGTCCTTGGCTTTATGGATTTTATGCCTTAGGCTCCATGCACACTGAAGCTGATAAACTGCAGTTTATTGGCGTTTTGGCTTTGTTATTTTAAAGCCCATAAACTGAACTCTATGTTAGCCTATGTGATAAATCGCTGATCGCCGTCATTAGTAAAAAAAAAAATTTAATAAAAATGCAATAAAACTATCCCCTATTTTGTAAACGCTATAAATTTTGCGCAAACCAACCGATAACCGCTTATTGCGATTTTTTACCAAAAACAGGTAGAAAACATATCGGCCTAAACTGAGGAAAATTTTTTTTTATATATTATATATTTTTGGGGGATATTTATAGCAAAAAAAGTAAATATTTTTTTTTTTCAAAATTGTCGCTCTATATTTGTTTATAGCGCAAAAAAAAAAAAAAAAAAAAGCAGAGGTGATCAAAAACCACCAAAAGAAAGCTCTATTTGTGGGGAAAAAAAGGGCACCAATTTTGTTTGGGAGGCACGTCGCATGACCGCGCAATTGTCAGTTAAAGCGACGCAGTGCCGAATCGCAAAAAGGGGTAAGGTCTTTTAGCTGCATTTTGGTCCGGGTCTTAAGTGGTTAAGAGCTGCAGTATTTGATATGCTGGAAGTATTTGAGGTAGGACTGATCTGCCTACAGGAGACACATACCAATGAAATTAAGAAACAAACCCTGAATAAGAAGTTACAATATCAATACCATTCAGTACACACCTCCTATTCAAGGGGTGTGTCCGTTATGGTCAAAGGGGGAGTGATGTTTACCTGTAGACAGATCAGTATTGATCAAGAGGGGCGGTATATTTTTCTTCATTGTGTAATCGAGAAAGGGAAATATGTTCTAGCAAATATATATATATATATATATATATATATATATATATATATATATATATATATATATCCCACCGCCATTTAAACTGGAAGTTATTTATAAATTAATGGATTTTATGATGGATAAACCGGGGATTCCAGTTATAGCAGTGGGGGATTTTGAGGTTATAAAAAAAAAAAAAAGATAGATTTCCAAGGGAAAAACAAACCGAATATTTCTGAGAGTCGGTTGTCTCAGTTTCTACAGGAAGTAGGATTGTTTGATGTATGGAGAGAGAGAAATCCAGAGGTGTTGCAATATTCTTGTTGTTCTAGTTCCTATATCACACTTTCAAGGCTAGATTTAGTACTGGGTAATGCAGAAGCTTTTCAAACCATAAAGGAAATAGAGCGTCAGCCCAGAGGGGTATCAGATCGCTCATTGGTGACAATAACGGTGAGCCTAGAGGGGAAGAGGTTTAATAGGATACGGAAAATGAGTCAGTTGTGGTTTGAATAGGGAAACCAGAGGAGACATTAGGGAAACTAAAATAGTTTATAGAGTTCAATGAAGGAACTGCGACAAGGGGAGTGATGTGGGATGCATTAAAAGCATTCCTCAGGGGCCTATGCAGTCAACAAGTGGCGAAAACTAAAAAGGTATCAAGAGAATGGGAGAATAGGATAAGAGGAATTAGCGAATGCCGAAAGAGAATATATTGAAAATCCAACATTAGATAAAGAATATGGTTGAATAAGCAACAGGATTATAAAGCAGGAATGATAAGAAAATCAGAGAATAAGAAATTATTCCAGAAGCAAGTTGCATTTGGGGAGGGGGAAAATGTTGGGAGAATGCTGGCACACTTAGTGAGAACCAACTACTCCCCATCCACAATAACCGATCAAAAAAAACGATTAGAGAAATATCCACTAGAGTGTCAGGGATTACAGACACATTTTGAGAATATTATGACAAGCTATATAAATCGCAGGGTGCGGTGGGGGCAGAGGAACTGGAACTCCTAAGAATTTAGAGGTACCAACTCTTACGGAGACAGAGAGCAAATGGAGGCCCCAATAACCCTCGAAGAGATACAAACCGCAGTTGCAAAGATGGCGAACGAAAAGTCACCCGGACCAGATGGGCTCCCTGTGGAAACCTATAAATATTATGGGAAAATACTGCTCCCAGAACTCCTTAAAGTGTTGAATTGGGGATTGAAGGAGGGAAAACTGCCTACTTCAATGACTGAAGCAACAATAATAGTATTGCACATCATATAGACCCATTTCCCTTCTATGCGCAGATGCTAAAATAATGGCTAAAATAATGGCGACCAGGTTAAATAAAATTATTGCAAGACGTGTACATCGAGACCAAACTGGGTTTATCCCAAGGAGATCGACTAGCATGAACATTAGGAGGGTATTTCTTAATATACAAATCCCAACAGAGAACAGGGGGTACAAGAGCAGTAATGTCCCTAGATGTAGCCAAAGCTTTCGATGGTGTGGAATGGGGGTATATGTGACATGTCTTTGGCCCAGTGTTTAGTAGGTGGATTAAAATATTGTATAATGGTCCTAGTGCGAGAATCAGAGTTAATGATTATTCAGGTAAGATTCAGTTAGAGAGGGGCACGAGGCAGGGGTGCCCATTGTCACCCCTACTATTTGCTGGTAATGGAACCACTAGCCATTGCAATAAGAGCAAATACAAAAATGGAGGGATTCGTGAGACCGACAGGGGAGGAGAGAATTCGTGGACGATGTTCTCTTTCTTCGAGACACAAATCACTCCATTAACCACTTAAGACCCGGACCAATACGCTGGTAAATGACCCAAGGTGTTTTTGCGATTCGGCACTGCGTCGCTTTAACAGTCGGTCGTGCGACGTGGCTCCCAAACAAAATTTGCGTCCTTTTCTTCCCACAAATAGAGTTTTCTTTTGGTGGTATTTGATCACCTCTGCGATTTTTATTTTTTGCGCTATATACAAAAATAGACATTTTTGAAAAAAAAAACACTATTTTTTACTTTTTGTTAAAAAAAAAAAATCAAATAAACTAAATTTTAGTCAAACATTTAGGCCAAAATTTATTTAGCCACATGTCTTTAGTAAAAAAAAAAATCGCGATAAAAAAAATAGCTACCTAGCGGGAACAGCGACACTAATACAGCGATCAGAAAAATGATCGCTTAGTGACCCTGGCAATAGGGAGTGAAAGGGTTAACTAGGGCGGTGATCAGGGGGTTAAAACTTTATTAGGGGGGGTGGGGGGGCTATCCTGAACCTAACACTAACTGATTTTACACTGCCTGTCACACTGACACTAAATGCAGTGATTAGATCACTGCATTCAGTGACACTGACAGGGGGGGTGGGGGGGCAGATCGCAAGGGGTTAAGTATGCCTATGTGTGTGTGTGTGTCAGTGTAATGTTGGTGCACACTTACTGTGAGGCGTTTCTCCCATCGCAGCGGTTGGAAATACCGCTGCGATGGGAGATTACATCACTTCCCCCTTCCTGTGTTTACACAGGAGGAGGAAGTGACACAAAAAGGGGGAGCGCGCGCATTGGCTGGGAGCGATGGCGGGGGGGGGCGGGTAAACACGGACATCCGCCCGCTCGTCCCGGATCGCTCCCGATGGGACCCCCGAACTGCACGAAGGCAGGGACGTAAATTTACGCCCTTGTGCCTGTACTAACCATGTTGTGGCCGTATATGTGCGTGCGGGGGTCCTTAAGTGGTTAAACATGCGATGACCATATTTAGAGACTTTGGGAAATTATCAGGATTGGTAATAAACTGGGAGAGAAGCATTAATGCCGATAGATCCAATAGCAGAAATCCCCCAGATGGAGATAGTAAAGACAATGAAATATCTAGGAATATCCATAACAAGAGACCCTATTAAATATATAAATTATTAAGTTCCTCTCCTGACTAAATTTAAAAAGAAAAGCCAAATCTGGTGCTACCCTCCCTTTGTCAGTAGCGGGGAGATGTAACTTGATTAAAATCCTGTGGATGGATATTGGGGGCGTGACCGGATGCAGGTGCAGAGGTGTGTGGAGTGAGGCAGGCATGTGGGATACGGTGAGCAGTGTGATGCATCTCCTACGGCCCTACTACCCCCAGCATGCTGTTAAAACCCCCCGTATGTAGCCTGTGCATACCCCCTGTATCCTGCTAGGCCCCCTGCTGACAGTACTGACACCGGCGCTGATGCAGGCGGTGAGAGGAAAATAAATAAAATCGGGTGGACGTACCTGCCGCATAGATTGTGAGAGCCCCCGAGATCCTCGAGTCTTGAGCCTGCTGCCCGGGGGGGGGGGGGGGGTTCCCCTGGCATTTCACTGGTCCGTGGCGATCCGTCGATGGAGGTCGGGCTGTAGACCCGAGTTCGCGATTGGAGGGCGGCGGTCAGCTGACTGGACCGCGTGATTCGACCAGCAAATTCCGGTGCGCCATAGCCGGCAACGGGAGAAGAAGGCGTCAGAGGAAGCAAGGGGGTCTCCTGGAGGTTCCCCCATCGTCCCACACCGCAGCCCACATCTCTGCAGGTGAAAGCCAGAAGGAGCACCTGAGGACACGGCAGTACAGAGAGCAGAGGAGCGCGGCTGCAAAAGGAGGATGACGTATACAGCAGCTTGCAGTCTGATCTGAGCCAAGGAGGTGAAGCTGTGGAAAACAGCACAGAAAGGACAGAGTAACTCGGCACCCAGTATAATATTGGTACACCATGCATGGAACTGTCTCCCAGTAAACCGATAACTGACCAATTTAAAATTCGCATTAAGCATCTGAAATTAGGGCGAGAGACTAGCCATCATTTATTTTGACTCCTTTTTGTATCTCCTCTATTTGAGCTGGCTCTGAATAGTCCCACTGTGCTACTCCCAGGGCGGTATCTTTATCACGTTGATTCTCTACACCTTGAACTTTAAAGAATACCATTTTGGTGCTTTAGAGGTGCTCTGTATATAACCGTTGATTGTTATAAAAAAATAAATCAGTGTGAGGGGGCTCCGACCTGGTGCGACTTGCCGCAACGTGTTGCTCCCTTCAATTTTTTTTTCCTCTGCATTAGGGTGGGAGGGAGTGACCCGAGACTTGCTACGACGCGCCGCCCCCCCCCTTTTTCCTCTTTTTGGAGGCCCATTCCACTGGTATTACTATGTTCACCATGACCAAAAGGCGTGGGATGGATGACCAGGCACTACCAGAAGGCGCTCCTACTATAAAGGTCCGCCAAGGAGAAGGAAAGAGGAAATTTGGCAGTAGCAGCAAAGTTGGAGAGGTTCGCTCATTCCAGCCATAGTACACTCCACTCAAATAAAAGGGGGGGTACGTCCCCAGTCCAAAAGGCACATCAGGGGGGTTACCTGCCAGAAAAAGCCAGGGGTCGACAGCTCCTAAGCCAACTAACCAAACCACCTCAAATGTCACCAAAACTGGGGAGTACCAAAGGGACTGGAGGGGCATTACCCGGAACTGTCGAGTGCAGGAATGGGTTGTTGGAAATGGTTTGGGGCACTTGGTGAGGTCACAGGTGGAGCCACAATGGGCAAAGGGAGGAAAGGGGGGGGGGTCGACGGGAGCTTTCAAGGGAGGGTCTGGGTGGGCAGTTATTTTAAATTACAAAGAATGGGAAGATGCTTTAGTATGGGCAACTAGCCGGAAAAGAGAAAGGTTACTTCATGTTATTGCGTACTTTTGTTCACTTTTTTGTAGTGCATGACCTGGAGGGACCTGAACGTACGAGGGTTGGGAGACCCCATTAAGAAAGCATTGGTTTTGTCATCAATAGAGGGGAGGGGGCCGGGAATACTCTGATTACAGGAGACACATCTAACCAGAGACACAATGGCCCAGTTGGGCTCACAGAAATTTCCGTTTCGCTACCACTCTGTACACTCCTCATATTCGAGGGGGGTGAGCATAATGGTGGGGAAAGGGGTGTCTTTTTCCTGTGATAGGAGTTGTATTGATGAACAGGAACTGTATACATGTTTATCCTGCTCTATCGAGAACAGGCCTTATGTACTAGCCAATATCTACATCCCCCCCTTTAATTTCACTGTCTTACAGAAGCTAGTTGAATTCATGCTGGATAAAACGGGTATTCCCCTGATAGCAGTGGGTGATTACAACAAAGTCCTTGGTATCTGAATCAGGTATAGAACAGGGGGGACGTTTGGCCCAGTTTATGGAGGAGACAGGACTAAGGGACATCTGGCGCATCCGCCACCCCCAGATTCGGCAGTATTCCTGGTTTTCTAGCTCCTATGCCACCTTGTCCAGAATCGATATGGCTCTGGGCAATGGACAGGCACTGGGCAGGGTGAAGGAGATTGAGTATAGTCCAAGAGGGGTTTCAGACCACTCAACGCTAGAACTAGTGATCATGAAGGGTGCGAGACCCCCTCCAAGAGTGGAAAATTAGCCCATATTGCCTTGAGCCGATTGGCAAACCACTGGAAATGTTGAACAGCTTGATGGAATATGTCCAGATCAATACAGGCTCGGCGGGGGCTGGAGTAGTCTGGGACTCGCTGAAGGCTTACTTAAGGTGCTTGCTGATTCAGAGGATGGCAAGATTACAAAGGGAATCCAGGGGGTGGGAAGAAGATCTTAGATGTGAAGTGATGGCAGCCAAACAACGATATATCGAAGACCATGTCTCTATACAGGCAAAGAGATTGGCTTGATAAAAAGAAGAAGATCTATAGAATAGCCATTATGAAAAAGGCAGAGAATCGGCAGATTTTCCAGAGACAAACCCAATTTGGCGAAAGGGAGAAAGTGGGACGAGCGCTATCTTTGCTGGTTCGGGCTAACTCCCCTTCTTCCAATATTGTGGCAATCAGGGGCCCATCAGGTGAAAGACACACGTTTTATGACTTTTATAAATCCCTGTATAAATCAAGGGGAGGGAATGTAGGTATGGAAGCTTTTTTTCAGGGAACTCCGACTACATCTGTCAGAAAACGATAAAAAAAAAAAAAGAACTTTCCCCGGTTACATTGGAAGAAATACAGCTCGCAGTGGCGGGCATGTCTAGCCATAAATCACCCGGCCCTGACGGGCTCCCAATAGAGATTTACAAGCGATATGGCGAAATATTGCTACCAGAACTGCTGCAGACATTGAAAAGTGCTTTCTCGGAGGGGTCTCTCCCCTCTATGATGGAGGCAAACGGTTATTGTAATCCACAAAGAGGGAAAAGATCAATTAGAACCCTCTTCTTATCGCCCAATTTCATTGCTCTGTACGGACGTTAAAATCCTTGCTAAAGTATTGGCAACTCGCTTAAAACAGGTGTATTGAGAGTCTTATCCACCCTGACTAGTCCGGGTTCATCCCAAACAGGTCAACAAGCCTCAATATCAGAAGGGTCTTCTTACATTTACAGATCCCCACTGACAATGAGAGCTCTAGAGCATTGCTGGCCCTGGATGCCCTAAGGCATTTGACAGCCTTGAGTGGCCATACCTATGGAAGGTACTAGAGAGCTTTGGATTCAGCCCATCCTTTATCAGGTGGGTCAAACTTCTGTATAGGGAGTCACAAGCAAAAAAATCTGAATAAACGGTGAAGCCTCAGATCTATTTACTTTGGAAAGGGGAACAAGATAGGGTTGTCCCCTCTCTCCACTCCTGTTTGCACTGCCTATGGAACCCTTGGCTATTCAATCTAGGCTCAAGGAAGATATACAGGGGTTTAAAAGGGGTTTGGAGAAGACAGGATATCGCTATTCGCGGATGATGTTCTGTACTTTATAGGCGACGTGGATAGCTCGCTGGGTATAGTGGTTGAAATGGTCAAGGAGTCGAGGGTTCTCAGGATTAAATATCAATTGGGACAAGTCGGCTTTGCTTCCAATAGACCCACTACGCGACCAGACAATAGCTGAAATGTCCCAATTAAAAATTGTCATAAAACTGAAATATTTGGGGGTCTGGATTACACGTGATGTCAAGGAGTGCACTAGTAAAAATATAGCCCCACTTCTAATAAAACTGAAACAAAAAAAAAAAAAAGATACCTGGTGTTGGAAAAGTTTTTTTATGTGTATTGTGTGACTATTTGTAGAAATGTAAAATGGCTTCTAACGACACGTTGCTTTAACTAGCCTAATTCTATTGTTTGCGTTACTTCTTTAAATCAACCTTTGCTAAGAATTGTAAAAAGGCACTGTGATTGGCAATGAAGCTCGTTTGCGTCATGAGCCACCGGTGGTCTTTTAGCCAATAGTATTCTTCCTGTTGACACTATAAAGGTCGTCACACACCGCGTGTCTGTATGGGACTTTTGCTTTTTCTCTTAGCATGTAGATCTCATCCAGTTGTACCGGTGCAACTGAAATAAATTATCTTGCTTCTGGAACACTTGAAGTTTGACTGACCACAGGGGAAGAATTATCGTATCATTTTTGGTCCTTCTAGCCTCTACCAATGTGTGAAGCCCAGGTCCAATGGTCGTTTAGAAATCGGTGAGTATCGGATCTCAAAACTCACTGACAAAATAAGACCCCCCACTTAACAGTGGTCAAATAGGGGCCGATTGCTACTGGGACCCGGGTTCAACCATCTGGTTCCGAACCTGCCGTGATCCAGTCCTTCTAGCGTGTTTGGGAGGTAAGATACTTTAAAATACATTTAATTTCTCTCATTTTTTTCTGCTTGATTCTGGTTATGAGTTATAGAACAGACATTGGGACTGATTGTATGACATCCTAATAGTCCACTGTAAAACAGGCATTTGGGGCATTGCCTGAGGTAAAAATGGATGTCGCCTGCTGTCCGGGACAAATAAAAAAAAAAAAAAAAAAAAAAAAAAAAGTACCAGTTACTTACCGGTAGCTGGATTTCTACGATGTCTTACAGGACGGCACTGTGAGAGTAGACTGGCTCACCTGACAGGAAACACAATCAAAATGAGGTTTAAAAGGCCCCACCCCTCCCGTGTGCCTCAGTTTAAGATAAGTAACCACTCTTTAGAACACGGTATAGACAGAGACCAAGAAAAAGGAGGAATATAGATAGAAGTAAAAAGGGGGGGGGGGGGAAGTAGGCCTGCCGTCCTGTAAGACATCGTAGAAATCCAGCTACCGGTAAGTAACTGGTACTTTCTCCCTCGTCTTCCGGGACGGCACTGTGAGAGAAAAGCAAGTAATCTTCAGGCCTACCTTAGGGCGGGACCACTGTCTGTAAGACCTTCCTACCAAAACTCAGGTCCTGAGGAGACAGTAGTTCGACTCTATAATGTCTGATGAACGTATTCCGGTTGGACCAGGTTGCCGCTCTACAGATCTGCTCTATGGAAGCTCCTGCCCTTTCTGCCCAGGAGGTTGCCAGAGAACGCGTGGAATGAGCCTTAATAACAGGAAGTGGTTTACCTGCCTGTGTGTATGACAAGGAGATCGCCTGCCTAATCCATCTGGAGATGGAAGCTTTAGTTGCCTGTTGGCCCTTTTTCTGCCCTGAGAAATTAACTAAAAGGTGAGGGGAAGATCTGAACTCACTAACCCTCTCTAGGTAAACTAAAAGGCAGCGCCTTACGTCCAGGCAATGGAAAGTGGCTTCCTTTTCATTGCTGGGATTTGCGCAAAAAAAGAAGGAAGTATAACTTCCTGAGACCCATGGAACCTGGTTGCCACCTTGGGAAGGTACAGAGGATCCTGAGTCAAAATAACCCTATCTTCAAAAACCCGTAGAAAGGGTTCTTTGATAGAAAAAGCATGCAAGTCTCCAACTCTCTTGGCAGACGTGATGGCTAACAAAAAAGTAAATTTTATCGTAAGAAATTTTACAGAAATGCTGTCTATAGGCTCAAATGGTGCCTTAGTCAGCTGTTCCAGGACCAGGGAGAGGTCCCATGAGGGGACCCTGGAAACCTGCATAGGAGAAAGTCTGTCCCTAGCTGTCAGGAACCTCTTGATGAGGGGTTCCGCTGAGAGGCTCTTCTCCAAAAAATATGATAAAGCTGCCACCTGGACTCTTAGAGTTCTAGTAGCTAAGCCTAGTTCCACGCCATCCTGAAGGAACTCCAGGATCTCGGGAGTTTTGGGAGAAGAGATCCGCTTTGTGGTGCACCAACGCCAAAAGACTGTCCAGACCTTTGCGTAGATGTGTCTGGTGACTTTCTTGTGGCTGGATAGTATGGTATCTATGACTCTATCCGAGCAGCCCTTCCGCTGCAAGTTCCGCCTCTCAATAGCCATGCCGTCAGGCTGAAGAAACCTGGGTTCGCATGAGAGATCGGCCCCTGCCGCAGGAGATCCGCTCGGAGAGGAAGGGGAAGCGGGGGAGCTAGAGACCAGAGCTTCAGAATGGGAAACCAGGATCTCCGGGGCCACTAAGGAGCGATTAAGATTAATCTTGTCTCCGCGGAGGCCAGCTTTTGTAAGACCCTTGGGATCAGATTCAGCGGGGGAAAGGCGTAAGCCAGACGGAAATTCCAGTCCTGGGCCAGCGCATCCACCCCTAGAGAACCCGGTCCCTGTACAAGGGAAAATAATCTGTTTACTTTTCTGTTTTTCCTGCAGGAAAAAAGATCTATCTCTGGAACCCCGAACCGCCGACAGATCCAGTCGAAGGTTTCTTGGCATAATTCCCATTCCCCCTGAAAAATGGGTTGACGACTCAGAAAGTCGGCCTCCAGATTGGAGGCTCCCCTTATGTGGATTGCCTGAATAGAGGGTACCTTCTGTTCCGCCCAACCCAGGATCTCCAGGGAGAGTGTCAGGAGAGACTGGGACCTGGTGCCCCCCTGTCTGTTGAGAAAGGCGACTGTTGTAGCCTTGTCGGAAAGGACCAGGACATCCTTGTCCTGAATTCTCCCTTCGAACGCCCTCAGAGCTTCTCCCACTGCCAGTAATTCTCGATAGTTGGAGGAGGTCCGCTTTAGATGATGATCCCAGGATCCCTGAGCCCGTAGCTCTTGTACATGGGCTCCCCAACCCCAAGCACTTGCGTCCGTAGTGACCTTCAGTGGGTCGGTCTGACTCCACGGACGGCCCTTCAGGAGGTTTTGGTGGTGAAGCCACCACTCTAGGGAGTCCCTGACTAGGATCGGAACCCTGACCCGGGAATCGAGAGTGTCCTCCCTTCCGTTCCAGGCGGAGAGGAGGAACCTCTGAAGTGGTCTTGCGTGTAGTTGGGCCCAGGGGACCGCTGGAATGCAAGCGGTCATCCGGCCCAACAGCTTCATGATCTCTCTGAGGGAGGGATTTTCTGTAGCCACTAAAGACCCGATCGTCGTCACCAGCCTTTGGAATTTTTCTTGGGGAAGAAAAAGCTTCTTTTCTCGGGAATCTATGATAACCCCCAGATATACCTTCCGCTGTTCCGGCAGAAGGGAGGACTTTTGCTTGTTGATTATCCAACCAAGCGTCTCCAGAGTGGTCATGACGACGGTCAGGTCCGAAAGGAGCTGATCCTGACTTGGACTGAAAAGCAGGAGGTCGTCTAGATAGGGGACGAGGGAGATCCCCTTCAGATGTAGATGAGCCATTACCTCCGCCAAGATCTTCGTAAATACCCTTGGGCTGGAGGCCAGACCAAAGGGGAGGGCAGCAAACTGCCAGTGCTGAATTCCCTGTGCGGAGGCGAGGGCAAATCTCAGAAACCTCTGATGTCCCGAAAAAATCGGGACATGTAGGTAGGCGTCCCTCAAATCTATGGTTGCCATGAAGACGCCCTCTAACAAAAGACCCCTGAGGCTGTGAACACTCTCCATCCGGAATCTTTTGTAGAGGAGATGGGAGTTCAGAGGTCTCAGATTGATTATCAATCTGAACTTGCCGTCTGGCTTGGGAACCACAAAAATGTGGGAGTATACTCCCTGACCTTGTTGGTCTGGCGGGACTGGGATTATGACCCCCTGTTCCGCCAGACTCACAATATTCTGGGAGAGGCCTACGGCCTTGTTGGAGTCCCTTGGGAGGTGGGTGAGGAGAAAGGTCGGGGGGGGGGAGTTCTCTGAACTCTAAGTGGTAACCCTCCCTGATTATCTGCAGTACATGGGGGCTCTGGGTTATGTTTTCCCAGGCAGGAAGAAACCTGGCGAGCCTGCCCCCCACCTTCCCGTCACTTGGTGTCCTTTCCGGATGGTTTGGGACTGGAAAAAAAGGATCCCCCCCTTTGGTCTATCTTTACCAAAGGCCCAACGTCGACTGGCGGACTGTCTTTTGTCCGGGGCCGGAATCTTTCTCTGGTTGGGACGAAAGGACCGCTTCCTACTCTGCTTGGGTTTTGAAGGGAACTTATTCCCCTTCTCGGAAGACCTGGACAAAGCCTGATCTAAGGCTTCCCCAAACAAGAGGGAACCCTTGAAAGGGAGTGCACATAGGCGGCGTTTTGAGGCAATATCACCCCTCCAGGTCTTTAGCCAGACGGCCCTCCTAGAGGCATTAATAAGGGCCCCAGTCTTGGCTGAGGCGCGAATGGTTTCTACTGCTGCGTCTGCCAAGTAGGCCACTGCCCCGCTAATAAGCTGGAGGGAATCTCGTATCTCCTTAGTCTTGGAAGAATTGGGGATATGGTCAAGAAGCTTGGAAGTCCACGCGTCGGCATTTCTTGCCACGCAGGCTGAGGCCAATGCAGGCCCAAGGGCGGCTGCATTGGCTTCCCAAGCTCTACGGAGAGAAGTGTCGGTACACCTATCCATGGCATCTTTTAAACTGCCTGTGTCCTCAAAGGAAAGGTCTGACTGATTTGAGACCTGTGCCAAGGCGGCATCAAGTTTAGGGACCTTAAAAAAGGTGTCTACTACCTCTGTTTTAAAGGGAAGGCGGCGTTTCCAAGTTTTGAAACTTGGTAAACTTTTTTCAGGTTCTGCCCATTCCCTGAGGATAATGTCCTTTAGTGACTGATGGACCGGAATGGTCATGGTTTGAGGCTTTATTAAACCCCTGTACATCCTGTCCTGGGCTGAGACCTGCTCTGCTGGTTCTTGAATATGCTCGGTAGCATAAACAGCTGCTAAAAGGCCCTCCATATCATCAGCAGGAAACATATATTTTCCTGTTCTGGTATCCTCCTCCTCCTCCTCCTCCTCCTCTTCCTCCTCCTCCTCCTCCGCCTGGCTGTCAACCAGGGTTTCACTACGTAAGGTTAACTCGGACTCCTCAGAATCCGAGGGGTACACTCTACGAGTCTGTAGTGGTACAAACGGACGGGAGGCAGAAGAGGATTCCTGGGAGGAGGGGCCCGGAACCGGAGAATCAATGTCCTTTCTATTTAGGGAAGATTGAAACTCCTTTAGGGTGGATAGCATTTCGGTCTGAACCGAGAGAAATTGCTTCATAATCTGTGAGGCCTCTTTCCCTGTTAGTTTACAGATGCACTTAGAACAGAATGGCTTGTTATGTTCAACTGGTAATTTGTCACTACAATTGCCACATCTCCTAACACGCTTAGGAGGCTTAGCCACTCTGCTGGACTCCCCCTGGGCAATAGGGTCTTCACCTAAACATATCAGGGAGAAACATATGCCCATTAGCCCTCATCACAGGATTAGGGAAGGGGAGGGGGGGGGGTTGTTTTGGAGACAAAAAACCCCCCTACAAAAAAGGAAGGACTCACCCTTGGTGGTTTCCTCTGCAGCCATAGGAAAACGACGGTCCTCCTCCATAGTAGCGTCTTGTGTCGAGGAAAGGTCTTCCATGGACACGCTCTGAGGCCGCCAGGCCCCTCTATCTCCCTGGCTGCTTTCTAGTGCGCCCCGATCGCCTGCAGTGTTTTTCCGGTGGGGGCCGCCATCTTGCCGCGCGGGAGCGGAATGACGTCACGGCGCCGTGCGCGTCATCAACAGGCGCCCGGATGCTCCTGGCGCCGCTCAAGCGGCGCCTTACTACCCGCCATGCGGTCCAGCAAACCCCCGGACGAAGCCAGCAGGAAGGGGAAGGCCCTAGCCCAACCTCCAAGGTAGGGAACGAGGCGGGGGGGAGAGAGGATGTGGCCTCTTCGGAGCACTGGAGAGCCCTGCCCTCCTAGGAGGCTCCGGCGTCCAGGGGAGTCTGTCTTCTCCTGTTCCCCCCTGGACTAAGACGAAGGGGAAACCCCCCCGGGGGGGTAGCAAGCTACACCGGACCCAACGGCACCCAGTACCTGCGGTCCGGGCTCCGGGGGGGGGGGGGGGGGGACCACCAGCCCCAGGCTTTAGGTCACAAGAAAAAAATAAACGTTTCGCTGAAAGGGAAACAATCAGAACTGAGGCACACGGGAGGGGTGGGGCCTTTTAAACCTAATTTTGATTGTGTTTCCTGTCAGGTGAGCCAGTCTACTCGCACAGTGCCGTCCTGGAAGACGAGGGAGAAAAAAAAGATTTGAAGAGTATACCGAATGTCGTAGGTTGTGGACCCGACAATTTAAGCGCTAAAAGTAGCTGCGTGATCAAAACAGATTGCGAGACCTAATTTCTTCTTTGTGATCACTTTTTCTATAATAGGTGGTGTAGTACTATCTCCTTTTCTCTCTAATGGTTAACCTTTCTAACTTTACCATTTTTTTTTGAACAGTACTGCTGCACACACAGGTTTTAACAATTTTTTGATTTTTTCCCATAGTGTGGGGCGTTTTGATATTTTTTTTCCTGTATTCTTATTTTTATCATGGCCTGAGGATTGCTACACCAGTGTTTTACAAATTATTGGAAAGCCTGATTAACGCCAACGACAGGGAACCTTTCTGTTAAGGCAGTTATACGTTTCACGAGTCTGCAATCTGGTGTTTAAACACTGGGCTCACCCCCTAACCCCCCCCCCCCCATTCAGACATTGCCAAGTACACTTGCTCTTGTGTGTGCAGGCGTGTGAATTCAGACCAGGTCTTTTTTTTTTCTCTCGTGCTTTTTTTTTTTTTTTAAAGCACAGTTTGTTTGAAACAGACAAAAAAAAGAGGGGGGTAATGGTGTGGAATGTGTGTGTGTGTGTGTGTTCGCTCATGGGTTTCCTGTTTGGGGAGTTTGGACTTTGTTGTTTTGTGTAGATTTTGGTGGGGTTTGAGAGTGGCATTGCCAGTCTTGTATTCTGGACTCGGCATGGAGGCACACGAGCGGCGCACCGTGGGGAATGTAGGGATGTATTGTGTGTGCTGCCGTTGTGTTCCTAATGCACCATTAGAAGGAGATAAGAAATGTATGCATAACAAATACCCTAAATATGTGATATACTGTGCTAAAAAGGGGGAAAAAATGTTTTTTTTTTAGAATAATTTAACTGTAAAAGGTTGCCAGAATTTGGTGAAAAAAAGCTTAAATTGTTAAGATCAGGGAAGGTGCAAGTTAGAAATGGCAGCATGCTGGCTTAAACATGCTAGAAGAACAAAAGAAAAATGCCAAGCCCAACTTCCCCTAGTGGACACAAGAGGATGATTTCATTTTTAGAACCCAGAGACAACCTCCTTATAATGGTCCTCCCACTCAGGTGCAAGCCACTGCCCAGAGTACCACCCTCCTTGTGACATCCACCCCTGTCAGAGGAATCGCCTCTGAACAAGACCCTAACCCTACTTCCTTTATCTCTCCAGATAGCAGCATAATATCAGGGCTGAACAGATCAATCCTTGAAACTTTAACTGATGCCATAACCTATGCACTAGGTGCCTCAGCAGGAGCCAAGAGATAAAGTAAACCTCCTATTAGGTATGGTGTAGATAATGGTGAACAATACCCCTTGATAGAAGTCCCAAACCCCAGGGAAGGACAGCCGGATGGGGTGGGAGGAAAGCATTCCCTGACAATGACTGTTTTCAGGCCATGGACTGAGAAGGACATACAAAAGGCTACAGAACACATAAAACATCCAAAATTAGGTTAAGCAGAATTATTGAAAACAGAGGGATTATGGGACAGTAATAAGTTGAATGGGGTGGAGGTAGAGAGAGCCCTGAGGAGAGTACTGGATCAGATTAGGCTTCCATAAAGGGGGATTGGGACCCTTGGGGCCTAGCAGACGGACAGGGGCGAAGAGATCCATTACCTCCAGATAGCCCAGACTTGGGTAACAGGTTGACTGCATTACTGAATAGATGTCAGCTTAAATGGATTCAAAGGACTGATTGGCAGAAAATAAATATGACAGTACAAGAAAACAAGGAGAGTGTCAGTGACTACCTAAATAAAACTACGAGAGGTTTTTAAAGTGTTCTCTGGGATCCCCGAAGCCGAGGATGTGAATAGTGCATATCATCAACGGCTAAAAATAGCTTTTGTAAATGTATTAAAACAGGATCATAAAGATTACATTGTTAAAAATATGGTTATTTACCGAACTGCATCAGTTTTAGATGTTTTACAATATGCTAAACATTCAGAGAAGTATCTGAAAACAATGGGAAACAAATTTGAAAGTAAAGGTTTTTGCGCAAAGTGTTGGAGATGAGGATGTAAAGGAGTACACTGCCGAGGCGGAACAGAGGAGTCCCATAAAAGAAAGAGGGTATAGCCTCTGTAATTAAGATACATTTTTACAAACAGGGGTGATTATTCTGTGTCCTGACAGCCCCTGTAACACCCCTCTTTTCCCTATTAAGGCTTCGCCTTCCACAGGCTGGAGAATGATACAGGATTTACAAGCTGTTAACCAGGCAGTTATACCCCAAGAGCTCCTGTGGTACCAGATCCACAAACACTATTGAATGATTTGGATCCAGGGAATGAATTCTTCTGATTGAAATTAGTCTTTTTTTTTGCATTTCAGTGCACCCAGACCATCAATTTTGGTTTGCCTTCACTTACCGGGGGAAAAGGTATACCTTCACCAGGTTGCCCAGAGCTATTGTGAGTCCCCCAACATCTTTTCAAAGGTAATGTCCTCAAACTTGGCTCAATTTGTGCCCCTAGGGGGAAGCCAACTCCTATGAAGACACATTCTAGTGGCGTCTCCCTCAGAGGAGGTTTGTAGGACTGATACAATGGCTCTGTTGTATTTTCTCCATGATCAAGGACATAAGGTAAATAACACTAAAAAAAAATTGTTGTGGCAACAGCAGGTCAAATACTTGGGGTATAATATCTCAAAAGAAGGTCGGCACCTGGATGAAGCGAGAATTCAAATCCTCCTACAGGTGTAGAGACCAAAAAAACAAATGATGTATTTCTTGGGCATGAGGAATTTTTGTAGGGTTTAGATGCCCGGGTATTCAATATTGACCGCCCCGTTGGTCCATGCCTTACATGGTAACCCCATGGCCCCACAGGATGCTATAAAATGGAGTGAGGAAACAGATAGCCTTTACTGACCTAAAACAAGTCCTTTCTAGTTCATCAGTGCTAGCCTTAACGGAATATGACAAACCTTTTTCGAACAAATAGTAGATTTAAGGGAAGGTCACATGACATCAGTACTTACACAGTCACATGGTGAGCGCCAGAGGCCAATTGCTTACTATTCTACAAAACTAGACAGTGTAACTAGAGCACTTCCACCCTGTGTACAGGCAGTGGTAGCTGCAGCCGAAGCAGTTAAGGCCTCAGCATCTATAGTGCTATATCACCTGCTGACACTCATAGTACCTCATGCAGTATCTGTTATTCTTTTACAACAAAAGATATCACATTTGAGCCCAGCACGACACCTTTCCTGTATGACAATACTCTTGACACAGCCTCACTTAATGATACAGAGGTGTACTACATTAAACCAATCCACACTACTACCACTCTCTACTGATGGCCATAAACATAACTTTACTGCTGCCATCGCTGAAAAGGTATTGACACAGTGATTTGAAAGATGTACCATTATCTAATCCTGACATGACACTTTCTTGATGGCTCCAGTAGAAAAAATCCAGATGGCACAAATGTAACCAGATACGCAGTAGTGACAGGATGAAATCTTGGAGGGAAATAAAAGAGCAGATGAAGCAGCGAAAATAGCGGCACAAGAAACGCATTAAATAAATGACAGAACTGGAAATCGGAGATAGATCATACAGTCCTTACTGATATGCAGCAGAGTGCACCCTCCGGGGATAAACAATATTGGAAATAGATAACATTTACACATCACCTGAAGGAAAACCGGTATTTCCAAAATCCCTATTTAGGTACGCAGAAGTGTTGACACATGGAGTACCTCATGTGTCAAACAGGGGGACGACTGAGATGTTAAATAAGGTATGTACAGCCTATGGCTTCAAACTACTGAAAAAAGTTTTGTTCGCAATGCATTATATGTGCAAAACACAATGCTCAGGGAGGCATAAGACCACGGAAAGAAAAGTTCCCCACACCACAATATACATTCCAAGACATTTGCATGGATTTTATTGAATTGGACAAATGTAAAATGAATATTGTCTGGTAATAATAGATGCTTTGACCAAAATGGGTGGAGGTATTCCCGACAGGAAGTGCGGACGCACAGACTGTAGCCAAAGCATTACTAAGATATAATTCCTAGGTTTGGAATCCCTGAAAAGATCTACAGCGATAAGGGATCCCATTAAGGTTTGAGCCAATTCGAAATGATACATGGGGGGGCCATATAGAATACCCTTACTACTAAATGAAACACCAGTTTAAGTATCTGATAGTACCCTAGCAGAATATATGTCTAACTTGTTGAAACAGAAACAAATTATTGAGGTCTGTTCTATTCCTGAAGGTCCAATCCAAAGGAGAAGAGAATCTATTTAGGAGACTGGGTCCTAATAAAAAGGAAGCATTGGCACTTGCCTAAGTGGGAGGGGCCATATCAGGTTCTTCTCACCACTTCCACGGCAATAAGGATTGCAGAGAGGTCTACCTGGACTCACCAGTCTCATTGCAAAAAGGTTTACAGGCAGAGCAGGGTGAGTTGGCGGCAGAGCTCTGGTAAAAGTCTGGCTACGAAGGGAGGTTCTGCACAAGGTGGGGCTTATCTCAAACCGGTGAAGAACTCCCATTACCTTACCCCTCGGGGCTCTGTAGCTGGTTAGGATGAAAGGGACAGTAATTATCTTGGGTCTACTGGTGACTCTAGGTGAGATGACTATACGTGGAGGCAGAACCTGGAAAGAGAAGAATGGGCAAGTACAGGGAAGGCCTTGAACTTAACCTTCATAGGAGTAACTAGTACCATTTTAGTTGATTTTTGCCAAATGGTGGACTGTGGGGACTTAACTGAAGCAAGAAGGCTCCAATGGGCAGATAAATATGTTTGTTATATTCCAAGTGGAACTGACTGTTTAGTATGGAACCAGGCCCTGTGGACCACAGCACACGAAGATTGGGGGTACAACATTCTAGGCATAAATGGTTTAAAAGATAGACTCGCCATAACAAAGGCAGCCAAGAGACCGGTTACAAAGAAAAAAAAAATGGAGTGGTTAGAATGGTTAAGATACATGGTTAAAAAACTCTAAAAAAGGGAAAACTGTTTAGTTTGTGCTGGAGTTAGACCACATTTAGCAACAGTCCCTTTTCCTCTAGATTACAATACAGATCCAAAAGGTTTAAAATGTATGCTGCGTTGTATAATGAGAGTTATAAACCAGAAACAAAAAATTCTACCTGTCACACATTGAGTTTGTTGTTTCCCCCAGTGCAGAGACCTTCGATACCTCCAGCGGTTGCTACGTATCCAGGCAATTTTACTTGTTTTACACTCCCAGGGAACAGTAGTGCGGTGGATCTTGGGTCACTAGCCGATTGCTGTGCGGACAGGATTAACAAGGAAAATGGTGACTGGGTGGAACATGACATTCAGAGAGCTGATGTCTGGTGGATATGTGGGGATAAGAAACTGCGAGCTAGGATCCCGGCCAATGCCCGAGGGGATTGTGCTATGGCCAGCTAGTTAAGCCCCTGAGAATCTTGTCAGAACACCCGTGAACTAAGAGTCACCAAAAGTATCTAAGGGACACCTCTCCCAAAGGGTCATTTGACTCCTAGATCTACATAGATGAGATTGGAGTTCGAGGGGTGACGAATGAGTTTAAGGCCAGGAATCAGGTAACGGCTGGGTTTGAGTCTCTTTTCTGGTGGGTGACTATAAATAAAAATGTTGACTGGATTAACTATATATATTACAACCAACGATTCGTAAACTATACCAGGGACGCTGTAAAAGGTCTAGCAGAACAGCTGGGCCCCACCTCTCTAATGGCATGGCAGAACCGAATGGCTTTAGATATGATCTTAGCTGAAAAAGGGGGGTATGCAAAATATTTGGTAGCATGTGTTGTACCTTTATCCCAAACAATACAGCCCCTGGGGGGACTGTGACCAAAGTCCTGGAAGGACTAACTGCTCTATCGAATGAATTAGAAAATTCATGTATTAATGACCCATTCACAAACTGGCTTAAAGGATAGTTTGGTAAATGGACTGGACTTATCGCATCATGTATGATCTCAATTGCTGTGGCTTTGGCTGTTCTGGTCACTTGCGGATGTTGCTGCATTCCCCGTGTTAGAGGACTTTCACAAAAAGTGATCGAAACTGCAATCTCGAGAACAATGCATCAAGCACTTCCTACCTCCGAGGAGACCTGTGTGGACGTTGAAGCTCAACTTAACATATAGTCCGAAAGTGCATAAAACACAGGGACTATCATCGAAATGTGTTGAGATAAAATAGCCACACAAGAGGGAATGTTGGAAAAGTTTTTTTATGTGTATTGTGTGACTATTTGTAGAAATGTAAAATGGCTTCTAACTAGCCTAATTCTATTGTTTGTGTTACTTCTTTAAATCAACCTTTGCTAAGAATTGTAAAAAGGCACTGTGATTGGCAAAGCTTGTTTGCGTCATGAGCCACCAGTGGTCTTTTAGCCAATAGTATTCTTCCTGTTGACCCTATAAAGGTCGTCACACACCTCGTGTCTGTATGGGACTTTTGCTTTTTCTCTTAGCGTGTAGATCTCATCCAGTTTTACCGGTGCAACTGAAATAAATTATCTTGCTTCTGGAACACTTGAAGTTTGATTGACCACAGGGGAAGAATTATCGTATCACCTGGAATCGCCTCCCTTTATCTGTAGCTGGGAGATGTAACCTGATAAAAATGATATGGCGCCCCCAAATATTATATGTGCTCCACAACTCCCCGATTTGTGTAAATCAAATGTGGTTTAAAAGAATGGAAACGTTATTCAGGGAGTTAATGTGGAAAGGAGGCCAGGCCAGAATCAGTTTGCAGACTATGCAGCTCCCAGTAGAGGGGGGATGGCGGTCCCATACCCGAGGATATATTTTCTGGCGTCCCAGTCACAACACATAGTGGGCTGCGGCAATTGAAGCTCAGGAAACAGTAGCTTCAGACCGTTAGCTTTAGACTAATGTTATCAGGGGCCCCACATAAAATACTTGTGAAAGCCCTCGAGGCAAACTCATTTGCTCACAAATGCCCGACTATAAAGCTAACTAGCAAAATGTGTCAGACAACGAAGGCCTTGCTGGGTTACAATGGGGTAACTGAGTTTGCCCCCTCTGGAATAACAAGTACCTAATAGAAGTTAGGGATATAGAAACATCTAAAGTTTGAGAAAGACAGGGAATTACACGGCTACTCCAACTGTACGAGGGCAACCTCATGAAAACATTTTCGGATTTGAGAAATGAATTTAACATACCAAATAAAACGTTTTATAAATATCTACAGATTAGGCATGCCATCCAAACTCAGTTCAAGACCCAACCGATAGTTAGGACCCAGATTCCTGCTCTTAAAATAATTCAACCCAATATTGCGAAAAGGCTTAATCTCAGAGCTATATGACAAACTGGGAGCTAGAGCCATAAATCAAACTGGCGCCTCAGACCGAGAAAGATGGGAAAAAGATCTCGGGGCAATAACCACGGAGCAGAGGAGTAAGATCCTACACAGAGGGGCTCTGGTGTCTATTGCCCCAGCACAGAGACTGTCGCACCTATTACTATTACATCGAGTTTACTACACTCCAAAAAAAAAATGTTCAAATTAGGCTGGAACCAGAAGGATAAATGCCCCAGATGTAAGGCACCAGGGGATCTTATCTATATGTTCTGGAGATGCCCCAAGCTCTTCAGGTACTGGATAGAAGTTATAAATAGGATCAACAAATCCTTCAAGACCTCTCTAGAGCCAGAGGCTAAAACTTGCCTCTTGAGAATGGAGGACCATAGAGTTCCACCAGGAGCCCTGGAAGGTGTGCTGAGGTGCCTATTTCAGGCATGTAAGATAATAGCACAGAGATGGCAAGCACATGCCCCCCCCCCCACCCCCCTCATCTGCTGAAACTGTCAATATCTTGGTCTGGAGCGAGAGTTTTTTTAATCAAGCAAGGGAACTAAAACAAAGATTCGAAAGGGTGTGGGCACCCTGGTTGAGGGAAATGGCATTCCCTTAGTGGAGATTACCCTTTTTTGTGAGACCTGGAAATCTCAACACCTTAGACCTTGGAAATCCCCCCCCCCCCCCTACAACCAGTCGCCAATAATATCGAGGACCGGAATTCTTCAAGGTTCAATTGAGCTGTTCCTCTCTCTCTCTCTTTTCCCCCTCTCAATTTTTGTTCTCTTCTCTTTATATCTGTTGTATCAAGGATAGCTTAGCTTAAGCTATTGGCTCCTATTTGGGGCTAGACAACAATAGGCTCAATAACTGCATGGGGGGGGGGGGGGGGTAGGGAGGATGGGGTGGGAGGGAGAGGTTGGGCATGTTTCACTTTATGCACATGATTTATGTATGGGGTTTTATCTTCATACATACACTGTATTTTATAATTTGTACCATCTGTAAGTAAATATGTCTTGTTAAACAATGGAAAATAAAGAAATTAAGTTAAAAAAAAAATGCTGTGGATGCCCCAATTATATACTGCACCAATATGGATACACAAGAAATTCAGGAAAATAGATACTTTGTTTAGAGAACTAATATGGAAAGGGGGTCAATCTAGAATCAAGTTACAAACTCCAATTACCAACACGAGAGGGAGGAATGGCAGTACCACATCCACAATGCTATTTTTTGGCAGCACAATTGCAGCATATAGGGGTGAGAACTAAACCAGGAGGGGATATAAACGGGGATTGATGATTTTAGGGGCACCCCACAAGACAGCGGTGGAGGCACTGGAGGCCAATTCATTTATTAATAGAACACCTACAGTTAAGATGGAAATTAAAGTATGGAAAGCAGTAAAGACACTGGGAGGACAGGGAGGAGTGACCGAAGACATGCCACTTTGGGATAATAGGAACCTTCAGGAACTGGAGCCCATTGGAAAAATGAATGGGCAGTAAAGGGGATAGTCAGACTGGCACAGTTATATGAAGGAAGAACTATAAACACATTTGTCGCAATTAGAAAGGAATACGAAGTACACAAACATACGTTTTATAGATACCTTCCAATTAGACACGCGCTAGATGCTCAGTTTAACAGAGTAGGACCAAAGTGGGATAAAACCCTTATTTTTCAGAAACTGGGTAACTGGAGTAAGACAAAGGGATTCATCTCCGAAATCTAATCATACATATGTGAGGAAAGTATTGAAGGCCCAGAACAGCTCAAAAGTAGAGGAAAATGGGAGGAAGATCTAGGGACTAACAGAAGGTCAATGGAGGAAGGTACTGGAAAGAGGACATCTGGTTACAGTTTCGCCAGCACAGAAGTTCTCATTTCTGATGCTGATACATAGGACATACTATACACCCAAGAGATTGTATAATTTCGGGTGGAGAGTGGACACAGGATGACCCAGGTGCCACGATATAGGGGGATTTACAGTTTCTCTATTGTTTTGGCTCATTTCTTGAAACCGAAATGACATTCTTAAAACTCTAAGATCATTTGGCAAAAGAGTCTTACAGTTTAGCACAACACTATAATTCACTTGCAAAAGCTCATATCTTTCCCAAAACTGTTCACTCATGCTTCAAAACCATATTCCTTTCCCATATGAAGAGTCAGTGCCTCCAAAATGGCAAAGATTCTTCTCAATTGCTTTGGCTCATTTCTTGAAACAGACCAGACATTCTGAGCTCTTTTGGTGCTTTTGCCAAAATAACCTGGATGGTTCGGCACAACACCATGGTTCACCTTCAAAAGCTCATATCCTTCCCAAAACAGTTCACTCATGTGTCAAAACTCAATTTCTTTCTCATTCAAAGTCAGTGCCCCCAAAATGCATCATTACTGTGGCATTGTGTAAGCACTGCAAGTCAAAATGTTTAGATGTTTTAGCTCTATGGCAGAGGACCATTGAAATATCCCTCATGTCCACCTTTCAGTCTTAGCCCAGTCCTTCATTGACAATGGTTACTGTACAGTTTTTGTCTAGCTAACTGAATACAATTGTGTATGAAACTGAAAAAAAAAGAAAAAGATTTTAGGGTAAGAGTAGCCTCCAAGGTTTGACATCACACATTGCACTCACTCATACTGCCATGGAAAAAAGGGATTTTTAAATACAGCTTACCTGTAAAATCCTTTTCTTGGAGTACATCACGGGACACAGAGCGGCATATTCATTACTATATGGGTTATATGGAGTACCTTCAGGTGTGGACACTGGCAATCTCAAACAGGAAGTCCCCTCCCTATATAACCCCCTCCCCTAGAGGGAGTCCCTCAGTTTTGTAGCAAGCAGTATGCCTCCCAAAAATGTTCCCCAAAAGAGGGGTGGGAGCTCTGTGTCCCGTGATGTACTCCAAGAAAAGGATTTTACAGGTAAGCTGTATTTAAAAATCCCTTTTTCTTTCTCGTACATCACGGGACACAGAGCGGCATATTCATTACTATATGGGATGTCCGAAAGCAATGCTTTAATGAGGGGAGGGAGACATCTTCTCAAACGAGATTTAATTTAGAGGTATACTCAAATAATAATAATAATTCCAACTTAGTCAAGAAAAAACTTTTTTTTTTTTCCCTTTTTTACAACCAAGGGTGCCCCTGATCCCGAGGATCTTAAACTGCAGCCTGTAGTACTGCCTGTCCAAAGGCAGAATCCGCATTCCTTCTCACGTCTAGTTGATAAAACTTTGTAAACGTGTGGACTGATGAGCACGTCGCCGCCTTGCATATCTGAGCCATAGAGATCTGATGGTGTGCTGCCCAGGAGGCGCCCATGGCCCTGGTAGAATGGGCCTTTACCGACAAAGGAGGAGGCAACCTCTTCAAACCGTAGGCCTGAATGATTAATTGTCTAATCCATCTCGAGATGGTGGATTTTGCAGCTGCCTGCCCCTTCTTGGGGCCATCTGGTAGAACGAACACATCTGTTTTCCGGATCTTTTCTGTAGCTTTAAGATAGGCCTTCATGGCCCGGACAATATCCAAGGTATGCAGCAACCCCTCCTTTCTAGATGTGGGTTTCAGAAAGAAGGATGGAAGTACCAAATCCTGGTTCAAGTGAAAATTGGATATAACCTTTGGTAGAAAGGAAGGATGGGGCCGGAGAACTGCCCTGTCCTTATGTAGAACGAGATATGGTTCCTTACACGATAAGGCTGCTAACTCTGACACTCTCCTGGCCGAAACTATGGCGACCAAGAAAACCAACTTTCTTGTCAGTAAAACTAAAGGAATCTCAGCCAACGGCTCAAAGGGTTGTTTCTGTAGAGTGGACAGGACAAGATTTAAGTCCCATGGACAAATTGGTGACTTGACAGGAGGATTAATACGCAAGACCCCCTGTATGAAGGTCTTTACCAGCGAGTGGGTGGCCAGCGGCCTCTGAAACCACACTGACAGAGCTGAAATCTGTCCCTTGATTGTGCTTAATGCCAGGCCTTTATCCACTCCTAGCTGGAGAAAACGTAACACCCTATCAATGGTATATTTGCGGGAATTCCATCTTTTGGATTCACACCAGCCTACGTAGTTCCTCCACACCCTGTAATAAATCACCCTGGAGGCCGGCTTTCTAGCCCTAATCAGGGTAGGAATTACCTGCCTAGACAGACCTCTACCCCTGAGAATCAGGGATTCAGCCTCCAGGCCGTCAAATTTAGACGTTGTAATGTAGGGTGGAGGATCGGGCCTTGTGAGAGTAGGTCTGGTCGTAGAGGAAGAGTCAAAGGGTCTCCCACTGCCATCTTCAGGACTAGTGAGTACCATGTCCTCCGGGGCCATGACTGGCTTGTGCTCCACTCTGATCCTGCGCAACAGGCGAGGAAGTAACTGTAGCGGAGGGAATGCATATAGAAGTTTGAATTGATGCCAAGGGCAAACCAACGCATCGGTTCCGCAGGCCATAGGGTCCCTCGCTCGAGACACGAACCTGTCTAGTTTCTTGTTGAACCTGGATGCAATTATATCTACGTCTGGCTTTCCCCACTTCTGGCAGATTGTCTGAAAGACCTGGGGATGCAGAGACCACTCCCCTGGCGACAGAATCTGGCGACTTAAGAAGTCTGCCTGCAGGTTGTCCACTCCGGGAATGAATATCGCCGAAATGCAGGGTACATGAACCTCTGCCCACTGAAAAATCAAGCTCACCTCCCTCTGAGCGGCCTGACTCCTGGTTCCCCCTTGGTGGTTTATGTATGCCACCGCTGTGGCATTGTCTGACTGGATTCTCACCGGGGACCCCTGTAATCTGGAGGTCCATGCCAGAAGGGCTAGGCGAGCAGCTCTGATCTCCAAGATATTGATGGGGAGCTGCCTCTCTGCTTTCACCCAAGTTCCCTGGCGAGAGAACCCCTCGAAGACCGCCCCCCAGCCTGCCAGGCTGGCGTCTGTGGTAACTACCTTCCAGACAACAGGGCTGAAGGATCTTCCCTTTAGAAGATTCTGAGGGTTCAACCACCAGGCCAGGCTTTGTCGGACCCTTGATGATAGCGTCAAAGGGGACTCTAAGGCATGTGCTCTCTTGCCCCAGGCTGCTAGAATGGCTGCCTGTAGGACACGAGTGTGGATCTGAGCGTATGGTACTGCCTCGAACGTGGCCACTAGCTTGCCTAGTAATCGCATACACAGGCGAATAGTTGGTTTTTGATACCATGGTCTCTTACCCCCAGGGGCCTGTCCCTGCGATCTACTGTTAACGTTGGATCGTGCAGGCGGCCGTCGATACTGCCTGGAATTTGAGGGCCCTGAGACAGGAAAGAGCTGCCTTTTAAATGTAGGACCCCCGAATGTCTTTTTGACCGGTAAAAGGGTACTTTTGCCACTTGAAATAGTCTGAATGTATTTATCCAGATCCTCCCCGAAGAGTCGTCCTCCATGGAAGGGAAACCCTGCCAGAAGCTTTTTGCATGGGGGCTCCGCCGCCCAGTTCTTCAACCATAAGAGCCTTCTCATGTGCACCAAAAATAGTGATAAACGAGAGGCCTGCTGGATGGAATCCTTTATAGCATCTACCGCAAAACACAGAGCTCTGGGAATGTCAGAAAACTCTTCTGCCTGTTGGGTAGGCATGTCTTTTAGCATTTCTTTTGTCTGGTCCTTTAACGCCTGACAAACTCCAATTGCAGCCACAGCTGGCTGTACCACTGCTCCTGCCGTAGCAAAGGATGCTTTTAAAAGTGTCTCTGTTTATCAACCGGATCTTTAAACATATGTATGTTTTCCACCAGGCAAGTTAGTGATTTATTCACACATGAGATGGCTGCATCCACCACTGGGAGCCTCCACCTCTTGGAGAATTTTTCCTCCATGGGGTAAATGACCGCAAATCTCTTCGGTGGCAGAAAAATCCTGTCCGGCCGTACCCAATCCCGAAAGATCAATTCCTCCAAGAGAGGATGGACCGGAAAAACTGCGTTGCTTAAAGGAGCTTTCAAAGAGCCCAGAGAGGATACCGGAGGAACCTGAGGCTCTGGCAATGGTAAACTAAATGCCGAGCGGACCATGTCCGTCAAAGACTGCACCCACAGTCTCTGTCTGGGAGTCTGAAAATGGTTCCTCAGAGGTAGATCCCTCAATCCCTGAACCCTCTTGGTTCAGGTCTAGTTGATCCTCCTGCGATTCCAATTCCTCCGGAGAGAGAATTTCAGCATCTGAGGATACACCTCTTGGTGATGGGGATCTAACCCGTTTCTTGCCAGGAATAGCTCTAGCGATCAATGCTGCTATTCTCTCTTCTAGCCCCCCTAGGGATACAGCTAGCATCTCCTCTGTGATAAACACAGGGCTGGGCTGATCTGGGCCAGCCTCCGCACCAGACCCCCCTAATGGCTCATCCAAGGCGACCTTTATGGGAATAAGTTGCGGGGAAAGTATCGGCATATCATCAGAATCAGAGGGGGAACCCCTTTGTTTTTTGGTCTTTTTTGTACCCTTTGACCCCGAACCTTTGGAAGCCATAATACAAAATCGAGGGACTCCGCCAACAACAACAGACTGTAGTGGCCAGGAGTACAAAACTAGAGCTTAGGGGACAATAGCTCACTAATGCCCAAAAACTGATGGGGCCCCGTATGTTTTTTTTTTTTTTTTAAATATATATAAGTCTCTTTCTTTTCTTTTTTTTTTTTTTTCAAACATACAGCGACCCCAAACTTAGTTTGCCAGCCTCCAACCTGTTGCAAAAAGGGGGATTTTTTGGCTTAACAGAAAGGCATTGGAACAAAGTCCAGCATGTACTACCCCTCTTCCGCCACCGGGGGTCACTGTTCTGCCGCTCTGCGTCCTCTCCCTCTGAGATCAGCCTCAGACTGAGCACTGACAATGCCTGCTCATCTATAACAGCACAAGGCGCGCCCCTGTATGACGCTGCAGGCACGCCCCCCCCCCGCCCTCCCCTCCGAACGGCGCGAAAAACGTCTATAAGACGTGCGCGCGTGTATGCCGGAGCAGGAAGAACATGGAGGAGCCGCGCTGCTGGAGACCCAGGACTGCAGTACCAGGCGGCAGATTCAAACCCCCGGCCAGGTAGGACTCTGCAACGAGGGAAGAAACAAGGGAGATGTCGCAACCATCGCTTACACTGATCTCCTGTAATATTCTCACAGGCAGAGTCTATTGCATGGAGCAGGGACCTCTGATCTTCAGCCTGATGCTCATACACTCTCCACCTCCAAGCGCAGAAAAACTCCTCAATAGGATTGAGGAAAGGAGAGTAAGGTGGTAGGAACACCATATCCATCCTTGGATGAGCAGTGAACCAGGCCCTGATAAGTGAGCCACGGTGGAAATTTACATTGTCCCATACAATTATATTTTGTGGTAGGCGAGGCCCTATAAGACCTCTCTCATTTTCAGGGATCAAATCCAAATGAAAGCGGTCCAAGATGAGGAGCTTCTTTGTATTGTATGGCCCAAGACTGGGCATGCGAGTGGCCACACCATTCTCAGAAATGGCAGCACACAGTTATATTGCCCTCTCGCTGGCCTGGGACATCCACCGTGGCCCAGTGGACAATAAAATTACGACCACGTCTTCGGCCCTTGGCCAGGTTAAAGTCAACCTCATCCCCATACACGAGTATGTGAGAGGTCTTGTTTCCTTCCAATGCCATTATTCTCTACAATAGAGTAAATAAAGAAAACATCAAATCAGTCACACAGAAGAGTCATACACTACAGTTACAGACAGCTACTTAGGAATGTTCAATGTTCTGCACAAGTTCAATATACTACTGTCCAGTATTCCAGTGGATCCAAACCTGGGGTACATGTACCCTATGCAAAGGTACTACAGGGGGTATTTGACAGAAAGTGGAGGGGAAAAAATATCAACGACTAGACTTACTGAAATGTTACAGTAACATTAGATAGATGTACATGGGAGGCACTACTGTAATTGCAGCTCTTTGACCCTTTTACTTACTGTATTGTATGTTATATTCTTCAAAATAAGAATTTTAATGATAATTGCATCATACAGTAAGCTGCAGTTTTTACTGTAATACTGTAAACTGTATCATCAATATTGTAGAAAATAAACTATTCCATAGTTTATTTTCGACAATATTTTTCTTGTCATGGTTAGTATCATAAGTAACATCTACTGAAGATACTGTAAGGCCACGTACACACGACCAAATCTTTCTGCTGGAAACGGTCTGCCAGACCGTCCCAGCAGACAGATTCGATCGTGTGTACGGGCGAGCCGACGGATTTGGCCAGCCGACAGATTTGAAAGCATGCTTTCAAATTTGTCGGCTGAGAACCCGTCCGCCCGACATGTCTGCTTGTTAGTACGCTAACCAGCAGACATGTCTTCTCGCACCGGCGTCGAATGGTTTCGACGCATGCGCGGAAGTGTTTTACTTCCTGGTGCGGTGACGTGGCGGCGTCAACGTCACCGCCACGTCAGCGCGCCGTCTGGCGGCGGAGATTTTGGTTTGATCGTGTGTACACGATCAAGCCAATACGTCCCCAGCTGACAGATTTGTTCAAATCAGTCGGTCCGACAGATTTGAACAAATCTGTCTGCTCGTCTGTATGGGGCCTAATACTGTACACACACACACACACACACACACACACACACACACACACACACACACACACACACACACTAAATGAATACGTAAATGAGTAAATAAACATATTTGTTGCTCTATGCACAGTGTCCTGTCCTATAAATTATATAATTCCATCATTGATTGTTAGGCCATGGTTGATAACATGGTCTATAATTGTGGCCCGAATTTCATCAGGGACAGCATGGTGTCTTCGTGCTCCTTGGCCTCTTCCCTCTATTCCACCACCACACACCCTTACTCCTCCTCCTCCTCTTCCTCTAGCAGGCAGTTGCCCTTGTTCATTTACTTAGCCAGGTGCCTCCATGTTCAGAAATTATGGTATTATGTTCCTTAATAATTTTGACAATTGAACAGACTATTGTGCATATGATGACTTAAACAATGAAATTACGCTGACACATTTTGGAGAGAACGACCATTAGACGGAGAATTGACAAATCAGTTTAGATCAACAAGATCTATTCAATTGAAAATTGTGCTAAATGTAGGCTACTTGTACTAAATAACTTGAAAAATTTACTAAGACATTCAGACATGTACTGAGGCATTTGCAATTTGATGAAATGAATGAGAAATGCAATTCAGTTGTGAACAATTTTCAAGTGGTTTGGAGATTTGTCCATGTTTTGAGAATGTCATTTCTGTTTCAAGAAATGAGCCAAAGCAATAGAGAAAAACTAATACATGGAGGTGCCCGAAACTGTTCAGGTATTGGAGGGAGATATTGGACATTATTAATAAGATATATAAAACAAAGTTGGAGATGGATCCTAGATTATGTATTCTGGGGCCTAGGGGGAAGAAATAAGTAGAGTAACCAGTACATTAAAAGTAGTGTTGAGGTGCCTCTTTCAGGCAAGAAAATGAATTGCTCAAAGATGGCAGAGAACCCTCCATCTGTAAAAGATTGGATTAACGCAGTTACAGAGACAATATGGAAGGAGAAGGTAGTATATATCAGGAGAAGGAACAGTTTGGTAAAGTTTGGTAAAAGGTGGAACCCTTGGTTGGAAGAAATGGGATACCCCGTGTGAAAGAAAATCCAATAAGGTATGTTACAAGTGGCAGGGAGGGGGCGGTGGAGGGGGGTAAAGGGTAAAAATTAAAGGCGGAATGTCGAAAATATGTATGAAATATATGAAAACAGAAATGGGAAAAAATATAAAATATGATTGTAACCAACTGTTTAATAAAGAAAATTAATATGAAATTTAAAACCCCTGAATCAAGCGATACAATAAAAGAAATTCCGCATGGAATCGATATGCTCGGTCAACATTCTTCAACCAGGAACCTTCATGGCGACCATGGATCTCAGGATTGCCCATCTCCACATTACCATATGAGAAGATTCCTAGAGATACTTGGAGGTTGGCAGTGGAGATAGAGGGTGTAACGAAACGTCCCATACTCCGTTTGAGTGCTTTCGTCATATACTACTTCAATCCAGTCTGAATCTAGATAGATATTCCAACCGCCATCTACGACAAACAAGAAGCGATACTTGCTGGATTGCTGAACATGAACGGTTTTTTATAACACCATACCAGAATACAGTATAAGGGGAGGTTTTTTACCCCCTGCCCATATTACTCCAAAAATACCTCCGTAACCAAAAACATAAAATTAACATGAGGTAATGCCTTAATGCAGCCGATGTGAGACTGTACTGTGCCCTTTTGGGCATCGTTATGAGAAATCAGGATTTCACTACAGGTCAGACTTGTCACCGAGCTTCATACAGTAGATTATCATATGTATAAACACAGGACACCATCACACAATAGCAGGAGTTCCAGCAGGAGTTGGCCCGTCTCCTACATTGTACAGAGGCCAATGTGATCAGCTCTCTAAACTAACATGTTGAGTTCAGAATCAAATAAACCAAGAATAGTCTTTACATGCATCCTGGGAGATCTTGAGAAAAATAAATATTAGGTCCCATTTTAAGTAATCCAAAACCCCACTTCTGGCGAATGCTCTTAAGATATTTTTTTTTTTTTATTGCATTTTAGTGTAAAAATTAGCTCGGAGGTCTTGGAGGTCCAGTCGTGCTTTTTTTTCTATTACAAAGGATGTTTACATTCCTTATAATAGGAATAAAAGTAATACTTTAACCAGTTGCCGACTGCCGCACATGGCATGAGTAAACATATTGGCGTACCTGTACGTCCCTGGCTCCCAACACGTGGGGGGGGGGGGGGCCTCGATCCAGAACGATCCGCAATGAGGGGGGGGGGGGCCATCGATTCGTGGCCACCCCCTCACAATCGCTCCTGGCGAATGAGAAGTTCCCTCTGCTTCTGTAAATGGAAACAGAAGCAGAGGAAGTGAGGTCATCTCTCCTTGCGTCAGTCTTTTCGCCCGGAGCGCCAAAGAGAGAAGATATCAAGTGCACCAAACACTACACTGACACCAGTACACATAGGCACACAAATCACCGCCCCCCCCAGTCAGTGTCACTGATTGCAGTGGTCATTTACCGATCACTTAGTGCATTTAGTGTCATTTGTGACTGTAAAAGGTATCCAGGCAGTTAGTGTTAGGCCCCTTTAGGTCCAGGGTACCCCACAACCCCCCCTAATAAAAGGTTTAACTCCTTGATTGCCCCCAGGTAACCCTTGGTCCTCATTGAGATGAAAAGCCGAAACGACTTTAGGGAGAAACAAAGGATGCGGGCGTAGCACCACCTTATCCTTGTGGAGGATCAGATTAAGGAGCCTTGTAAGACAAGGCCGCCTGCTCAGAAACAAGTCTGACTGACGTAATAGCCACCAAAAAGTCACACCGGAGGGGCCACATGTCGAACCCCCTGTACAAACATACCTCACCAGTGAGTGCAGGGCCGGACTGGCCTACCGGATATCGGGAAATTTCCCGGTAGGCTGCCTGTCTTGTGTCCAGTTTCAGTTGCGGGGCTCCAGTGCTCCCTGTCTCCCCTCTCCTGCTCCTGTCTGTGTCTCTAATCACGAAGCTGGCTGGATCTGTGTTTGGCGGTAACGCTGTTGAATGGCCCCGCCCCCCTAGACCGACTCATGTGATTGAACACTGATTCTATCACATGAGTCGGTCTAGGGGGCGGGACCGTTCAACAGCATTACCGCCGAACACAGACCCAGGCATGCCAGCTAGCTAGCACAATGATGATACACAGGAGAAGAGATGCCTGCTGCACAGCCCACCCTATGGGAGGATCGGATTCGGTAGGGTCCTGCATATAGAGGAATTGAGCTTTCTATATTCCTCCATACAGCCGCTGAATGCTTGCAGGAGGGAGAGAAGAATCGAGCATTCTGCAGCTGCATGGAAGAATATAGAAAGCCAATTTCCTCTTTATGCAGCTGCCCCTGCTTCTCCTATCCAGTTCTCCTTGAACATCCCTAGTGTTCTCCACCCCTGCTCTCCCACGCCACCCCCCCAGTGCTCTCCACCCTTGTTTTCCCCCCCGCCGGTGCTCTCCGCCCCCATAGTGCGCTCCAGCCCCCCGTACTTTCCACCCGTTTTTTCTGGCCCCCCCACTGGTGCTCTCAAGCTTCCCCCATCATCGGTCTCCATTGCTCTTTGTACCCCCAGTGCTCTCAAGATCCCCTCCAGTGCTCTTTACCCCCACATTCTTAGCCCCCTTAGTGCTCTGCAGCCCCCCCCCCCCCCATCTCAGCCTCCTGTGCTCTCCACCCGTTTTTTGGCTCCCCCCAGTGCTCTCCAACCGCCCCTACTTTGAAGGCCCCACCCATGTGCTCTCCAACCCCGCCAGTGCTCTCTGCTCTCCCTTCTCTCCAGCTCCCGCCCAGTGCTCCGACTACCCCAGGAACAGAGGACAGCCTGACTGGGGGCAGAAAATGAGGACGGCTCAAGGTGCAGGTGGCCAGGGACCACTCCATCTCACAGAAAACAGATCCTCTGGAAGGAGCACTGTCCCCATCCAAAACGAGAACAGACCCGGCCTGCTGATGATCATGGATATCCTGCTGGCATGGAAGGTACCGTATCAAGCATCAACACCACCTTCCCACAGACAGGGACTGCAGACTGGGACATGGGGCATAGGAGGGACTGCAATGATGGGCACTAATGAGGCTGCATTGAGCTCTTGTATCATGTCTGCAATCTTTGAGGGAGTCTGGAGAAGTCAAGTGGGAGCACCACCGGGTCATGGGAGAAGTCAAATGTGTGTGGACTGTGGAGAGGAGACTATATAGGATATATGATAACACCAGAGCCACCAAGCTGTAAAAGGTTTCCCCCTTATATCAGTAATCCACCCCCCTTACCTTAGTGTATTCTTTCTGAAGAAGGTGGTGCCCCCCCCCCAAGTTCTGAGTTTCGAGATAGAGATATAACATTTTAATATCGGTTTTATCTATATATAATACATTTTAAAGCACATTTGAAGATTATTAGTTTTCCCTTTCATGAACAAGAAAAAAAAAAAAAAAAAAACACGTTATGCGGTTACGCTGGTATAATAATGCTGTGGGGCTGGTATGAACTTTTTTTCCAGGGCTGGTTTTTATTCCCAGTCCGGCCCTGAGTGAGCGAGCCACCAAGGGCCGTTGCAAGAAGACAGCCAAGGCTAAAATATGCCCCTTAATAGTACTTAAGGCAAGCTTCTGGTCCGCTCCCAGCTGTAAAAAAAACAGCAGGATCCTAGAAATAAGGCGTATGCACGCAGACGACACTTCAACTCCTCACACACAGATGCAAGCCTTCTAAGTAAGACGATAAATCTTCGTAGGAGGAAGACTTCCATGCTCTCAGCATGGTAGAAATAACCGCATCCGACAGGCCCAAGTCCCCCCAACACCTGGCTTTCAATAGCCACACCGTTAAAGCCAGCGACTAAAGCAGGATGAAGAATGGGACCTTGCAATAGAAGGTCCTCTCGTAGCAGTAGTCGCCAAGAAACCAGACGCACTAGGTCAGCGTACTAGGGACGACGATGCCAATCTGGAGCAATGAGAATTATTAGGATCCCCTCAATCTGCACCCTGCAAAGTAGACAAGAAAGAAGCTTGGGGGGGGGACAGTCGATACTGTCCCCACGGAGCCACCAACAGGTCTGCCCAGGGGTCTCTTGACCTGGCCACAAACCTCAACACCTTTCGATTGAGTCACAAAGCCAGGAGGTCCCCGCCTGGCATGCCCCATCTTGTGCAAATGAGTCGAAACACATCCAAGTGTAGAGACCACTCTCCTTGGTCCAGCATCTAGCGACTTAGGTAGTCCGATTGCCAGTTTTCTACGCCCTGGAATGTACACGGCCGACACACTGCACCCTGCCCACCTCAATGTGAGCGACTGCCGAGGCTCCTTGTCACCCCCTTGATGGTTGACATATGCCACTGCCATGGCGTTTTAAGACTGGATCCTGACTGGAAGGCTCTGAGGTCTGAGACCACGTAGAGAAGCAATGCTTTATCGCCCGAAGCTCAAGCACGTTGATCGGTAGGTGGGATTCTTGCTGCTTCCAGCGACCCTGTGCTGAATGGACACCCCAAACGGTCAGGCTGGAGTGTTGTGATTACTGTCCACTGAAGGCAGAAGAAATTACTTTCTGGCCTGAAGGGCCGAGAGTTCAGCCACCAGACCAGGGAAGCCTTGACCGGACGGGCCCAGCCAGATCTGCCAATTCAGGGACAACGGAGACTTGTCCCATTTGGACAGGATCTCCCTCTGTAAGGCACGAGTGAGAAATTGAGCATACGGCACTGCCTCGAAGGAGGGCCACCATGAGGCCCAGGACTCGCATGCAAAAATGCAGTGGCGACCATCTGCGGGAGGCCAGTAGCTTCATCACTGCCTAAAGGGTTTGTAATTTGTCTGAGGAGAGAAATAAAAATAAAAAATAAACTCTTGCCTCCAAGGAATCCAGAACCAAGCCCAGATACTGCAGATACCGAGTCGGCACCAACTTCTGGCGGTTCAGGACACAAAGTCTTGAAGGGTCTGGATGACAAATTGCCACCTCCAATTCTGAGCTTGAAGCAGCTCTCAGAAGGTCGTCCAGGTAAACCACTATAGCGATACCTTGCTGTCTCAGCAAAACCAGGACCGGGGCGAGCACCTTGGTGAAAATTAGGGCTGCAACTAACAATTATTTTCATAAATCGATTAGTTGGCCGATTGTTTCGGATAATAGCCTTAAAAATAAAATTTGCAATTTTTTTGGGCCAATTTGTTGGGCCGATTACAAAACAAATTGCCGCAAAAACACATTACATGCCTCTGTGCAGCGTCTCCATTAAAGTATATTGAACCAAAAAAAAAAAAATAGCACCATTTTGCATTAAAAAGTCCTTGCCCTTTCCAAATATGCAGCAGCCGAAAAAAAAAAACCCATGGATGTGAACGTGTCCCATAAGAAACCATGTAAATTAACTGTAGTGTGTTTCTGCAAAAAGAACCAAAAACCAGAGGTGTGAACCCAGGCCTGAGATGTTTAATAAAATAATGGGGTTAAAAAAAGTACCAGTTACACTTACCGGTAACGGATTTTCTAGGAAATCTTCCAGGACGGCACACCCGAGATGATGGTCTCACCTGACAGGAAACACAACCAACAACAGAGTTTAAAAGGCCCCACCCTTCCCTCTGACCCTCAGTTATGACAAAGTATAGACCAACACCAGTGTCAGAGGGAACCTTCTGTGAACACAAACGTCACCAACATTTAAGGGTGGGAAGTAGGCCTGTCGTCCTGGAAGATTTCCTAGAAAATCCGTTACCAGTAAGTGTAACTGGTACTTTTCTCCAGTCATCTTCCAGGACGGCACACCTGAGATAATGAGCAAGAAGTTCAGGCCTACCTTAGGGTGGGATCACCGTCTGTAGGACCTTCCTGCCGAATGCCAAGTCCTGAGGGGACAACAGCTCCACTCTGTAGTGCCTCAGAAAAGTATTTTGGCTCGTCCACGTTGCTGCTTTGCAGATCTGATCAATCGAAGCGCCTGCCCTCTCTGCCCAGGAGGTAGCCAGAGATCTGGTTGAGTGAGCTTTAATGTGGACTGGGACGGGACTTTCTGCCTGTTCATAAGCTATTGTGATAGTTTGTCTTATCCACCTGTCTTATCCACCTGGCTATAGTAGTTTTAGCAGCTTGAAGCCCTTTGTTCAGGCCGGAGAAATTAATTATTAAATGATTAGACATCCTAAATTCGCTCACTGTCTAAATAGGTTAGAAGGCACCTTCTAACATCTAATAAATGAAATTTCGCCTCTTTGTCCTTTTTTGGGTTCTGACAAAAAGGAGGGGAGAAAAATTTCTTGTGACCGGTGAAATTCAGAGGTCACCTTCGGCAAATATAATGGATCCTGTCTGAGGATTACTCTATCCTCTAAAAGCAACAAAAAAGGCTCCTTAATAGTTAAAGCTTGTAGGTCACTAACCCTTCTGGCTGTGGTAATCGCCAGAAGGAAGGCCATTTTAAGAGAAAGAAATTTAACAGAAATTTCAGCCAACGGCCCAAAGGCTCTTTGGTTAGAGCATAGAGTACCAGGGATAGATCCCAAGAGGGGAACCGGATTATTTTTACCGGGGTCACTCTCTCCCTGGCCAAAATAAATCTTTTTATCAGAGGGTTCAGAGCCAGTCTCTGGTCAAAGAAAACAGACAAGGCAGCTATCTGCACCCTAAGGGTACTAACCGTTAAGCCCTTGTCAACTCCATCTTGGAGAAAATCCAGGACTATCGGGATCGTTTGGAAAAGGACCTTCTCTGGGCTGAGCCCAGCGAGAGAAGACTTTCCAGACTCTTGCATATATTTTTCTAGTGACTGGTTTTCTACTCTGCAGGAGTGTGTCAATCACTCTCTCCGAGCATCCCCTATGCCGGAGGATCTCCCTCTCAAAAACCATCCCGTCGGGCAAAGGAAACCCGGGTCGGGATGTAACAGGTCCCTGAGAGAGGAGATCGCGTCTGGACGGGAGACACATCGGAGGAACCATTGACCACCTCGTCAGAATGGGGAACCAAGTTCTCTTGGGCCACCAAGGTGTGATCAGAATCAGGTGTCCCTTTGACCTGGACAACTTCTGTACAACCCTGGGGATAAGGGACAGAGGAGGGAAGGCATAAGCTAGGGAGAATTCCCATCTCTGTGCCAGAGCATCTATTCCGCAAGCTTCCTGCTCTCTGGTGAGGGAAAAGTAACGGAGCACCTTCCTGTTCCTTTTGCAAGCAAATAAATCTCTGGTCTGCCAAAATGTTGACTTATCAGAGCGAACACCTCGTTGTTCAGTACCTATTCTCCCTAAAGAATGGGCTGCCTGCTGAGGAAATCTGCTTGTATGTTGAGAGACCCCTTCACATGTATCGCTGACACTGACGGAATGTTTTTCTCCAGCTTCCCTAGGATATCCTGGGTTAGTTTCATCAGTCTGCAGGATCTTGTGCCCCCCTGATGATTTATGTAGGACACCGCCACTACATTGTCCGAAAGGACCTGAACCTCTCTTCCTTGGAGCTGGTCCTTGAAGAAGCTCAGAGCCTTCCCGACTGCTAACAACTCCCTGTAATTGGAGGAAGCCTTGCTCTGCTGCTGGTCCCAAGAGCCCTGGGCAAAGAGATCTCCTATATGAGCTCCCCAGCCTCAAGCACTTGCGTCCGTGGTCAGAACCGCTGGACCTTGTTGGGTCCAGGCCTGACCTACTGAAAGGTTGTCTGCGTTGAGCCACCAACCTAGGGATTCCCTTGCCTTCTCTGAGAGTGCCACAGATCTGTCTAGGGATTCTCTTCTCTCCTCCTGGGACAAGAAAAGGAAATTCTGGAGTTCCCTGGAGTGGAGTTGGGCCCAGTGAACTGCAGGGATGCTTGAGGACATAAGCCCTAGAACTCTCACGATTGTCCTCAAAGAAGACTCCTGGGTCTCGAGCATGACTGCTCCTTGAACCTTGGTGATTTTTTCTTGGGGTAGAAAAATCCTTTGGTTCACTGAGTCCACCCGATACCCCAGAAAAATCTTGGATTGCGCGGGATCTAGAGAGGACTTTTCTTTGCTGACTAACCATCCCAGGAATTCTAGTGTGGTCAGCACCCTGTCTCGATCTGCGTGCAGTTGCTCCAGGGATGGACTGAAAATTAGCATGTCGTCCAAATAGGGGATCAGTGCTATCCCCTGAAGGTGTAAGAATGACACCACCTCGGCCAGAACTTTGGTGAAAATTCTTGGACTGGCCGCCAAGCCAAATGGGAGAGCCCTGAACTGCCAGTGTTGAACGCCCTGTGTCGTCTGCACTGCAAATCTCAGGAATTTTTGATGTTTCTGGGAAATGGGAACATGAAGGTAAGCATCCTTCAGGTCCAAGGTTACCATATAGACTCCCTCCTGAAGGTGTCTCCTGACTGTATATATGCTTTCCATCCTGAACTTTTTGTAAACCAGGAACTGGTTTAGGTTTCGCAGATTTATGTTGAATCTGTTTTATTGAGCTGCAAACAGTTGTAAAACATTGACAAAACATAGGTCAGAAATAATATCTGTCTATTGAGTGTACAAGGTCATAGTAGAATCGGAAGGACACCAAAACAACCTGTATCACATATGCATAGTCAGGTAAATAACCTTAATGAACCCAGAAATTAGTGATATAAGCACAGTAATGTTAAAACAAGTAACCAGTAAATCACGATCAAAACAGAAAACAAAGGCTCAACTCAAATGGCCTGAACGCATGGCATATCTACTGGTAAGAATATTAGACTGATAAAAGTACTGATAGAGGAGAAAAAAAGAAAGAGAAAGACAAAAAAAAAAAAAAGGGGGGGGGAGAGAACAAGTAGGGAGAGGGGGCATCACGCTACTCATGAGGGCGCCTGGGAAGCAGAAGGAGCCGTGTTCGCTATAAAAGATTCAAAATCAGCAGAGAACCGAAAGTGTAACCACACGGTCCACGCAATAGTGTGGTCTTCACTCTGATCGGTATCCCACGCTAGCATTCTTCCAATATGTTCAATCCTGTCCATTTCACATGCCCAATCAGCCAGAGAGGGGGTCACTGGTTGACGCCACTCTCTGGCGATAACTGAACGTGCAGCAGTCAGCACGTGGCGGATTAAGCTCTTCTTGATTTGTTTGTATGACCCCGGGATCATAGACAGGACTGTTAAGCGGGGTTCATTGGGGTATTTGTCACCTACTAGTTTGTCATAGAGGTTGGGAACCTTGTCCCAAAAGAGGGCGACACGTGGGCACGTACCCCAGATGTGTCATGTTCCCTGTATCTTGCAAACATCTCCAGCATACGTCCGAGACAGTAGGATCAAACTTAAGAATAGAGGGGCAGCGGTACCACCTAGAGAAAATACGGTAGTTTCGTTCTTGGGCATGGGATGAAATAGATAATTTAAAAGAGAGCGCCAATGTCTTGCCCCACTCGATATCATCTGGAGATAAGTTCATCTCCCTTTCCCATTTCGAGAGGAATGACGGCGAGTTTGGATAGAAGACCTGGATCAGCAATTGATATATCAGGGAAAGCGAATGCTCTGGTCTGTCTGACTGGGAGAGCAATGACTCAAAAGCAGTCTATGGTCTAGTCATATCGTCAATGTTTGGTATTTTGTGCAGAAAGTGTGTTAATTGAGTGTGTTCAAGCAATAGAAGGGTTGTGGCAGGAAGAGAGCATGTCTGGAAGGGGAATCGGTTGTCCAGCGCGAAGCGTATGTCTCAACAGAGGAGCTTCTGATTTTTGCCACATAAGAAATTTAGATTTAGCACAAGTCGGAGGGAAAGAGTTTATATCGAATAATGGGGTCAAGGGGCTGGGTCTCAAGGACAATAAACCTTTGTGGATATAATTGTCCCAAATGCGCAAGGTAGTGGAAGTCACAAGAGGCAGTAAGTCCGCATAGGGTCTATGTGTCGGGTGTGTCCACGAAAGGGATGTGAGGTCGGGAGATATTCGGTAATTTTCTAGTGATGTCCACAGTTTTGTGGAGGAACCGTGATACCAGTCTATTAGCCTGATCAAAGAGGCAGCGTGAAAGTACAGTCGCAAGTCCGGGAGGGCAACACCCCCTTTACCTTTAGGCAAAGTTAAAACGCTAAAGCCAATCCTGGGTTTCCTATGTCGCCATATAAAGTCCCGAATGGCCCTGTTAATCGATTGGAATTAGCCACGAGGAGGGGAGCTAGGAATTGCCTGAAATATATATAAAACCTTGGGAAGAATGTCCCATTTTGACGGCATTCATTCGGCCAAACCAAGAGCTGTTCGGTTTATCGTAAGATTCGAGGCAAGTCCGCAATGTTCTCATCAGGGGCAGGTAGTTTATATCTGTCAGGGTGGGTAAAGAGGTAGGGATTTGGATACCAAGATATTTGACAGCTTTATGTTGCCATTTAAATTCAAATGCCGAATGAACCCGGGTTACTGTAGGTTTGGGTAGGGAGATGTTAAGGGCCTCAGTTTAGTCATAATTCACCTTAAAGTTGCTGGTCAGTCCAAACTCTGAATGCCTCGATAATGGCTGGTATAGATGTATGGGGTTTAGTTACATATAGTAAGAGTCATCCGCATACAGGGACAATTTATATTGACGGTGGCCAATGGATATACCCTGAATATTGGAGTCGTGACAAGTGGTCATGGCTAGATGCTCCATTGTTAGGATGTATAACAATGGCGATAAGAGGCATCCCTGGCGGGTTCCGTTACGAATCCATATCGGGTCAGATAGTAGGCCGTTAGACCGGATCCTTGCCATAGGATTGGTATAGAGGGTCAGGATCTTGCAGAGCATGTTGGGTCCAAGGCCCACTTGGTGGAGCGTTCTCTCTAAGAATTGCCAATGAACCCTGTTTAACGCTTTTTCGGCGTCGACCGAGATCAAGCAAGCTGAGATTTTACATTTTTGGGCATATTCCATCAGGGAGATAGTCTTGAGTATGTTATCTCTGGCCTCTCTTTTTGGGGTGAACCCCACCTGGTCAAGGTGTATTAGGCCTGGTATTGCTGGCAGCAGTCGGTTGGCCAGAAGCTTGGAATATAAGCGGATGTCAATGTTGGTGAGAGAAATGGGGCGAAAGCTACCGCACATCGTTGGATCTTTCCCGGGTTTCGGTAGAACTATAATTTGGGCTTCCAGAGCTTGTCTCAGAAAGGGTGAATCCCTGGAGATGTTATTATACACCTTCATAAGAAGTGGTGTAAGGGAGTCGTGGAAGGATTTATAGAACCTGGTTGAGTATCCGTCCGGACCTGGACTTTTGTTAGGTTTCAGGGACGATATTGCCAGCGCAAGTTCTTCCTCAACAAATGGTTGTTCAAGATCATGCGCTAGATCTGTAGGAATAGTCGGAAGTGCAGTGGCAGCAATGCAATTGTCTATTTTAGCTTGAAAGTCTCCAGACGACATGTGTGGAGGGTGTGAGGGGAGGTTGTATAGCGAGTCGTAGAATGAACGAAACAATGCGTTAATTTCCTTAGGATGATGGGTGAGTTGGCCGTCAGGTCTCTTAAGTTTAGGAATGGAAGCAATGCCATTTCTAGCATGGAGGGCTCTAGCTAACATTCTACCCGGTTTATTAGCTTCGACATAAAATAATTTACGTGATCTGTCCCTCATGGAAAGGGCCTTCTGTTCAAACAAGTTCAACAATTTGAGCCTTGCGGCGGATAAGGCAAGTTGGGTGGTCGGAGATTGAGTAATTTTATGGGAACGTTCCAGGTTAGCAATCTGGAGAGACAGATCTTGAATCTGAGCTAGACGTAGACGTTTAAAATTCTAGAGCCATGTTTAATAAAGACCCCACGTAAGACGCATTTCAATGCCTCCCATTGAATGGGAGCGGAAGTATCGTCATTACTATGGTCAGATATAAAGTTTGATATGGTGGTCCGGATATCAGCAGAACAGACGTCATCCTGCAATAGTGAGTCATTAAGTCTCCAAGTCCAGTCATGACCAAGCAAATCAGGTAGGGAGAGGGACAAGAACACCGGCGCGTGATCAGACCATAGTATATTCCCGATCCTAGCTTGGGGATGGTATGTCAATGCATATTGGCTGACAAGAAAAAAAATCAATGCGGGAATGGTTTCGCAGATTTATGATCAAAACAAAACTTTCCGGATGGCTTTGGTACCACAAAAATGTGGGAATAAAATCCCTGGCCAATTTGATCTATCGGAACAGGAATGATGACCTGCTGTTCCGCTAGATCCCGAACACTCGCCAATAGGCCTCCCGCTTTTAACAGGTCTTTGGGGAGATGGGTCAGAACAAAGTTCGGTGGAGGGAGGGACAGGAATTCTAGTTTGTACCCTCTTTTTAGCAGACTCAGAATATAAGGACTCTGCGTGATACTTTCCCACTGGGGGAGAAACCACGAGAGCCTTCCGCCAACCTTTATGTTGGCGTCACTTGGCGTCTTTATTGGAAGTAGAAGCTCCGGGAAAAAGGATTCCGCCTTTTTCTTTGCTTTTACCAAATCCCCATCTTTTCTTCCACTGAAGGCGTTTTTTGGGAGGGGGGCCTCGAAAAAATGTTTTCCCTTTTTCTTTTCTGAATTTAGCTGGAAACTTCTTACCCTTCTCAGTGGAACGGGACAAAACCTGCTCTAAATCTGAGCCAAAGAGCAGTGACCCTTCAAAAGGGATCCCACAGAGGCGTGACTTGGATGTAAAATCCCCATCCCATGTCTTTACCCAGAGGGCCCTTCTGGCAGAATTAAGGAGTGCTGCTGACTTGGCAGTAGTTCCGACAGTTTCTACTGCGGCATCAGCTAAATAGGCAACTGCCTTACTAATCAACTCCAGGGAATCTAACACCTTTGGGGATTTTCTTGCGCAACATGGTCCCGTAATCTACGGAGCCATGCATCCGTATTTCTGGCAACGCACGCGGAGGCCAATGCAGGACCCATAGCGGCTGCATTGGCATCCCAGGCCTTGCGTAGCAAGGTTTCGGATTTTTTATCCATCGGGTCCCGGATGTTGCCGGAGTCCTCGAACGATAAATCTGAATGTTTGGAGACCTGAGACAATGAGGCATCCAAACGTGGAATTTTAAAGAACTTATCTTCCTCTTCTGTTTTAAAGGGGCACCTACGCTTCCAGGTTTTAAGTCTAAGGTTCCTTCCACTCTCTTAGAATAATATCTTTGAGAGATTGATGAACAGGCAGGGATTTGGTTTGAGCTCTATTTAATCCCTGTATAGTTTGTCTTGAACAGAGACCTGCATGGCTGGAAGCTGGATGTCCTCCGAAGCATAAATCGCTTTGAGGAGATCCTCCATTTCTTCCGCAGAGAAGAGATAACCCCCTGGTCTAGAATCTTCTGGGCTATCCTGATCTGAATCCTCACCTTCTTCCTGAGAACTTTGGGCTGAGGAATCCAACTCTAAGTCTGAACATGTTAGAGATGGCCCCTGAGACCCCTCGGTGATACTGGTTTGAGTCTCTATTAAGGAAGAAGAGGAATCCTCTGTACCTAGCGGAGCTACCTCTCTATTAGCTACCGAGGTTTTAAAGGATTGGAGTGCCGTGAGCATTTCACTTTGCAAAGCTCTGCATTCCTTCATGGTTTGCGCTGTCTCCTTGCCTGCGAGTTTATAAATGCATTTGTAGCAAAAGGGCTTGGTTTATTCCCGCAGTACCCACAGCGCTTAGACTTATTGGAGGATTTACCCTTAGATTTACTGGGGATCTCCTGGGCAGGGCATTCAGTTTCTGAAACAAAAAACAGACATTACCCTTAAACGCAAAAGGTACCCCCTGGGGGTGGGGGGGTAAATAGGGCCACCCCACATGCTTCCCCCCCCCCTTTTCAGCAAACAAAATGGTCACTCACCCCCTGCGATGACCTGTGTAGATGGCACCGGTCCCTCCTCCATTGCTGGAGCATATGCGTCCTATAACCGGAGTGTTCCGCTTCTTAGGGAGTTCCTTTGCCAGTCAGGGGGACGCCTGACCGGGAACCCCTGCTCCTCTGGGTGCTGAGCCGCACGTGTCTCCGCTTGCCGCCGCTTTATTACCTTTCAGGACACGGCTGTGACGTCATCCCCCCGCGCTGCTTCAGTCTCTAGCCATGAGCACTGAGTGTCTAAGGACGCCGTAGCCTGAGAGCAGCGAGGAAGCTGCAAGTCAGCCGGGGTGTGCCGCTACCTTGGGATGAGAAGCAGCAGACGTCATCGCGGGTCCTCCTGACGATCAGCCACCGTCAGGTAGGAGGACAAGAGCAGGATTAGTAATGGTCACTGGATAGCCTAGACCCACTCACCGGGTCCAGCTACCAGTATTCTCAGGGAATCTTCAGGCTAGGCCCTCTTCTCAGCTACACTATCACCCTGAGAATGTTTCTATGGGGAAACCCCCTGGTAAAAAGGCAAAAGCCAAATTCTGCCTTTGCAGTCCCCACTGACTACTCTTAGGCTAGAAATACCAGGGGGAAGACTTGGTCCCAGACCTTAGTCTACTTTAAAAAAAAATAAACTGTTTCGCTGCCATCTGTTGGGAAACACAATCAATAACTGAGGGGCAGAGGGAAGAGTGGGGCCTTTTAAACTCTGTTGATTGTTTCCTGTCAGGTGAGACCATCATCTCAGGTGTGCCGTCCTGGAAGATGACTGGAGAAAACAAAATTAAGTACAAAAACTGTACACAACGGTAAGGGGGTAATATTTACAGTAGCGATTTGCTTTTTTGTACTTTAAAAAAAAAAAAAAAAAAAAAAGGGACAATTTTTTTTTTTTAACCCCATTATGTTACTGCCCGATTAATCGATTACAATTTCCATAATCCATTAGTCGTTTTGGCCCTAGTGAAAACCCTTGGTGCCGATGCCAGGCCAAAAGGAAGCGCCACAAACTGGTAGTGGTCATCCCCGACCGCAAAACACAGAAACCTCCGATGTCTGACAAATATGGGGACATGCAAGTATGCATCCTTGATATCCAAGGACGCCAGGAAGTCCCCCAGATGAAGCACCACGACTACCATGCACACCGATTCCATCCTAAAGTTTCACAAACCAGTTCAGGGCCTTGAGATCCAGGATCGTGTGGACCCCCTTTCTTCTACAAACTACCCCTTTGAGGAAAAAAAATCTGTTTGGAGGGCAAGAGAAATTCTTATACCCTGAGGAAACTACTTCGCAAACCCACCAGTTGGAAAGTAGGGAAGACCACCGAGCCACGCTACGTGTCGGGCAAACCTTCATTCGGTCACAGGTTTGTGCGCAGGCTTGTTGGGCTTGCGAAACCAGGGATGCTTTTGTCCCTCAGCAGGTGCCTTATTAGCCTGGGAGCTCTTACCTGCAGCTCCTGCTGGATGAAAAAGCCGCTTATGAGCGGGCTCCTTACCCTTCCTAGACTGCGGGAGCAGAGTACTCTTACCTCGCGTGGCATCCCTGATGTCATCCACCCTGAACAATATAAATCAAGTAAGGCCTTAGAAGCCTGGTCCGCAGACCAATATTTCAGCCAAATCAGGCGACGCAGTACCACTGCAGAGACAGAGGCCCTGGACAGCAACGTAATTGTACCCAAAGCGGACTCGCACAAAAACTTAAAGGCCCTGTACCAACTGGTAGGCCAGTTCCACACAGGTTGGGGAAGCCTGATGTTGCTTTAACTTGAGGTGCAGCATCTTAGCCCTCTAAGTAAGCATCCGAGTCACCATGGCCCTGGCGACAGCTGGACGCACTGCTGACCCCACCACTGTGAACAGAGCGTGGGCCACGGCCTCAGCACTCCTGTCTGCAGGGTCTTTGAAAGCAGGAGCTCCTTCCACCATGGTTAACTTGTTTAACCTTGACACCGGAGGGTCCACAATCGGGGAAGAGGTCCATTTTTTCAGGGAACCTTCCTAAAAAGGGATAACGCACCGCTATACATTTGGGTACCGAAAAAGTCCTCTGTGGATGTTGCTATTCCTTGTAAAAGAGCTTATCCAAGTAAGGGACACAAGGAAACACCTCATAAGTGCAGGCAGGCTTGCGGAACCCGAAAAGGGACAGACGTCTGTAGATGCAAAAGCGGGGTGTACTGCGCTAATTCGATAAATGGTAAAGCGGCAACTAAAAATGTTATACAACACTAATAGTCAAAGGAAGAGCTGCATGGTTGTAGGCTGAAACGAGGAGAGGAAGAATGCAGGGAGAGGGGTTGTACCTACACAGACCACCTCATGGGTGGTACTGTAATTAGGTTTGTCGATTTTTTTTTTTTGTATAAATGTAAAAGTAAGAAGGGCTAACTTTACTGGCTAGTTTTTTTTTTTTTTTTATTTATTAACCACTTCCATACCAGGCACTTACGCACCTTCCCGCCCAAGCCAATTTTCAGCTTTCAGCACTGTCGCAATTTGAATGACAATTGCGCGGTCATGCTACACTGCACCCAAACAAAATTGGCGTCCTTTTTTCCCCACAAATAGAGCTTTCTTTTGGTGGTATTTGATCACCTCTGCGATTTTTTTTTTTGCGCAACTAAAAATAGAGCGAAGATTTTGAAAAAAAAATAAAGTTTTTACTTTTTTCTGTAAATTTTTTTGTAAATGAGTATGTTTTCTCTTTCAATTACGGGCACTGATATGGTGGCACTGATGGGCACCGATGAGGTGGCACTGATGGGCACTGATGAGGTAGTTCTGATGGGTGCCAATTAGGTAGCACTGATGGGCACTGATAGGCGGCGCTGGTATGGGGCACTGATGGGCACTGATAGGCGGCACAGGTGGGCACTGATAGGCGGCACAGGTGGGCACTGATAGGCGGCACAGGTGGGCACTGATAGGCGGCACAGGTGGGCACTGATAGGCGGCACAGGTGGGCACTGATAGGCGGCACAGGTGGGCACTGATAGGCGGCACAGGTGGGCACTGATAGGTGGGCACTGGGCATGGATTGGCACTGACAGACACTGGTGTGGCACTGATGATCACTGAGGGGTGGCACTGATGGATCAATGTTGCCAATCAGTGCCCATGTGTGGGCACTGATTGGCATCTTTTTTTTTTTACTGCCCCCCTTTTTTTTTATTTATTTTTTAGTACCCTGGTGGTCTAGTGTGGGCACTCCCTGGTGGTCCGTGTGGCGATCCGAGGGGGGGCTGCGCTGATAAACAATCAGCGCGAACCCCCCGTCAGGAGAGCCGCTGATCGGCTCTTCTCTACACGCGTCTGTCAGACGCGAGTGAGGAAGAGCCGTCGGCGGCTCTTCCTGTTTACATCATGATCAGCCGTGATTGGACACGGCTGATCACGTGGTAACGAGGCTCCGCCGGAGACTCGTTACCGAGATCGGAGGTGCAGGGTGTCAGACTGACGCCCCGCATCACCGATCGCCGCGCTGCGCGCCCCCACGGGCGCGCGCGGCATTGAAATCGTGCTAGCCGTTTGAGAACGGCCAGTCACGATTTCATAACCACTTCCCGGCCGTAAATCTGTTATTGGCCGGGCGGGAAGTGGTTAAAGAAATTTTTTCCCCCCCAAAAAAAAGCATTTAAAAAGACTGCTGCGCAAATACAGTGCGACATAAAATATTGCAACAGCCGCCATTTTTTCCTCTAGGGTATTTACTAAAAAGTTATAGAATCTTTGGGGGGTTCCAAGTCATTTTCTAGCAAAAAAAAAAATAATGATTTTAACTTGAAGAGCTGTCAGAAAAAAGGTTTGGTGTTTAAGTGGTTAAAAATTCCTAATTTACATACAGAAGAAGTTTATTCAGTTGGAGATACAATGTTTTCAAAACTTGGCAGGCTGCCCAGACCTGGCAGATTGCCCAGACTGACTTTTGGCTGAGAGCAGACAGGAAATTCTTTGCATACCAAAGATTGTGAAACCCTGCATCAAGAAATCGCAACAGAAAAAGATCGCGATAACGATTCGACGATTAAATCGTGCAGCTCTAATATATATAGCGGAATTTTTTTTTTTTTTTAAATCAGCCTTGTTAGGGGCCTTTGGTGAGATGTCAGGGGTCTTAACAGACCCCTGACATCTTCCTTTTAAGACAGGAGAAGGGACTAAGGACACAGATTCCCCAGTCCCTTTCTCTGCAGCCTCAGCTAAAATTAATGGAGAGAAGCTTCTCTCCATTCATAAACTGCAGCAGCCTAAACACAGGTTACGATGCTCAGTTATGTGAATGGACAGAATTCTGTGATCACCGACTGTCCATTCGGAAAAGTTAGGAGCCGGGTTTAGCACTCGGACAGACGGGGGGAAAGCTGCACGGACGGGGGAAAGACAGCACGGAGGGGAGAAGACTTGCAACCCCCCTGCCTGCTTAAATATCGGGTAAGGCATCGGAGCATTTCCTCCCACTGTGAAATGCTCGGTATCGGTAGTAGTATCGGGACATCCCTAACTAATGTTTAAAGTTAACAATGTTTCTGCCTAGTCCTCTCCCGATAGAAGGCCAATACCCTACTGTGTCACAAAAGAAAATTGTACTCGTGTAAAAAATCCTGTCGTCCATGGACAGACACAGCTCCTTAAATTTTAACATTTGGGTTAGGTTCCTGTTCATAGGAGAGGACTAGGCAGAACATGTCATCTTAAAACATGCAACTAACAGAGTTGAACAGCCCCGCCCAGGGGGGGGGGGGGGGGGCAGGCCCTACAGTCCGTACCCCTCACCCTGCAGCCAGCGGCTCAGTCAAAAAGCAGTACAAACTTAAATATAAAAAAAATAAAGAAGGAGGAGGGGTGGGTGCTGTGAAAAGGATTTTACGGCGAGTATAAAGCTCCTTAACCACTTCCATACAGGGCACTTATACACTTTCCCGCCCAGACCAATTTTTAGCTTTCAGCGCTATTGCACGTGGAATGACAGACAATTATGCGGTCATGCTACACTGTACCCAAACTAAATCTTTATCGTTTTTGTACATACAAATAGAGCTTTCTTTTGGTGGTATTTAATCACCTCTTTTTTTCAGAAAATAAAAATCCCAAAGACCGAAAACTGATGGGCACCAATATGCGGCACTGATGGGCGGCAACGTATGTTTTGTACCAATTGATGCCAGTGCCAAACAATGCCTGCTAATCAGCGATCCCCATTGTGGGCACTGATTGGCATCCATTTGTGTCATTGTCATCCCTGGTGGTCCAGTGGGCATCCTCAGGGGGGCTGTGCTGATAATCGATCAGCACAAACCCCCGTCAGGAGCAGCCGATCGGCTCTCCTCTACTCGCGTCTGACAGACGCGAGTGAGGAAAAGCCGATTACCGGCTTTTCCTGTTTACAGTGTGATCAGCCGTAATTGGATACGGCTGATCACACGGTAAAGAGTCTCCGTGAGAGACTTTACCTAGATCGGTGTTGCGGGGTGTCAGACTGACACCCTGCAACAACGTTCCCCGGGGGGCACGCAGCAGCTCAATATCCTGAGAACGTCATATGACTTAGGATATTAAAACCACTTTGCCGACGTCAATCTCTCATTGGCAGGCGGCAAGTGGTTAAATCTTGACATTTAGGACATCGCCAAACAGTGTCAGACAAAAAAAAAAAAAGGAGAGGTGGGAACAGCAAACAAACACCAACTTCACCCCAAACAAGCAGAGCTCCTCAACGAGGCGTTGCAAACTCAAACAGCCGCCTGCAAAACCTTGCGGCCGAAGGAAGCATCTGAAGATGCACTCACATCAACCTTGTAAAATTTGGATAAAGTTTGTAGGGACGAATGTTACCGTTTTACACACCTGTGATACAGACGCTTGATGTCAGAAAGCCCAGGAAGTACCAATGGCCCTGGTCAAATGCGCTGCGACAGGGAAAGGAGGCGCCCACCCCTTAAGGGCATAAGCCTGGACGACGATCTGCCTGATCCACCAAGAAATAGTGGCTGGCAAAACTCCAGAACAAAGCCGTGGCAGACAGGTACACCCGCAGAGCACGCAACACATCCAAGGTATGTAGCACAGACTCTTTGGCAATGCGACGGTCGAGGACACAAGGACAGAAGTACAATGTCCTTGTTCAGGTGAAAAGCTTAAGGTACCTTCGGAAGAAAGGAAGGCTGCGGGTGTAGCACCACTTTATCCTTGTGGAGGACCAAGTAAGGAGACTTGCAAGACAAGGCCGCCAACTCAAAACACGTCTGACAGATGTAATGGCTACTAGAAAAGCCACTTTGAGAGGGCATCAAGAGAGGAATATCTCTGATGTTCTCAAAATGGGGCTCCTGAAGAGCCGAGAGCACCAGATTCAAAAAACACAGAGGAATCAGTATAATCGGGGGAAGCACATGTTGAACCCCCTGCACAAAAGTACCTACTAGCGAGTGGGTCGCCAAGGGTTGTTAAAAGAACAACAGCAAAGGCTGAAATCTGTCCCTTAAGGCAAGTTTCTGATTCACTCCACTGAATCCGACTATTCAGGGACAACAGAGACACGTTCCATTTGGACAGGATCTCCTTCTGCAATACTTGTGTGGAATTGGGCATACAGAAGTGCGTCCACCATGAGGCCCATAACTTGCATGCAAAAAAAAATAAAATGGAGACTGCCATTTGCAGGACTGGAGTGTCTGCAAATTCTCCAAAGGAAGGAAGACCTTCGCCTCCGAGGAGTCCAGGATCAACCCTAGGTACTCCAGATGCCGAGTTGACACAAAAACACCAACTTCTGGATGTTCAGTGCCCAACCAAATTTCCGGAGGGTTTGACTGGCTATAGACACGTCGTCCTCCAATTCTGAGCCAGAAGCAGCTCTCAGAAGGCCGTCTAGGTAGCCCACAATAGCAATGCCTCGCTGTCTCAGCAAAGCCAGAATCGGGGCGAGCACCTTGGTGAACACTCTTGGTGCCGACGCTAGGCCAAAGGAAAGAGCCACAAATTGATAGCAGTCTTCGCCGATCGCAGAAACATGATGGCTGGTGTAGATGGGGACATGCAAAAATGGTCCTTGATGTCCAGGGACGCCAAAAAAATAAAAAAACTCCAGATGGAGTGCAGCAACCACCGAACAAATGGATTCCATCCTGAACTTTCGCACCCTCACAAAGGCATTGAGGGCCTTGAGGTCCAAGATCGGACAGACACCATCCTTCTTTGGGACTACAGGTTCAAATAAAAACCCTGAAACCTTTCCTCCAGGGGCACAGGTAAAATTACTCCACACCTGATCAAGTCTTGAACTGCTCCAATTAAAGAAGACTGACGAGCTGGAAGGAGAGGAAGATTTAAGGGAAAGAATCTGTTTGGCTGACAAGAAACCATCTTGTACCCTGAAACTTAATGCGATAGCAGGCTCGTTAGCCAACAACCAGGGAAGAAGCCCATTTTTTTTTCAAAAGGCCCTCTTCAAATGGGTAACTGACCGCTATACGCTGAGGGACCACAAAAGGACCTCTGCGGCCATTCCCATTCCTCCCGGCACGTCGTAGGAACGTGGAGCAGGTGAGAATATTTGTTTATTAACCACTTGCTTACTGGGCACTTACACCCCCCTCCTGCCCAGGTAAAATTTCAGCTTCCGGCACTGCGTCGCTTTAACTGACAATTGCGCGGTCGTGCGACGTGGCTCCCAAACAAAATTTACGTCCTTTTTTCCCCACAAGTAGAGCTTTCTTTTGGTGGTATTTGATCGCCTGTGCGATTTTTATTTTTTGCGCTATAAACAAAAAAGTGCGACAATTTTGAAGAAAAATACAATATTTTTTACTTGTTGCTATAATAAATATCCCAATTAAAAAAAAAAAAACACTTTTTTTTCTCAGCTTAGGGCGATACGTATTCTTCTACATATGTTTGGTAAAAAAAAAAAAAATAAAATAAAAAAAAAAAAAAATCGCAATAAGCGACTGGTTTGCGCAAAAGTTATAGCGCTTACAAAATAGGGGAGAGAACTATTATTTTTTATTATTTTTTTTTTACTAGAAATGGCGGCGATCTGCGATTTTTATTGGTACTGCGACGTTATGGCGGACACATCGGACACTTTTGACCCATTTTTGGCGCCATTCACATTTATTCTGCGATCAGTGCTATAAATATGCACTAATTACAGTATAAATGTGACTGGCATTGAAGGGGTTAACACTAGGGGGTGAGGAAGGGGTTAAATGTGTATGCTAGGTGTGTTCTAACTGTGGGAGGAGGGGGGGTGACCGATCTGTGTCCCTATGTAGGAAGGAACACAGATCGGGCTCCTCCCCTCCAGAGACAGGACATTGTCTCTGTGTGAGCCGGCAATAAGAGATGATCTCATGAAATCGGCGCTGTACATCAGCCAAGCTTCCTCCTCTTAGCAGCCATCTTGGAGGCGGGGCTTAGGTCACGTGACCCTGCTGTGAGAGAGCAAAGGGGCGTGGCCTCTATCCAGCCAGGACTTATCTGGGCAGAGCGCAGCGGGCGCGGCAGCGGGCGCGCACCTTGGTCGCGGCGTAAGGGTGCGGCGTAAGGGTGCGGCGTAAGGGTGCGGCGTAAGGGTGCGGCGTAAGGGTGCGGCGTAAGGGTGCGGTGTCGGCGGGGGCTTTTGCCGTTTTTTCTCTTTAATATTAATAACACCAACTCCAATATGACACGTGCAGATCTTCCATCAACAGGTAGGGGTACACGATTGTGTTACTCACGTGCAGAGCTTCTTTCCTGGGAACAATCTCGAATCCCTCCCTTAATAGATATCAATGTGCTTTGCTTATCCCATACTGCAAAAATTGCTCCGGTCCCTAGCATCACTGACCGGCTCTACATTTACATCAGGAAAGACAGAAAAAACTGGCTAAGCCCTGCTCAATGGAGTCTATTCAGGCCCTATATGTAAATGCCCGATCCGCAGTAAAGCACTGCGATGAAATCCACAATGTGCTGCTAATTTCTGGCGCTCATATAATGGGAGTTACAGAAACCTGGTTCCAGGACAGCTCCAAATCAATCTATGACGAATTACTACCTAGCAACTATAGCATCATGACCAAGAATAGACAAACTAAAAAAGGTGGAGGCATATGCATTATTCATGACACTAATTTGATTTGCCAAGAAATCTCCTCTTCTCCCTATAATACCTTTGAACACTTAGCAGTGAAATGCTTAGTGAATGATAACGCAACATTCACATTCACAATCATCTATAGGCCTCCTGGCCCCCTGGCCCAATTTCTCTATGCAACTTTCATTGATTTCCAATCATGTAGTGATTCAGGGTGACCTAAACCTATGGCTAGACGATGTACGGAACCAGGACGCTCAAGATCTCCTGGATGACATGCAGGCTTTACATTTCACCCAGCATATCAAGGAACCCACTCATATTAAGGGCCACACTTTAGATGCCCTTTTCTTATACGGTCTTTCCATTTCAAAAGTGACGATACAAAAAATTGTGTGGTCAGATCATTTTTTGACTTCGTATGTTCTTCCGGACTTTGCTCTCAAAAGAATACAGGCGGGCAATAACATGCATAAGTCAATCCCATTTCGAAAACTTAAGCCTGTGAACTGTGTTGAATTCAAGAACTGCTATATTAAAACCGACAACGAGATTGACGAGAATAAGCTTGTTGACGATCTCGAAGAAGGTGCTCTCCAATTAGAGAGTGCCTTGGACGATTTTGAATCTAGGCTCAAAAAATCACTGAACGAAGTGGCGCCCTTTCAGGTGGCTAACAACCGACCGAGATTACAGAAATCCCAACCGTGGTATTCATCTAGTCTCCTCCCTCTCAAAAAAAAGAGACGGCTCTTGGAGCGAAAATGGCTAAAATCTCAATGTAATCTGGACAAACAAGCCTACCGCATACATTGCAGAGGTTATGCCAAGGCCGTAAAAACGCTAAAAAGAACATATTATAATACCAAAATTAGCGTTGCCCCTAATCAAACGGGAGAACTGTTTGCCATAGTCCGGGAGATTTTTGAGCCAAAAAGACTCCACTCCAAGATTATGGCATCCCCACAACTGTGTAATGATATCCACCAGTCTTTCATTTCAAAAGTGGAGAAAATCCGTGCTCGATCCTCCTTAGCACCCCCCTGTGCAACACCAAAAGCCAAAACCACCCCGGAAAAACTACAGAATTTTCGCCTAGTGTCAGAGGAGGAAATCAGAGCTATCATCTCAAAACTGAAACCAACCAGTTATCCTGATGACCCCTGCCCTGCCTGGTTCATTCAGAAGCATGTAGACACTCTGGTTACCGACATCTGCAGAGTAATCAATTTGTCCCTCCGCCTGGGTATAGTGCCTTCTAGATTCAAGAGAGCAATCATACTCCCATTATTGAAAAAAAGCGTGCCTGGACCCCACGATACTTACCAACTACCGCCCTATTTCTCTACTGCCCTTTCTATCTAAGGTCCTGGATCAGGTTGTGTTTATCCAGCTGCAGGAGCGGTTTGAGTCACACGGTCTGTTCCATGATTGCCAGTCGGGATTTCGACCCGGTCGCGGTACGGAGATGTCTGCCCTAGATATGAGGGAACGTCTGCTGGGTGTCCGCGACGCGGGGGGGGTCCGCAGCCTTGGTGCTGCTGGACCTCTCTGCGGCGTTTGACACCATTGACCATTCTATCCTTCTCTTTAGAATGCAATCCTTATTTGGCTGTGAGGATGCAGTGTTAAATTGGATTAGATCCTTTTTGTCAGAAAGAACGCACTCCATAAAAATGGCGTCGTACCGCTCAAACACCCTGTCATTGACCTGCGGGGTACCTCAGGGCTCTGCCCTCTCTCCCCTATTTTTTAACTGCTATATGCGCCCACTTGCCGACCTCATTACTAGCTATGGTCTAGGCTGCCAGATCTATGCGGATGACACGCAGATCTTGGCAGACCTTGCAAGTGGACCGAATATGCCTGAGCAGCTGAATAAGGGACTAACATCCAACAATGGATGGACACAAACAGGCTAGGCCTTAACGCCGACAAAACAGAGCTATTGCTGATCGGCCAAAACAGAGCTATTGCTGATCGGCCCACAGGCCAACTCTACCTTTTTACCTGCCTGGCCATCCTCGTTTGGCTCTGCCCCAATTCCAGCTAAGCAGGTTAAAAATCTGGGTATAATTTTTGATGCTGAACTAAGTTTCATACCCCACGCAAAATATTGCATAAAATCCGCCAACTACCATCTGCAATTATTACGGAAAATTAAGAATCTTTTCACTCAGCACAACCGTATGATCTTAGTTCATGGACTTATCCACTCTAGGTTGGATTGTTCTAACATTTTGTTCCTAGGGCTCCCACAGAAGTGGATAAAACGATTGCAGATCACACAGAACCATGCTGCAAGATTAGTTACAAACTGCCCAAGGCGGAATCACATCTCCCCGGTACTAAAGAACTTACACTGGCTCCCGATAGTAAAACGGGTTGAGTTCAAGGCACTCCGTTTGGTGTTTCGGGCCTATTGGCAACTAGGTCCGATGTATTTATCAAATATGTCAGAACATTACTGTCCACCCAGAGAGCTTCGTTCGACTGACGCTGTTAGCAATTATTAAATCTAGCCGATTAGCTTCAAAAGGTGGCCGCCGGCTCCAAACACTGGGAAATTTTCTGTGGAACCAGCTCCCTCATCAGCTCCGAGCATCCACCTCCTTGATGGCCTTCCGTAAGGGCTTGAAGACACTTTTGTTTTCACAAGCCTATAGATAGAGACCTGCCCTTCCAAGCCCTTAGCAGGACGCTGCCTTAATCCTAGGCTGCGGTCCATTGTCAGGGAGTAGGGATAGGCTTGCTGTGCCCTGACACCCCCCTTTCTTTTTTTTTTTTTAGCTTGTTGGTAAGCGCTTAGACGCGAGTATCACAACTTGCATTTGGCGCTCTATAAGTATTTAATCCAATCCAATCCAATCTATGAGAGATCATCTCTCATTCGCCCACAGATCGCATCACAAACGGCCGCTTTGATCCAAGGGACACGGACAACACAGGGCTTCCCCGCAGCGCGCTGTACAGCGCGCGCTGGGAACGCCAGAATGACATGCCGTCAAATGACGGCATGTTGGATATTCAGGCCCGCGCTGTTGCCGTCATCCGACGGTAGCGCGGGCCTCAAGTGGTTAAAGGCCAGCAGCTACACTTTTGTAGCTGCTGACTTTTAACATAAAAAATGACTGGAACACCCCTTTAAATCTTGGTGGGACGCCCCCAAGCAGTGTCAAAAACAAGGGGTGGGAAATATATCAGTAAAACCATTTGTAACTTCACCCCAAAACAAGCAGAGCTCAACGGCCGCCTGCAAAAACTAGCGGCCAAAAAAAAAGCATCAGAAGATACACTCACAGCAAACATGTAAATTCTGGAAAGTGTGAACGGACGAGCAAGTCGCCGCCTCACACACCTGTGAGACCGACGGATGATGTCAGAAAAAAAAAAAAAAAACAGAAAGCCAAAATTGTCCTGGTCGAAAGTGCCGTGACCAAAAAGGGGGGCCTGCTCCTTAAGAGCATAGGCCTGTATGACAGCCTACCTGATCCACCGAGAAATGGTGGTCGACGAGTCCGCCAGGACCTTTTGTGGACCAAACACCGACACACACACAAAAAAAAAAAAAAAACAGAACTCTGAAACAGAGCCGTAGCTGGCTGGTAACACCCGCAAAGTGCGTACCACGCCAAAAGTATGAAAGGCAACGTCCGTAGGATGCGCCGGCCGAGGACAGAAGGATGGAAGAACAATGTCCTTAATCCGGCAAAAGGCCGAGACCACCTTCGGAAGAAGGGAAGGTCGCAGGCGCACCACCACCTAATCCTTAAGGAGAATCAAGCATGGAGGCTTGCAAGACAAGACCGCCAACTCAGAAAAATCTGATGGTTTCCAAAAGGAAGGTTCCTGGAGAACCGAGAGCACCAAAGTCAAAACTCATGGGGGAAGAGATAGGAAAAGTATATGACAAACAGGGATGAGCCGAACACCCCCCTGTTCGAGTCGCACCAGAACTCGCAAACACACCAAATGTTCCTTTGAACTTTAGAACGTTGTTAAAGTCTATGGGACTCGAACATTTGAAATCTAAAAGAACCAATTTTAAAGGCCAATATGCAAGTTATTGTCCTAAAAAGTGTTTGGGGACCTGGGCCCTGTCCTAGGGGACATGTATCAATGCAATAAAAGTTTTAAAAACTGACGTTTTTTTGGGAGCAGTGAATTTAATAATGCTAAAAGTGAAACAATAAAAGTGTAATATTACTTTAAATTTCGTACCTAGGGGGGTGTAAAGTCAGCATGTGAAAAAGCGCATGTTTCCCATACATAGAACTGTCCCTGCACAAAGTGTCATTTCTGAAAAAAAGTCATATGGCTTTGCGGCTATAATGAATTGTCGGCTCTGGCAATTCAGAGAGGATTCATTCATAAAAAATAAAAATGCGTGGGGGTCCCCCTCAAATTCCATTAACAGGCACTTCAGGTCTGATATGGATATTAAGGGGAACCCCGCCGTCAATTTGAAAATGTTTTATTACGAGGGGTTCCCCCAAAATATCCATACCAGACCCTTCAAGTCTGGTGTGGATTTTAAGGGGAACTCCACCCCAATTTTTTATTTTTTTTTAATGGCGTGGAGTTCACGCAAAAATCCACACCAGACCCTTATCCGAGCACGTTAACCTGGCCGGACGCAGAAAAGAGGAGGGACGGGGACAGAGTGCAGGCCCCCCCTCCCCCGAACCACACCAGGCCACATGCCCTCAACATGGGGACAAGGGCCTCATCCCCACAACCCTGGCCGGCATTTTTTTATTTGGGGTGGAGTTCAGGTCTGATGTGGATTTTAAGGGGAACTCCACCCCAAATAAAAAAATGCCATGGAGTTCCCCCAAAAATCCAGACCCTTATCCGAGCACGTTAACCTGGCCGGCCAAAGAAAAGAGGGAGTATAGAGTGCGCCCCCCCCCCCTCTCCTGAACCGAACCAGGCCACATGCCCTCAACATGGGGAGGATGTCCCCATGTTGATGGGGACAAGGGCCTCATCCCCACAACCCTGGCCGGTGGTTGTGGGGGGCTTATCAGAATCTGGAAGACCCCTTTAACAAAGGGGACCCCCAGATCCTGGCCCCCCTATGTGAATTGGTAATGGGGTACACTGTACCCATACCATTTCACGAAGGAAGTGTAAATAGTTTTTTTTTTTAAAAGACACTGTAGAAGAAATTCCTTTATTAAAAAAAAAAAAAAAAATAGCGGTGGTAATCCACTCTCGATGCAGGTCCCTGCTCCAACGTTGTCTTCTCTCCAGCGACGGGAGATCGGTCCAGCGATGAGAAGACTATCCATCCAGAGCAGCGTCACCGTCCTCTTCTCGCAGCGGAATGACGCGGCCGATGCTTTGACATTTCTTATATAGGGGAGGCGGGGGACACCCGTCATGTGACTCCGCCCCCTCTGACGCAAGGGGAAAGACCGGGCTTTCCCAGTGACGTAGCCAAGGTTTTTTTTCTACGGTGTCGTTTTTTTTATTTATTTTTTTTAACTATTTTCACTTCCTTCGTGAAATGGTAGGGGTACAGTGCAGTGGCGTAACAACCAGGGGGGCAGGGGGTGCGCCTGCCCCGGGCGCTGAGATGAGGGGGGCGCCAGTGACCGGCAGCTCTGCGGATAGTATAGGGAGCGGCTCCTCCACTGAGCGCACAGCCCCCCGCTGGTACCTCCCAGCAGCCGGCACGGGCACGCCTGGAAGGATACAGGGGTGCCCTGTTTGGCATAACACCGGCACGCGCTGCGGAGGCTCCAAGATGGCGACGCGCTCTGCAGGGACTCCCGCTCAGCCAAGCAAGTAAGTGTCGCTGGGATGTGATGCAAGGAGAGAATGGTTTAGCAGAGGCAGGGTGTGTGCTGGGGAAGACCTGGGACAGGCTGCCTGTCCCAAGTCTTCCCCAGCGCACACCCTGCCTCTGCCACAGGCTGAGGTTGGGACTCCGCTGGAGTAGAGTGTTGGCCCGGCCCGGTCCATAGCTTAATAGGGATCTCCACACTTCAGCCCTGATATCATGTTTATATAAGGGGGGGGGCGGGAAATAAAATCTGCCCCGGGCGCCCATGACTCTGGTTACGCCACTGGTACAGTGTACCCCATTACCAATTCACATGGGGGGGCAGGATCTGTTGGTCCCCTTTGTTAAAGGGGTCTTCCAGATTCTGATGAGCCCCCCGCCCACAGACCCCCACAACCACCGGCCAGGGTTGTGGGGATGAGGCCCTTGTCCCCATGTTGAGGGCATGTGGCCTGGTGTGGTTCAGGGGAGGGGGGGCCTGCACTCTGTCCCCGTCCCCCCTCTTTTCTGCGGCCGGCCAGGTTAACGTGCTCGGATAAGGGTCTGGTGTGGATTTTTGCGTGAACTCCACGCCATTAAAAAAAAAATTAAAAATTGGGGTGGAGTTCCCCTTAAAATCCACACCAGACCTGAAGGGTCTGGTATGGATATTTTGGGGGAACCCCTCGTATAAAACATTTTCAAATTGACGGCGGGGTTCCCCTTAACCACTTAAGACCCGGACCAATACGCTGGTAAAAGACCCAAGGTGTTTTTGCGATTCGGCACTGCGTCGCTTTAACAGACAATTGCGCGGTCGTGCGACGTGGCTCCCAAACAAAATTTGCGTCCTTTTCTTCCCACAAATAGAGCTTTCTTTTGGTGGTATTTGATCACCTCTGCGATTTTTATTTTTTGCGCTATATACAAAAATAGAGCGACATTTTTGAAAAAAAAAAACACTATTTTTTACTTTTTGTTAAAAAAAAATCAAATAAACTAAATTTTAGTCAAACATTTAGGCCAAAATTTATTTAGCCGCATGTCTTTAGTATAAAAAAAAAAAAAAAAAAAAAAAAAAAAAAAAAAAAACGCAATAAAAAAAAATAGCTACCTAGCGGGAACAGCGACACTAATACAGCGATCAGAAAAATGATCGCTTAGTGACGCTGGCAATAGGGAGTGAAAGGGTTAACTAGGGCAGTGATCAGGGGGTTAAAACTTTATTAGGGGGGGTGGGGGGGCTATCCTGAACCTAACACTAACTTTTTTACACTGCCTGTCACACTGACATTAAATGCAGTGATTAAATCACTGCATTCAGTGACACTGACAGGGGGGTGGGGGGGGCGATCACAAGGGGTTAATATGCCTATGTGAGTGTGTCAGTGTTGTGTTGGTGCACACTTACTTGTGATGTCTTCTCTCATCAGCAGCGCTGGGAAACAGCGCTGCGATGAGAGAATACATAATTTCCTCCTTCCTGTGTAAACACAGGAGGAGGAAGTGACAGGCTGGGAGCGCGCTCCCATTGGCTGGGAGCGATCGCGGGGGGGGCGGATATCACGGACATCCGCCCGCAGATCCCGGATCGCTCCCAGAGGTAGGGGGACCCCCGCACGCCGCGGAGGGGGGCCCGATGGGACCCCCGAACCGCACACAGTCGGGGACGTAAATTTATGCCCTTGTGCCTGTACGTGCCATTCTGTGGCCGTATATGTGCGTGCGGGGGTCCTTAAGCGGTTAATATCCATATCAGACCTGTTAATGGAATTTGGGGGGACCCTCACGCTTTTTTTTTTTTGCATGAATTCTCTCTGAATTGCCAGAGCCGACAATTATAGCCGCGAAGCCGGTTTTAAATTACTTTCTTTCAGAAATTACACTTTGTGGAGGGACAGTTTTATGTACGGGAAACATGCGCTTTTTCACATGCTGACTTTACACCCCCCTCCAAGGCTGAAATCTGTACCCAAATGGTGCTTTAAGCAATCTTTAGATCCACTCCAAGCTGTAAAAACCAGCAGGACCCTGGACACCGAGTACGTCCGTGGACACCCCTCGTACCAAGAGATGTAGGCCTGCCAGGTTCGATGGTAGATCCTCCAGAAGAAGACTACCGTGCCCCGAGCATTGTTGAGATGTCGGACAGACCGCGGTCACTTAAAGTCTGGCTTCCAATAGCCATTTTGAGCAAGTCAGCGGCTGTACAACGGGAGCAATTATAGGACCTCCAGACAGAGCGACCTCCCGCCCTGGCAAATGCCAGGGTACCTCCACTACCATGCGCCCGATATCAGCGTACCAAGGACACCGAGGTCAATCTGGAGTGATTAGAATCATCGGGATCTTCTCAGCCTCCACTCTGGAGCAGCCGAGGAAGCAACTACAATGGAGGAATGGCAAACAGTCGCCGATACAGACCCCACAGGGCCACCAGTGTGACTGACGCGTCTGTACTAGATCACTAGACCTGGCCACTAACTTCGACACCCTTGCGGTGAAGACGAGTGGCCAGGAGATCCATGCCCTGCGAGGCTCACCTCCTGCAAGGAAGCCAAAACACCCCAGTCGTCCAGCATCTGGCGACTCCAGTAGTCTGCCTGATGGTACCCAATGGTAGACCGAAGCCACGGCGTTGTCCGGCTGAAACCAGATCGGACAACCTTGCAGTCTCCTCGCATAGGCCAATCACTTAAAATAGTAGGACAATGAACGGTTGAGCGGTTGAGAGCACCTGGTATTCCCAGGCGGTCTCCCACCCAGGCACGACCATGGGTAGCTACTGAGACTAGACAAGAGGGCACATTCAGAGGGCACATTCAGGGGGCACATTCAGGGGGGTATGGCCGTAAGTCCACGCAAGTCCAGTGACTCAGGGACAACTGGACCCCCCCAGGTGCCGCCACAACCCGTGAGGCTGGCATCCGTCGTAAACACCGACCACTGGAAGGAAGAAACCATTTATCGGACCGAAGAGTCGGGGATCTCCGTCACCAAGATAAAATGAAAAATTATTCAGCGCTGGGGGAAAAAAAAAACTACAAACAGATACAAAAAAAATTCAAGCCAGCACTTAAGGTAAAATTCAAAAAAAAAAAAAAACTCAAAAGAATATACAGTGAATAATAGTGCAGCGCAAAAAAAATACTAATACAATAAAAATATATATATTTTATTGTATCAAATAATGTCTCAAGTGTATCCGACCATAATACACGTGGAAAAACGATAGCGGGTGACGTTTTTCCACGTGTATTACGATCGGATACACTGTTATTACATCTGCACTCGGATGAGAGTGCTTTATCATGCAAGTTGTTATATTTGTGTTTACTTTTAATAAATGATCGGTTCGCTTCAGAGAGCACTAGATTTCCTCTCCTTTCTTTCATGCCCTGAATGTTTCACTGTATCTGGCTGCTGTTGTGCTATTGAGTCCTGGCTTATTGTTGAGATCCCCGAGAAAAGGAAGCCTGCCGTTTTCTTATCCATGCTTTATGACCCTTTGCTGGTCTTGGCGTTAAGGTGAGAGGCCATCCCTTCCATTTGGTGGAGGTTCTTTTCTTTCCTGGACATCACTTTCAGATCACTCTGCACTTAATTTTGGAACATATTTTTTGAACATTGAGCACTTTATGGACATTATTTGATATGATTACATATTGTATTAGTAATTAATTTTGTTTGCGCTGCACTATTATTCACTGTATATCTCCGTCACCAACTCAGAGACTGACTAGGTGGGCGCACTGGAATCTGATGATTTCAGAGACGAGATTACCACCTGGACAGCATTTCCCTTAGAAAACCTGAGTGTGGAACTGGGCATACGCCAGATCAAAAGGGAGGGCCACAGACTGACAAGAGACCCTCTCATCACGAAGCACAGAAAAAACACTGACATGCGCAAAAATGTCAGGACGTCCCCCAGATGGAGCGCAGCTACCACCAAATGAATGGCTTCCATGCGGAACTACCCGATGTTCACAAAGGTATTCAGGCCCATAGAAAACCCCAAACCTCTCATCCTGCAGGAAAGGTAAAATTACTCTGCGGCTTAGCAAGTCTCACACCGCCCAAGGCAGATCGACAGACCGGGAGAGTTAGACACAAATAAAGAACTTTGTTCTGTGGATAGGAGGAAACCCTATCTAGTACTCCGAAGAGACCACCTCGCCGACCCAGGGAGGTTTCACCAAATTGTGAACCTGCATGTCGCCCCTCCCACCTAGAGACAGGGAGGGAAGGCTACATACATTGGCAGGATTTGGGTGCCGGCGTGATCGGCTTACGCACCCAGGGATGGATTAGTCCCCCAGTTGGGCCTTTGACGGCCTGGTAGGGTTGCCCATAAATACACACACACGCCTTTGGAGGAAACCGGAGTACCCGGAAAAAACCCACGCAGACACGGAGTGACAATGCAAGCTCCAGGCAGATTGGCGTCAGTGTCCGGATTCGAACCAATGACTCTCTTGCTGCCAAGTAATGAGTTAACCACTACACCACCTTGCGCATAAAACCATTCTGAAACAGAAGCCCTGAATAACAGCATTCAATGAAGAATCACAGACCTATAAGAGGCCCTGGACAGCTAGTACACTAGCCTAATAACTTCGGGAGAGAGTTGGTGCTTCTCCACTGTCTGGTGCAAAATGCTCACTCCGTGAGTGACCCGAGACCCCAGAGTAGTGGCCACAATAGGCCGCAAGTCAGACCCCAGCATGGTAAACATGGAACGGGTCAGTACGTCGGATCTTTTATCAGTCAGATCCATACAAGTGGGGAGTTCCCGCAATAGGGAGAGTGGTCACCTATACATAACACCCGGAGGGCCCACCACCGGAGAAGAAGCCCACCTTTTGAAAAGGTTCTCCTCAAAGGGCCACTGAACTGCCCGGCGATGAGGGACTACAAAAGCCCTCAGCGGCTTTTCTCATTCCGCCTCTTAGAAATTATCAAAGAGCACTGAAGGAAAAAACCTACACAGAGCGGTCTGATTTGTGTGATCCAAAAAAAAAAAAAAAGACCTAGCCCTTGGCGGAAACCCAGCTGCACTATCCAGCTTAAGAGAGTCCCTTGCAGCAGTGAGGAGCGCACCCATAAATGCTTTTTTTTTTACCCAGGTACCTGGTCTATGGCTCCATAACAGCATTCCCCAGGGGATAATGGGGGCACTCTTACCGCCCATCCACAGTCCACCCCAACCTTGGCACAAACGTGTCCAGGACTAAAAATAAAACCTGCTGCCACCACCAGCATGTTGGGGAAATGACCCAGATACCGACTCCAAATAATAAATATTTACATAGTGTGTATGTATAATATGCACACTTGTCCTTACAAATAAACAGAAGCTCCTAGAGCCCTAGTCAGGGCATCTCACCCACATGCTGCGCTGACCTTGGGACTCACCTCAGGAGGAGATTGCCCAGCGCTGCCGTCCGCTCTCAGCACACGGCGTGTGAGAGGAAAAGAACCGTTAGGTAACTGTGCGGCATCTGCAGGGACCTGTGTGCGCCGTATACAGCACTAGGGGTGAGAGGACTACTCCAAGATGGCCGCTGAGCATTCAGACCGCGGCCATTCAATGTAAGCTGCACCATAGCACGGCTACAACAAAATGGCCGCCAATGCGAGTTTTCAATGTAATTGAAAAAACCCCCGCAAAATGCCAGTTTAAACAGGGAAAGCCTCCTAGGGCTTTTCAACAGTGAAAACCCCCTCACAGGAAAGCCCCATAAAAAATAAAAGAAAAAAATAACGAAAAACACAGGCCCCTCAGGAAGGCCCCCCTCCCCCTGACAGCGGCATTAGCAATGCAGCAAGGGAAAAGGAGCAGGGAAAGGGAGGAGAAGAGGACCCCCGAACCCCAGCCGTACCAACCCACCAAAGCGGGAGGGACTGTACTTACCCATTCGAGCGAGGACTCGCTGACGCATTCCTGACAAACTACAACCGCAATGGAGGTAGCTGTCGGCCCAGTCCACTGTGAGCGAGACACCACAGCCCAGTCATATGTGGACCTCGGTGCAAAGCTCACCGGCCACCCCAGGAGTCAAGGGGTATGGCGTAGCAGACCCAGCCTATTTGCAAAGGTGTGCCCACGCTTGCTGGTCGGACTGAGTAGACTACAAGGATCTATATTATCCAGCCTGTCTCTCAGCTGAAAGAAGATTCTTCAAAAAAGTAAAAAATACAAAAATATTCTCCTCAGGGCGCCATACGTCGTCCTCCTTGCTAGGCAGAACGAAACTGAGGCTGCAGTGAGGGGGGGGGGTTTATGTCTGGAGGGACCACGGGGCTGTTCAACTTTGTTAATATAACATGTATTTAATTAGCTAACATGTTTCTGCCTAGTCCTCTCCTGTAAACAGGGAACATTACCCACTTGTCCAAAAAAGTGTCAGAAAGGGTTTTTTCTTCAAGTGGTTAGAAGAGTGGGTGATGTGCGACATAAGCTTCTAAATGTTATGCATAAAATGCCAGGACAGGTCAAACCCACCCCCCAAATGACCCCATTTTGGATAGTAGACACCCCAAGCCATTTGCTGAGAGGCATGTCGAGTCCATGGAATATTTTATATTTTGACACAAGTTGCAGGAAAAATTAAAATTTTTTTTGCACAAGGTTGTCACTAAATTATATATTGCTCAAACATGCCATGGGCATGTGTGGAATTACACCCCAAAATACATTGTTACTTCCGAGTATGGGGATACCACGTTTGAGAGCCTAGTCATGTATGAGACCCCAAAATCCAAGCCAATACCCCACCAGGTGTGGTACCAACACTGTTTACATATGCATACGTGGCTTACATATGTGTTTGCTTCAAAACATAGAGGTGGTAAATTAGCTTATTTTTACACTGTACCTTCAATATTCTTTTTTGGATCACTTTTATTCTTATTACAAGGAATGTAAACATCCCTTGTAATAGAAATAACGATGACAGGTCCTCTTTATGAAAAGATCTGGGGTCAAAGAGACCACAAATCTCTTCTTTACCTAAAGAAAACACACTGGACCGAAAGTGATGTCATGACGTTGCTTTGGTCCTCCAAGGCCATAGAGGTGATCAAAACAGATTTACTCCGATCGCTTGTGTAACTAGCCAGCGGCCCAGTTGGATAGTTTCTTGGGCGAGCCAACAGAAACCCCAGCGAGCCATCTCCACCCGCTGCTTCTGAAAGCATTCCAATGCCTTGTGAGCCACTTGGAACGCTTTCAAGAAAATAAATGCTCTTCAGCTATAACCCCAGTAAACGTATTGCAAAACTGCAATGTATACACACACACACACCTGTTATGCGGTTTTCTTTAAATAATAATGTTAATCTCCAAGTGTGAAGATTTGTACCCGATTCAACATCTAATCCTGTCTGTTATTCTCAGAGTGGACTAAATATTTTGTTCTTCAACCATATAGCTGATTTACATTTATCACTGCATATACTGGATATTCATGGATAAAAAAACATTTTTTCAAACTTGGCATATTAGCTAAAATTATACACCACAGTTTGGAGGTTTTAATCCGATTAAATAATCATTAGCTGCAGCCCTAGATGAGTAAATCATTGCTTCAGAGTATCATACAAACATTGAACACATGAGGGAGGGTTATGGTTTGTCCAGAGATTGCCACTGTTTTTTTACATCGTCCCCCCCCTCCAAATCACTAACACTTACTTGAATACTCTCACCAGTCCTCATTTTCTGGTTTCACAGGAAAAACAGAGGACAATGGGAGCCATATACTCCTGCCAGTCAGTCTTGTGAGGTGGGAGTGGGGGCATGGCATACTGACGCTGTGTGTGTCTATGAATGCACACAGCCCAGCACGGGAACACGCATGCAGAGATGCTTAAGAGTATACAGCTTGGTAGGAGGAGCAGGGAGAAGTAGGCAGTTCCAGCAAGGGGCCAATATGCCAGAGAGTTGCACAGTGCGGGTGGGCATAACTGCTTTCATTTTACATAATGATGATGATGCATTTACCATCACGTTATGGCTATAAAAACAACCTTTATTCAAAAGGTACCTTTGTATATCAAATCTTCTAGTGTCACCCTATACAGTATTTCATAGAACAAAAACACCTTACCAAGTTGTTTCCGAGACTTTGTTTTTAGATGGATTTCTTCTGCATCATCCAACACCAAGTTCATATATTCATCAAAACCCTGCATATGAAAAAAAAGATGCAACATTTTACAAGCCATTTTGTAACATTTTAAAGTTAGCTTTTTTGTTCAAATGGTATTTTAGAATTGCTTTGCATACTGTTTTAGGAAGCAATGACAAACATTTTTTATCTTACGTTTTCTTGTTGCTGATCGCCTTACCTTCAAATATGCCACCCAGCTTCTTGATATTTCAGTAGTTGATCCAATAGCCTGAAGATTTTTAAATAAAATCCCTACTTTCCAGTTCGTAAGACCAGTGGCTGCTATTCCTTCTGTACCTCCAGCCACCATTCTTAGCACTTACCAAAAAATAAAAAGGGAGAGAAAGCAGAGGGAGTGGCTCTTCACTGGTCACCGATTTTTTTGGGGAAATATCAGAAATGTTCATTTGTAAATTTTGAGTTTATTGTTCTGACTTTAGGTTCACACTGGTCCGACATATGCTCCGACGCTGAGAGCACAAGTCGCATTACATGTCAACATAAATGGTTCCCTATGAGAGCCATCTTAACTGGACCAACTTTGAAAAAAAGTTTCCTGCGCTACTTTTGTCCGACTTGGGCACGATTTCAGCCCACTGAGATTTGAATGCAAGTCGCATCCAAGTTGGATCATCATCTTAACTGATACAACATTGTGGCATGCAGCAACTTGTTCTCTGAGGATCTTGAACGGGAATCCCACAGAAAAAAAAGTCTAGCCAAAAGAAAAAACCTGCCGTGGCCCCCACTGAAGTTGCAGGGCAAAGTCATATTGGAAGTAGTGGAACTCCCGTGACGAGGCATGTGAACCCGGCACAACAGATGAAAAAACAAGTGAGATGGGAACATATTTGGTTTTCATTTAATTACATAATAATTCTGCACACTAATAGTTGTCCAAAAAATGCGCACACAGATTCTTTTAAAAGCCAACTTTCTTAAATATTCATGTTTGAGGTTTATTAAAGGAGTTGTAAAGGAAAACATTTTTGCCTAAAATAATGTCTGCAAGGTAGACAGACAGAATAGTGTAATGATTTTGTTAAAAAACTAGTAAATACCTATTAAATTCCTTCATCTATATCACCTCCGGCTTTCTAATTTCTGTTCTCTCAATCACTTCCTGGTTTGCATCACTCGTTCATATAAGAACGTCATTTCCCAGTATGCATTGCGGCACACCCAGTAATTCACACCACCTTGAAGTCTCTAACGCGTAGAGAGCATCCTGCCACACAGATGTAGTTCCCAGGAGGGGGCGAGCATGTTGCCGACCACCGCAGTAAAGTTTCCCTTCACGGTGGTCAGTAAAATCAGACAAGCAGGAAGTGAACAGAGAAGAAATAGAGCAACTTCTGAGCAAAAACGAACAATGAGGAAGTGAAAAGAGGAATGTCTGCAGGTAAAGGATGCTTACTTATTATGAAAAAAAAATAATTACAAGCCCTTTAACATTTTGGATTGACCGAGAGCACTGTAATTCAACAATAAAACGAATCTCAAAAATACAACTTGAATAATAATTGTGCACACAGTTTATATAAACAAAATATGCCCCAAGACAGGGGTCCCCAAACCTCAGGCAGCAATCCTGTACCAGTCCGTGGCTTGTTCATGACTGAGCCGCACAGCAGGTGGTGATCGGCGACCGCAGTCTTCGATGTGTCCTCGCACATCTCCTCCGCCCAGCCGATGATGTCATCCTATTAGCAGGACAAGGGCGGAGGAGCTCCTGATCAGAATGAAGCGCTCCTTACACCCCCTGCTAATAGGATGACATAGTCGGCTGGAGTGGCGGGAGCCGACTCACACACTGATAACAGGTAAAAGTTCTGTGCAGGAGATGTAGAATCTGGAATGGGGAAATGTGATAAGTCATGTAGAGGGGAGGTGGCAGACTGCAGGAGCACTGCAATGATCATTGCAGTACCCCTCATTTAATATTGTAAAGAGACTGCACTGTAATGGGGAAACTGAGGACTGTTTCAAAGGTGGAACTGCGATTTAAGGGGGGGGGGGGTGAATGGGGCTGAGGAAAAACTGATCAAATCCCTCACAGCCCCCTCACAGCCCCTGGGAACATTGGCTGACACAAAACCAGTCCCTGGTGCCAAAAAGGTTAGGGGCCACTGCCTTAAGGTAATATGTGACCGTACTCCTTAAACCTTAAAGTGAAATCAAATCCACATACAACATAAAGTGCCTAGTACTGTAAATTACCCAATCATGTGAAGTAACAAAGACAACAAGTAATCAACCTCCACAACCACCAGAACTTGACAACTTGAGAGGGGGAGGGAGAGGACAGTCTACCTTTCAAAAAGCAGTCGGGGGTGGGGGGAGAGAATATTTGTACTGTCGTGGCATTTTAGGGTCAAGACATGAGACAGACCATCAGGATTGATCAATTGTAGACTCTAGAACAGGGGTGTCAAACTCAATTTTATCGTGGGCCGTGTCAGCATTACGATTGTCCTCAAAAGGGCCAGTTGTATTTCTAAGATTAGATGTTCAGCGCACCCCGTCTCTTTACATTAGATGTCAAGAGCCATGCCACCATCAGAAGTTGAGTACCCCACTCTCCCTTACATCACAGTGCACCCCCTTTCCTTATGCTGCTGCGGGGAAGAAGCTGGATGCATTGCTTGAAAGCAGGGGTCTGGAGCTGCAGGAGAGGTGCGAGGGCCACATAAAATGGCCTGGGGGGGCACAGAGACTATACACCGATTTGGATTACATTTACCAAAGAAATTTAGCAAATAAACATTTTGGCAGAGAAACGACCATTTGCTAAATAGCAAAAAATGCCCTGGGCATGAAGGGGGTAAAACATTAACATCAAGCTGTTCAGGAGATATTGCATGTAAATCAGAAACCAGCAAACACCACCAAAAGCAGGTGAAGACATTAAAAGGTACGGTGCAGCCAGCAGCTGCACATACGACAGCTGCTAACTTTAAATAAATCGAACACTTAGACCTCTTTCACAGGGAGGGTGTTTTGCAGGCGCTATAGGATAAAAATAAAAAAAATATAGTACCTGCCCTTAAACAGCTGCTCTATTCACTTGAGTGTGAAAGCCCTTGGAGAGGTGCACTGGCAGGGCGTCAGGAAAAGTCCTGCTAGCAGCTTCTTTGGAGCGCATTAGGAGCGATGATCTCACCGATCCTGTATATTGAATTCAATGGGCAGCGCCGGCGGTATTAACCCTTTCTCAGCCACTAGCGGGGGTTAAAAGTGCCCACTAGCAGCCGAAATGCGCCACAAATCCGACAGTAAAATAGCACCATTTTACCGCCGACCCTATGGGCAGCACCAGTGTGAAAGGAGTCTTACCTGTCCTAGAGTCCAGCAATGTCAGCACCGCAGCTAACGCTTCCATCAGCTGTCAGGTGCATGCTGCCTTCATTGCGAATAAGGGAACTCAGCAGTGACGCCTTAAGGCTTCACGAAAGGAACCCTACTGCGCATGAGAGGGGCTCCACTCCACTCTTCTACTGGCCCGGTGGCCAGTGGAGGAGGGAGCCCGGGTAGAGACGTTAATATCCACAGCTGAGGCTACTTTAAGTGGGAACAAAAAAAAAAAAAAAAACACACACACACACACACAACTTACAATGATGCAACCTTCTATGCGCATGCTCACTTGCTCATAAAGCCACACTTGGATCCGTGATCTCTGAAAGAATACAGAGAAAAATATTTACCAAGAAAAAAAAAAAAAGGGAGGTTAGACACAAACAATGCAAAATCAAAAGTAAAAAGTAAAAATAAAAAAATTATACCCACATTTTGAAGATATCTGAAGATCAGGTTCTGGTAAATTTAGATTAAGGAAAACTGAAGAAAAACATTTTAAATGGCGTGTGTTGATTAGAGTAGTAGCACATATAATAATAATAAAAAAAAATCATTCTGTATCAAAAGTAAAAGGAACTGCAAAAACATAAACCCACACATCAACTATCTCCCATGCATTATTCTCCAAATTGAAGCACCGGCAAGACACAAAAGCCGCCCAAACACGTGCAATCGAACATTTTTGCTCTTGCTTCACTCGCAAACAACTAATTTGCCCAACAGCGTTAAAAATGCGCCATTACAACATTGAGACATAGACACACACAAAAAGATACGATGGGCTGCACCATCACTTTCTGAACTTTTTGTCCCTGTCCACGGTAAGCCATTCTCGTCGAGAGCTTCGAAGCCGTTCTAATGGCCGCAAAAGGATGGGCCAATCGAAAACCTTGACCCAGGAAACGGAAGAACAGAGGGGTTTGGCTGCAGAGTGGCGCGCCACTAATGACAGGAAGCACGTGACCTCCACTTTTTTTTTTTTTTACTAAACTTTATTGTCAAACTTTGGACCTCCACTATAGTGGAGGCCACACGATTCCTGTGTAGCGTGGAGCTCCAGTGACTAAAGTCTGCAGCACATACTGAGCCATTCTGTTACTATTAATTAACCACTTCCATACCGGGCCTATTTTGGCACTCCTCTCCTACATGCAAAAATCATAATTTTTTGCTACAAAATTACCCAGAACCTCCAAACAATAAATATGTTTTTTTTTTTTAGCAGACACCCTAGGGAATAAAATGGCAGTCATTGCAACTTTTTATCTCACATGGTATTTGCGCAATCATTTTTCAAACGTCTTTTTTTTTTTTTTTAAAGACTGTTTCGTAAATTAAAAAATAACAAAACAGTAAAGTTAGACAATTTTTTTGTATAATGTGAAAGATTATTTTACACTGAGTAAATAGATACCTAACATGTCACGCTTAAAAATTGCACAAACTCATGGAATGGCGCCAAACTTCAGTACTTTTAAAATCTCCATAGGCTTTGCTTATTTTTTTTTATTTTTATTTTTTACAGGTTACCAGTTTAGAGTTACAGAAGAGCAATGGTGCTAGAATTGTTGCTGGCGCTCTAATGCATGCGGCGATACCTCACATGTGTAGTTTAAACAGCGTTTACATATGTGGGTGGGACTTACGTGTGTGTTCGCTTCTGAGTGTGAGCTACTGGGGATAGGGGTGTTTTAAAAATGTTTTATTATTATTTTTATTTTACTCTCTGTTCACACAGGTGGACACCGATTTTGTCCCAGGTGGAGGTTTGCCTTTCATCATAGGCTATTCCCCAGCCAGTGTCAATCTTGGTCAAATGTCCTCCTTCAGCACTATATATATTTTGTGTTTGAGTTGTACTTTAGCCATGAATAAGCACTGAATAAGTGTGAAACGCGTCGGCTGTTCTACGATTTTTGCTGTGGATTTGTGGTGTATGCTTTTGTTTTATCAATAAAGACGACTCAAGTGTCTTTTGGATAGGGATGAGCCGAACACCCCCGGGTTCGGTTTGCACCAGAACGTTCGAACAGACCGTGGGTTCGCACGAATATTTCGAACCCCATTGAAGTCTATGGGACCCGAAAGTTTGAATTAAAAAACGGTCGTTTTAAAGACCAAAATTCAATTAAATGTTGGAAAACGTCGTTCAGAACCCGGGTCTTGCCCCAGGGAACATGTATGAATGGGATTTTTTTTTTTTTAAATGGCCTTTTTTTTTCCGGAGCAGCCATTTTAATGATGCTTAAAGTGAAAAAAAAAAAAATCATATAAATATCACACCTGCTGGGTGTCTATAGTAGTGGCACGTGTTTAGAAAGGTCCCTGCACAACATGAGAGGACTATAAAAAAAAGTAATTAATGCTACTTGCGCAAGTTCTGTGTGGCAACATTATGTCGAATATTTTAGCGGTGGTGGGGGGCCATTATTGAATTAGAAAAAAGGGCACCCCTCAAACATACTGTAATTGAAACGCAACAAGGAGCCACGTGCAAGTGACACTAACTGCGCTCAGGTGGTATATAACAGCACAGGTGCGGTGACACCAAATGAGCTCAGGTGGTATATAACAGCACAGGTGCAGTGACACTAACTGCGCTCAGGTGGTATATTACAGCACACGTACAGTGACACTAACTGCGCTCAGGTGGTATATAACAGCACAGGTGCGGTGACACTAACTGCGCTCAGGTGGTATATAACAGCACACGTACAGTGACACTAACTGCGCTCAGGTGGTATATAACAGCACAGGTGCGGTGACACTAATTGCGCTCAGGTGGTATATAACAGCACACGTACAGTGACACTAACTGCGCTCAGGTGGTATATAACAGCACAGGTGCGGTGACACCAAATGAGCTCAGGTGGTATATAACAGCACAGGTGCAGTGACACTAACTGCGCTCAGGTGGTATATTACAGCACACGTACAGTGACACTAACTGCGCTCAGGTGGTATATAACAGCACAGGTGCGGTGACACTAACTGCGCTCAGGTGGTATATAACAGCACACGTACAGTGACACTAACTGCGCTCAGGTGGTATATAACAGCACAGGTGCGGTAAAACCAAATGAGCTCAGGTGGTATATAACAGCACACGTACAGTGACACTAACTGCGCTCAGGTGGTATATAACAGCACAGGTGCGATAAAACCAAATGAGCTCAGGTGGTATATAACAGCACAGGTGCGGTGACACTAACTGCGCTCAGGTGGTATATTACAGCACACGTACAGTGACACTAACTGCGCTCAGGTGGTATATAACAGCACAGGTGCGTTGACACCAAATGAGCTAAGGTGGTATGTAACAGCACACGTGCGGTGACACCAAATGCGCTCAGGTGGTATGTAACAGCACACGTGCGGTGACACCAAATGCGCTAAGGTGGCATGTAACAGCACACGTGCGTGACACCAAATGCGCTACGGTGGTATGTAACAGCACACATGCGCTGACACCAAATGCGCTAAGGTGGTATGTAACAGCACACGTGCGGTGACACCAGATGCGCTCAGGTGGTATGTAACAGCACACATGCGGTGATACCAAATGCGCTAAGGTGGTATGTAACAGCACACGTGCGGTGACACCAAATGCGCTCAGGTGGTATGTAACAGCACACGTGCGGTGACACCAAATGCGCTAAGGTGGTATGTAACAGCACACGTGCGGTGACACCAAATGCGCTCAGGTGGTATGTAACAGCACATGTGCGGTGACACCAAATGCGCTAAGGTGGTATGTAACAGCACACGTGCGGTGACACCAAATGCGCTCAGGTGGTATGTAACAGCACACGTGCGGTGACACCAAATGCACTAAGGTGTTATGTAACAGCACACGTGCGGTGACACCAAATGCGCTCAGGTGGTATGTAACAGCACACGTGCGGTGACACCAAATGCGCTAAGGTGGTATGTAACAGCACACGTGCGGTGACACCAAAGGCGCTCAGGTGGTATGTAACAGCACACGTGCGGTGACACCAAATGCGCTCAGCTGGTATGTAACAGCACACGTGCGGTGACACCAAATGCGCTAAGGTGGTATGTAACAGCACACGTGCGGTGACACTAAATGCGCTAAGGTGGTATGTAACAGCACACGTGCGGTGACACCAAATCCGCTAAGGTGGTATGTAACAGCACACGTGCGGTGACACCAAATGCGCTCAGCTGGTATGTAACAGCACACGTGCAGTGACACCAAATGCGCTAAGGTGGTATGTAACAGCACACGTGCGGTGACACCAAATGCGCTCAGGTGGTATGTAACAGCACATGTGCGGTGACACCAAATGCGCTCAGGTGGTATGTAACAGCACACGTGCGGTGACACCAAATGCGCTCAGGTGGTATGTAACAGCACACGCACAGTCAGAGCGACTGCGTTTCTGTGCAATTCAATAGCCCACTTGCATTAACAGCAACTGCCTTTCTGTGCAAATAAATAGCACACGTGCAGTAACAGTTAATGCGTCTATGTGCAATTAACTAGCACACGTTGACTAACACGTTAGAGCATCAAGCACAATCTCCTGCCTGACAGATACTAATAGCAGAACTAGCTAAGCTATACAGTTTATAAATATATTGACAACTCCTAGGGATGTCAATATATTCTCTACAAACTGTACATTTAACTATACTAACTAGTAGCCTCCCTGATCTATCTATCTATCTATGGGGGTGATTTACTAATGAAGCTGCGCTGCGCCGGTACATGCCTTAATACGTGCGCTGGATGAAGCCCTAATTAGGCGCATGAACCGGCCGCAGCAGCAGCGCATTGCAATTGATTAGTAAAGCCGCCGCCGAATCCCTGTTAAAGTCTATAGGGGAAATCTTAATTGTGAATTTTAAAGGCTAATCTGCAAGTTTTGTCCTAAAAAGTGTTTGGGGACCTCAGTCCTGCCCCAGGGGACATGTACCAATGCTTTTTTTATTTTTTAAAACGGCCGTTTTTTTGGGAGCAGTGATTTTTAATAATGCTAAAAGTGCAACAATAAAAGTGTAATTTTTCTTTAAATTTCGTACTATGGGGGGCTCAAATGTCAGCATGTAAAAAAGCGCATGTTTCCCGTGGTTAGAACTGTCTCTGCACAAAATGACATTTTTCAAAGCAAAAAAGCCATTTAAAACTGACTCGCGGCTATAATGAATTGTCGGCTCCCGGCAATTGCATGAGAATTCATTCTTAAAAAAAACGAAAAAAAAAGCGTGGGGGTCCCCCCAAATTCAATAACCAGACCCTTTAGGTCTGGTATGGATATTAAGGGGAACCCCGCCGTCAATTTTTAAAAAAAATGACGTGGGGTTCCCCCCAAATATCCATAACCAGACCCTTCAGGTCTGGTGTGGAATTTAAGGGGAACTCCGCATCTTCTCCTTCTTGTTCTTCGCCGGAGGCGCCGCTTCCAATTGAAATCCCCGCTGTCTGCCGGACCCCGCCCCCCTCTGACGCAACGGGCAAGCTCTTAGGAGTGTGCTGCAAGTGCGTCAGCGGGGGCGTGGTCACATGTCAGAGGGCGGGCAATTCAATTTGAAGCTTGTGCGCGGCTTTTTCTTTGCCAGAGTCGCCGCTTCCAATTGAATTGCCCGCTTTCTGACATGTGACCACCCCCCCTCTGACGCACAGGCACCACACGGGGACTTTCCTAAGAGCTTGTCCGTGGTGTCAGAGGGGGGCGTGGTCCGGCAGACAGCGGGGATTTCAATTGGAAGCGGCGCCTCCGGCGAAGAAAAACAAGAAGAAGATGCGGACGAGAAGGACAGCGGAAGGAGAAGAAGATGGAAGAACACGCCAGGCAAGATGCGGGAATAGAAGACCCAAGACAGAAGCAGAGGAAGAAGAAGGAGGAAGAAACCCGGAGGAAAGAAGAAAAGAAGAAGATAATAAAGGACTTGTCAAAAACCGGCTCTTGTCGTTTTTTACACTTGACACTTTTTTTTTTCTCGTGAAATGGTAGAGGTACAAGGTACCCCATTACCATTTCACACAGGGGGGGGCGGGATCTGGGGGGCCCCTTTGTTAAAGGGGTCTTCCAGATTTCGATAAGCCCCCTGCCCGCAGACCCCCACAACCACCGGGCAAGGGTTGTGGGGAAGAGACCCTTGTCCTCGTCAACATGGGGACAAGGTGTTTTGGGGGGTACCCCAAAAAACCCTCCCAATGTTGAGGGCATGTGGCCTGGTTTGGTTCAGGAGAGGGGGGGCCGCGCTCTGTCCCCCCCTCTTTTCTGCGGCCGGCCAGGTCAACGTGCTCGGATAAGGGGTCTGGTGTGGATTTTTGGGGGGACTCCACGCCATTTTTTTTAAATTTGGGGTGGAGTTCCCCTTAAATTCCGCACCAGACCTGAAGGGTCTGGTTATGGATATTTGGGGGGAACCCCACGTCATTTTTTTGAAAAAATTGACGGCGGGGTTCCCCTTAATATCCATACCAGACCTAAAGAGGACCCCCATGCTTTTTTTGTTCGGGTTTTTTAAGAATGAATTCTCCTGCAATTGCCGGGAGCCGACAATTCATTATAGCCGCGAGTCAGTTTTAAACGGCTTTTTTTTTTTTTCAGAATGTCATTTTGTGCAAAGACATATTTCTAACCACAGGAAAAGTGCGCTTTTTCACATGCTGACATTCCTCCCCCCCCCCCATGGTACGAATTTTAAAATAATTTTTCAAATGACGTGGGGTTCTATCCAAATTCCATTACAGGCCCTTCAGGTCTGATATGAATATTAAGGTGAACCCCGCCGTCATTTGTTTTAAAAAAATGACGTAGGGTTCCCCCCAAATATCCATAACCAGACCCTTCAGGTCTGGTGTGGAATTTAAGGGGAACTCCACCCCAAATTAAAAAAAAATGGCGTGGAGTCCCCCCTAAAATCCACACCAGACCCCTTATCCGAGCACGTTGACCTGGCCGGCCGCAGAAAAGAGGGGGGGACAGAGCGCGCCCCCCCCCTCTCCTGAACCGCACCAGGCCACATGCCCTCAACATTGGGAGGGTGTTTTGGGGTACCCCCCAAAACACCTTGTCCCCATGTTGATGAGGACAAGGGTCTCTTCCCCACAACCCTTGCCCGGTGGTTGTGGGGGTCTGCGGGCAGGAGGCTTATCGAAATCTGGAAGACCCCTTTAACAAAGGGGCCCCCTAGATCCCGGCCCCCCCCTGTGTGAAATGGTAATGGGGTACACTGTACCTCTACCATTTCACCAAAAAAAAAATGTAAAGGGTTAAAAACGACAAGAGACGGTTTTTGACAAGTCCTTTATTATCTTCTTTCTTCTTCTTTTCTTCTTTCCTTCGGGTTTCTTCTTCCTCCATCTTCTTCTTCTTCCTCTGCTTCTGTCTTGGGTCTTCTATTCCCGCATCTTGCCCGGAATGTTCTTCCATCTTCTGCTCCTTCCGCTGTCCTTCTCGTCCGCATCTTCTTCTTCTTCTTCTTCGCTTCCAATTGAAATCCCCGCTGTCTGCCGGACCACGCCCCCCTCTGACGCCACGGGCAAGCTCTTAGGAGTGTGCTTCAAGTGCGTCAGAGGGGGGCGTGGTCACATGTTCCAGAAAGCGGGCAATTCAATTGGAAGCGGCGACTCTGGCAAAGAAGAAGCCGCGCACAAGCTTCCAATTGAATTGCCCGCCCTCTGACATGTGACCACGCCCCCCTCTGACGCACTTGCAGCACACTCCTAAGAGCTTGCCCGTGGCGTCAGAGGGGGGCGTGGTCCGGCAGACAGCTGGGATTTCAATTGGAAGCGGCGCCTCCGGCGAAGAAGAACAAGAAGAAGATGCGGATGAGAAGGACAGCGGGAGGAGCAGAAGATGGAAGAACACGCCGGTCAAGATGCGGGAATAGAAGACCCAAGACAGAAGCAGAGGAAGAAGAAGATGGAGGAAGAAGAAACCCGAAGGAAAGAAGAAAAGAAGAAGAAAGAAGATAATAAAGGACTTGTCAAAAACCGGCTCTTCTCGTTTTTTACACTTGACACTTTTTTTTTTGGTGAAATGGTAGAGGTACAATGTACCCCATTACCATTTCACACAGGGGGGGGCCGGGATCTGGGGGGCTGCTTTGTTAAAGGGGTCTTCCAAATTTCGATAAGCCCCCTGCCCGCAGACCCCCACAACCACGGGGCAAGGGTTGTGGGGAAGAGACCCTTGTCCTCATCAACATGGGGACAAGGTGGTTTGGGGGGTACCCCAAAACACCCTCCCAATGTTGAGGGCATGTGGCCTGGTGCGGTTCAGGAGAGGGGGGGCCGCGCTCTGTCCCCCCCTCTTTTCTGCGGCCGGCCAGGTCAACGTGCTCGGATAAGGGGTCTGGTGTGGATTTTAGGGGGGGCTCCACACCATTTTTTTTTAATTTGGGGTGGAGTTCCCCTTAAATTCCACACCAGACCTGAAGGGTCTGGTTATTGATATTTGGGGGGGACCTCACGTCATTTTCTTCAAAAAAATGACGGCGGGGTTCCCCTTAATATTTATATCAGACCTGAAGGGCCTGTAATAGAATTTGGGGGGAACCCCACGTCATTTGAAACATTCTTTTAAATTTCGTAGCAATGGGGGGGGGGATGTCAGCATGTGAAAAAGCGCATGTTTCCTGTGGTTAGAACTGTCTCTGCACAAAATGACATTTTTCAAAGCAAAAAAGCCATTTAAAACTGACTCGCAGCAATAATGAATTGTCGGCTCCCGGCAATTGCAGGAGAATTCATTCATAAAAAAAAGCGTGGGGGTCCCCCCAAATTCAATAACCAGACCCTTTAGGTCTGGTATGGATATTAAGGGGAACCCCGCCGTCAATTTAAAAAAAAAATGACGTGGGGTTCCCCCCAAATATCCATAACCAGACCCTTCAGGTCTGGTGTGGAATTTAAGGGGAACGCCACCCCAAATTATAAAAAAAATGGCGTGGAGTCCCCCCTAAAATCCACACCAGACCCCTTATCCGAGCACGTTGACCTGGCCGGCCGCAGAAAAGAGGGAGGGACAGAGCGCGGCCCCCCCCTCTCCTGAACCGCACCAGGCCACATGCCCTCAACATTGGGAGGGTGTTTTGGGGTACCCCCCAAAACACCTTGTCCCCGTGTTGATGAGGACAAGGGTCTCTTCCCCACAACCCTTGCCCGGTGGTTGTGGGGGTCTGCGGGCAGGGGGCTTATCGAAATTTGGAAGACCCCTTTAACAAAGCGGCCCCCCAGATCCCGGCCCCCCCCTGTGTGAAATGGTAATGGGGTACCTTGTACCTCTACCATTTCACCAAAAAAAAAAAGTGTCAAGTGTAAAAATCGACAAGAGACGGTTTTTGACAAGTCCTTTATTATCTTCTTTCTTCTTCTTTTCTTCTTTCCTTCGGGTTTCTTCCTCCATCTTCTTCTTCTTCCTCTGCTTCTGTCTTGGGTCTTCTATTCCCGCATCTTGCCCGGAATGTTCTTCCATCTTCTTCTCCTCCCGCTGTCCTTCACGTCCGCATCTTCTTCTTGTTCTTCTTTGCCGGAGCCGCTGCTTCCAATTGAAATCCTCGCTGTCTGCCGGACCGCGCCCCCCCTCTGACGCCACGGGCAAGCTCTTAGGAAAGTCCCCGTGTGCTGCATGTGCGTCAGAAAGCGGGCAATTCAATTGGAAGCGGCGACTCTGGCAAAAAAGAAGCCGCACACAAGCTTTCAATTGAATTGCCCGCCCTCTGACATGTGACCACGCCCCCCTCTGACGCACTTGCAGCACACTCCTAAGAGCTTGCCCGTGGCGTCAGAGGGGGGCGTGGTCCGGCAGACAGCGGGGATTTCAATTGGAAGCGGCGGCTCCGCTAAGAAGAACAAGAAGAAGATGCGGACGAGAAGGACAGCGGAAGGAGAGGAAGATGGAAGAACATTCCGGGCAAGATGCGGGAATAGAAGACCCAAGACAGAAGCAGAGGAAGAAGAAGGAGGAGGAAGAAGAAACCCGAAGGAAAGAAGAAAAGAAGAAGAAAGAAGATAATAAAGGACTTGTCAAAAACCGGCTCTTGTCGTTTTTAACCCTTTACATTTTTTTTTCTTTTGGTGAAATGGTAGAGGTACAGTGTTCCCCAATTACCATTTCACACGGGGGGGGGCGGGATCTGGGGGGCCCCTTTGTTAAAGGGTCTTCCAGATTTCGATAAGCCTCCTGCCCGCAGACCCCCACAACCACCGGGCAAGGGTTGTGGGGAAGAGACCCTTGTCCTCATCAACATGGGGACAAGGTGTTTTGGGGGGTACCCCAAAACACCCTCCCAATGTTGAGGGCATGTGGCCTGGTGCGGTTCAGGAGAGGGGGGGCGCTCTGTCCCCCCCTCTTTTCTGCGGCCGGCCAGGTCAACGTGCTCGGATAAGGGGTCTGGTGTGGATTTTAGGGGGGACTCCACGCCATTTTTTTTTTATTTGGGGTGGAGTTCCCCTTAAATTCCACACCAGACCTGAAGGGTCTGGTTATGGATATTTGGGGGGAACCCCACGTAATTTTTTTTTTTAAATTGACGGCGGGGTTCCCCTTAATATCCATACCAGACCCCAAAGGGTCTGGTTTTTGAATCTGGGGGGACCCCCACGCTTTTTTTTTGGTGTTTTTTATGAATGAATTCTCCTGCAATTACCGGCAGCCGACAATTCATTATTGCCGCGAGTCAGTTTTAAACGGCTTTTTTCCTTCAGAATGTCATTTTTCACATGCTGACATTACACCCAGGGCCGCCATCAGGGGGGTACAGGCAGTAAACCTGTAAGGGGCTTGGGGGTCCGGAGGTGCCCAGGTGCCTGGAGGCCCCCCAGCGCCCCAGATGGTAACCCCCCTCTTTTTTTTTTTGTATATATATTTTTTAGTTTATTTTTTTAGGATTTTTTTTTAAAGGGCCAATTTTTGGAATTTAATTTTTTTTTAGCAGTCGGAGGTCCCCAGGGGCCCAGAGGCCCCCAGGGCCCCGGGTGGCAACCCCCCATATTTTTTGTTATTAAAGGGCCAATGTTTTTTTTTAGGGGTCTGGAGGTCCCCAGTGGCCCGGAGATCCCCAGGGCTCCAGATGACAACCCCCCCCCCTTTTTTTTAAAAAAATACAAAAAATTATATATTTTTATATATTTTTTTGTTATTTTTTTAACACATATATATATATATATATATATATATATATATATAATATAATTATGAAAGGGCCCAGAGGGCCCCAGATGACAACCTTTTTGCTTATAAAAATGTTATAAACATTTTATATTTTCCCCAGGTTTTTTATTTTTTTATTTAATTTCTTTTTTAAAGTGTATTTTGTGCGTGAAGTCGAGAGAGAGGAGCTGGACTTGCAATCGCCATCCTTCTCCATGCCCCCGGTGGCGATGGCGGGTGTGAGGGGGGGCCTCCCACTCACCCCACCCTACCTGCTACACTTGGGAGCCCGATGGGACAGAGGGACTCCCCCTATGAGGGAGTCTAGCCCACCCAGCCAGCCCTGTAGGTCCTTCGCCTCTCTTTATTTTAGGAGACCTCATGGCCAAAGTGCGTTTGTGTGCGTGCAAGTGTGGTGGTTTTTTTTTGGGGGGGGTGGGTGTACTAAGCACAGGCGTACCTTGCATAGCACACCCACCGGGAGCCGGGCTGAGACCACCAAACTCAATTCACATGTAGCCGAGACCGGGATCCGAACCCTTGGCTGCAGAGGTGAACAGCTTGTCAGCGCAGTGCCATTCACGTTGAGCCACCACAGCTCCCACCCCATGTAATTTTTGTTTCGATTTCTGGTAGTTATTTTTTATTAAAGGGCCCAGAGCTCCCAAGGCAACCCCCTTTTTTTATTATTTTATATATATATAGATATTTTAATTTATTTTTCATTAAAGGGCCCAGAGGTTTATTTTTATTAAAGGGCCCAGAGGTCCCCAGGGCCCCCGGATGGCTACCACCCTTTTTTTAATATATATTTTTCTATATTTATTTTTTTGTAAAGGAACCCCCCGCTTATCAAATTGCGGCAGCCCCCCCCCCCCTTCTCAATTTCAGGCGGCCCATGCCTGAAGCTGTGTAAGGGGCCCCATAATTCCTGATGGCGGCCCTGATTGCCCCCCCCCCCCCATGGTACGAGATTTCAAGGAATTTTTAACTTTTATTGTTGCACTTTAACCACTTCCATACCGCGCCTATTCTGGCATTCTCTCCTTCATGTAACAATTATATTTTCTTCCTTGAAAATTACTCAGGACCCCCAAACATTATATATATTTTATAACAAACACCCTAGGGAATAAAGTGGCGGCCATTTTTTCTTACACATTTCCAACAGTATTTGCGCCAACATTTTTCAAACGTTTTTTTTTTTTTTGGCTTTCAAAAAAAAACCTGTTTCATGAATGACAAAATAAGAAAGCAGTAAAGCTAGCCCAATTTTTAGGGATAAGGTAAAAGATGATGTTAAACTTGTCACGCTTTCATATTGCGCACACTCATGGAATGACGCTAAACTTCGTTATTAAAAATCTCCATAGGCGACGCTTGACTTTTTTTTCTCAGGTTACCACTTTTGAGTTACAGAGGAGGTCTAGTGCTAAAATTATTGCTCTCACTCTAACGCACGCTATGATACCTCACATGTGGGGTTTGAAGGATGTTTACATATGTGGGTGGGACTTGCATGCGTGTTCGCTTCTGAGTGCGAGCTACTAGGGACAGGAGCATTTAAATTCCTTTTTTTTTTATTTTTTTTTTTTTTACTTAATATTTTCATTTTTGCACTTGTTTGTCCCTTTTTTTGTATTATTTTTCACATTTCTTCCTATTACAAGGAATGTAAACATCCCTTGTAATAGGACTAGTGTGTGACAGGTCCTCTTTATAGAGAGAGGCGGGGTCAATTAGACCCCACATCTGTCCTCCAGGCTGGAAAGCATGGAATTGGTAAAAATAAAAATAAAAAACATATCATGCTTAAGGCTGCGATCATGTTCGTTCAGCACAGTGGTGTAGTGTGTAGCATGTTCACCTAGCAGCAAAAGGGTTGCTGGTTCGAATCCCGCCCGTGACACTATCTGCCTGGAGTTTGCATGTTCTCCCTGTGCGGGTTTCCTCCCACAATCTAAAAACATGTTGTAAATTGGATCCTGTCTAAATAAGCCCTAATATGCAGTAGGATATTTAGGTTTTGTGCTGCCCTAGGCCTGACCAAATTTTGGCACCCCCTAATAGAAAAATGACCCACCCTTCCTGTCAAGGCCACACCCTGTTTTTTATGACCCACCCAGGAATTTTCAGGGGACACACACAAGTTCTGTGGGGGGGGGACCCGGGGGGGCCCTTCATTTGCCTAGTTTTTCGATCACTTCCTGTTTGGCTATGGGGCAGGAAGTGAAGGCCAATCTCCCCAAACGGACAGGGATAATACAAAATAAACTGACAGAGCTTCTAACCCCCCCCCCCCCAACTCTATCCAAAATGAAAGAAAACAAAAAAATAAAAGTGATTATTATAGTTCCACGTTTAACCCCAAATTTCAGATCATTTTATTGAGAGGCTTAAGAAAATATAACCATGCCAATAGGCCAGAATCCAGTGTTGCTAATATGTATGAATGTGTGTTAGGGACCCCCACAAACACCACCCAATGTTAAATCAACAATTTTCTTGTTTGTTTTGGGGATGCCTGCACCCCTGATAGGGTAAAGACACCTCACAAATGTTGTCACTTTCTACTTAATTCATTCACTTCCTGCCACATAGCCAAACAGGAAGTGAGGGAAACAGTAATGTTTTGTTGGGGACACAGATCAATCTAAATAGTTTCCCATTTTGGAAATTGCATTTTGCTGTGTACACCCCAAATTAGTATAGATCTTGGACTTTGTGTTCCATTTACTAAAGGCAAATCCACTTTGCACTACAAGTGGACAAGCAAGGAAGAAAAATAAAAACTTGACGGGATTGGAAGTTAAAACCATCAGTGCTTCCCTTCTGATTTTCATTGCCTACGCTTCTTTTTTTTTTTTTTTTTAATAATCAGGAGTGCTTTATTGAAGGAAAAATTAACATACACTATTACAGCAATACAGATAGTTTGTCATACAAATAAAAGAGTACAGTGCATACCAACCATGTGTTTCACAGACAATGAAGAGTAACGGCACAGTCAGGTGCTCCTTTAGAACAACTAGCAGACAGGAGAAAAAGGATATATTCTAGGGATCCAGAGCAGGCACCACCATTCCCAGGAAACCAACCCCCACCAGGACAGTTAGTGATCCATCCAGGACAGCCACACTTTATCATACTTCCATGGGCATCCCCGACTAATATACGTCAATTTGTACAGGGGCAATGCTGCATTAAACCTTGCTTCCCATGAAGATACAGAGGGAGGAGAGGAAGAGGTCCAGTTGATTAGTATTTCTTTTTTGGCATAAAACAGGAGGTATGAAATCAGTAATTTAGTGTGATGGGACCTTTGTTCGTCGTCAATGACACCCAGCAAGGCCAGTGCGGGTGTCACAGGGACGGAGAGTTCCAGTCGGACATTAAGATGATCAAACACACCCTCCCAATAGGGCCCAAGGGCCGGGCATGTCCAGAAAATGTGTAAGTAACTGCCCCGCTCTACCCGACATTGCGGATCCCGATCAGGGTAGATCCTAGATAAACGCACTGGAGTAAAATATACCCTGTGCAAAAATTTCGTTTGCACGAGTTTGTCACCCGCAGAGATTACCAGCCCGGGAGCATGCTCCAGCCAGTCCTCCCATTCCTCCCTCTCCAGGTCCGGAACATCCAGCTTCCAAGAGTCCCAGAGCCTATCCATTTTAAGAGAATCGACAGGAAGCAGCAGTCCATAAAGATCGGACAGGGGTTTGGACAGGGCACCACCCGACAAGAGGTCCTCCACTGGATCAAACCGGAGCTCCAGAGGGCCCGCGAACTGAGCCCTGGCCGCATGCCTCAGCTGAGCATATCGGAAAAACATCCAGCCTGGTAGCTGATACTTTTGAGTCAATTGCGGAAAGGACAGCAGGGTACCCGAGGGCATTATATCTTTCAAGGTCGTAATGCCAAACCTTGCCCAAACCTGGGGGTCAGGTATGGTCCGAAAATGAGGCAAGTTAGGGTTCCCCCATAACGGCTGCGCCGGAGCCCAACACCCCTCCCGAACGAACCTACGTCGAGCCGCCACCCACACTCTGAGGGTCACCCTGGTTGGGTCCGGCAGGCCCACATAGGCCCGCGGACCCCTATAAGCCAAGTTCCGCAAGTCCTGCAGAGAGCCCAGCCGGGCCGCCTCCACACAGACCGCAGCATTAGAACGCCTGGCCTCAAACCACCAGTGCACTGTGACCAACATAGCTGCCCAGTAGTAAACCTTAAAATTTGGGAGCGCCAGGCCCCCAAGCCGCGTCGGGAGATGTAGTGTAGACTTGGCCAGTCTAGGGACGGACCCGTTCCAAATGAAGGAGAGAATGCACTTGTCCACCTCCCGAAAGAAGGCCGCCGGGACCCAGGCCGGGCTGTTCCGAAACATGTAAGTGAATTTAGGCAGGAGAATCATTTTCAGTATGTTGATTCGACCTATCAGGTTTAGTGGAAGGCCCGACCAGGATTGACAGCGTTCCCTGAGGAGCTGAAGCAAGGGGAGTATGTTAAGTGAGTAGTATTGGGAGGGGGACCTAGCTACCCTGACCCCAAGGTATTTAAATTCAGTGACCCATTGTAGTGGAGTAGGTCCAGCTAGAGCAACCGTTTGGGGGTCTAAGGGGAAAAGAACTGATTTCGACCAGTTGATACGGATACCGGACAGAGAGCCAAACTTGTCAAACAGCTCCAGAGCAGCAGAGAGGGACGGGCCGCATCGTTTAGATATAGTAGGGTATCGTTGGCATAGAGGGATAGAGCAAACAGGCCAGGGGACAGAGGGCACCCCTGACGAGTGCCCCTATAAAGGGGGAAGGATTCGGAGACCCTGTCATTGGTACGAACCCTGGCCCTCGGCGCCCGATACAACAGCCGAATCCACCGGAGGAAAACAGGGCCGAAACCAAAGCGATGCAGCACCCCCAAAGGTATTCCCATTCCACCGAGTCAAATGCCTTCTTGGCATCGAGAGAGGCAATGACTCGGGTACCCACATTCTCATGCTGGATCGCAAGGTTTAAAAAGAGCCGCCTAATATTGATGTCCGTACCCTTGCTCGGCATGAATCCAGTCTGATCCACATGAATCAACGTGGATATCACTGTGGATAAGCGGGTAGCCAGAATTTTTGCCAAAATTTTGGCATCCACGTTGAGCAGTGAGATAGGTCTGTAAGACGCACAATCCTGGAGATCTTTACCGGGCTTGGGTATTAGGACTATGACAGCCTCCTCCATAGACTCAGGCAAGGCTCCGGTCTCCACAAGACCAGCGAAAAGAGCCCTGAGCTTAGGGGCAAGGATGTCGGCATGCTGCGAGTAGAACTCAGTAGGAAGGCCGTCCGCACCTGGGGTCTTACCACTCTGCAGCCCCCCAATCGCAGCCTGGACCTCCTCCAGAGAAATATCCCCGTCCAACTGCTCCCTATGTTCTTCGGACAAGGAGGGAAAGGGGACGGCATCCAAGTATTCCTGCAACTCTGAACCCAAACAACAAACCCTGGAGGAATAGACCCCCTGGAAAAATTCAAGGAATCTGGCGTTGATGTCCTCCGGGGAGATCACCAGTTCCCCCTGAGCATCCCGGACACCAGCAATGTGCGTGGAGGGGCCCCGGGACCTCGCCAGCCATGACAACAACCTGCCATTTTTATTACCGTGTTCAAAGATCCTTTGCCGAGAGTACAGCATGGACTTCTTAGTTTGTTCCACATTGTGTAGAGAGAGATCCCGCAAGGCCCCCTGCCAGGCCCGGTGTTCAGCCTCATCAGGCGATAGAATAAACCTCCTCTCACATTGACTGGCCTCTTCCTCCAACTCCCCCAGAGTCCTAGTGGCCTCCATCTGCAGCGCAGCGATGCGAGAGATATATTCCCCCGTATAGAAAGTTTGTTCTAGGGCAGACAACAAATATCGTACAAATTAAATAAATCCGTGTGCACCTGAATCCTTCAAAAGTTATGAATTAGAAAGATTACCCATAAAGAAATGGGATAGGGGTTAAGGATTCTTAACAGTGCATCAGGGATGGGTGATAAACATATCTATGAGTCTGATCAAGTCTCTAAATATATTGGATCTTAGACACATTCAATGTTTTTGAAAAAATAACAAAGATTTATTCATACACAAAATACATAGACATTATACAAAATTTTAAAAAACATTCATATTAGAAGAGAGAGTGTTAAAACTGCAGAAAAACTGCAAACCATCTTCTGAGGTCCAAGCGTGTTTCGGGTTCGACTAGTTTCGCCCAGAAGAGGGCTTCGTCGGGAACCCACGATTGAATATATTCTCTATGTAAATACAAAAAAGTACAGTAAGCTAACATATCAGGGTGATAGACAAAATATTACATATTACAAGATGTAAATTATGACTAGCCTCTAATAAAGTGCATAAGGGAAAATACATTTGATCTTTAAAGAAGTTTATGTACAATGAAGTCCAAGCGCAATTATGTGGAACGGGAGAGAACGCATACCTGGGACAAATGAGGGGAAAATCTCAGGAGAGGGCATCCGCAAAGGCGTGATCTCTATGTATAGAGAAGAAGCCACAAAACGGGTGGGATGGATTATAGTAGCCCTGATGGAGATCACAAAGTCAGGTGTGTTGCTATATGCTGATGATCTAATGGAGAGAGAGTATATTAAATCAAAAAATAGTGATAAAGATGGTTCCCCGAACACTTCTGATAAGTCAGATATAGAACCTCACTTACTGGTGCCTGATGGTGAAGGAACGTGCTTTAACAGAATAAATGCTCAATCCAGAGTATAGGATAAGCTGATACTGACCAGTTGAAGTGGCTGCTAAATTGCTATCATGGAACCCTATATAGGAAGCAAAGTTGATGAAAACTTATTAGTGGCCATAAGGCAACACAGAATAAGAGAGTATGAGATAAATAATTAAAGATAAAAAATAAAAAAATAAAATAAAAAATAATAAATAAATAAATAAAACAGGGCTGTCTGTGCATAACGATGCTCAGCCTTCTGATGCAAAGGCAAAAAGCCTCAAATTTGCTTATTACCGACCTTGCTAATAGGTAGCCAGAGGTGCCATTAAAGGCAGGTCCATATGTAGCTATTGCTGCAACTGGTTAAATCGGGTCTGCCCAACAGGTAAAGAGAGGGAAAAAAGGAGAAAAAATAATAAAGTTCAATAAGGGTCCCATATGCAATAGATTAGCATAGATCTATGGCAGAAAAAGTGCATAAAAAGTGTCTCAAACTGTACCTGTAGGTAATGGTGTTGTCAGCAGTGGAATATACAACCTGTCTCTTCCTGAGCTCTACGCTAAGTGATGACAGCTCACAGGGCTGTTTATATGACTCTCTCCATTAGAGCAACCTCGCCTCAGCTGGTATCATGGGGCGGAGATCTAATTAGTAGTGGGCGGAGGAGTGACATGTCTCAGGGATTCCCCCTGTGAGAAGAACAAAACCGCTCATGCGTGATGACACGCAGAGCGAGTTGCTCGGCTCACATCAACGGAGGAGACCGTGGACATCCCATGGGCGGGGCAGACACGCCGCTCAGCCAATGGGGTTTGTCGAAATACGGACCTGGCCAGCATCAGAGCCTCCGCTCGGATTCGATGCTCCAGAAGTGTGCATCGGGACAGGCCCCTACCCGCCCACATATGCTGAAGAGCAACACATGCTTGTCAGGCACTGCTGTGAAACCCCCATATCCTGAAATAGAATGGTATTAAGACGCTCAAACCACAGGTTGTCTAGTGCACTGTCCCGGTCCACACCAAGCGCACGGAGTCCATCGCACAATGTGGTAATGTTATTGATACAAACAGATAATTGCCATATATTTTTTTATAATTAAATCATAAGTAATTATGTGAGATGCCTAAAAAGACAGACTACACATCAAATAGTAATAATGAAAAACAATAATAAGCAAAAATTGTTACAAATTGATGTGTGTATATAGGTGGAAGGCGCTTCTGTTAACAAAAGCCCCACCATATAGCATGATAGTGGTATATCACTAGTTCATGTTTCTGGGGGGCGCTAAGAAGCCCAGGTGACCACCAGCTTGCCCTAGAAAAGCCTAAAGAGCCAGTGTGATCATACATTACAGGTGACGGAAGCATCAATAACTGAGAGAGTCCTCAAAAGTGTGTATATAGAGGGACTGTAAAAGTCAAGGGCATCAGAGTTTATCGACTGATGAGTTGATGGTATTTGCAACAAAGGATAGATGCACACCAAACAATTGGGCGACACTGAGGAAAATCTAAATAAAAAAATAAATAAAAAAATAAATAAAAAAAAAATAAAAAAATGAAAATAAAGATAGATATAAAATGTGCAATCAAATTGCACATTTTATATCTATCTTTATTTTCATTTTTTTATTTTTATTTTTATTTTATTTTTTATTTAGATTTTCCTCAGTGTCGCCCAATTGTTTGGTGTGCATCTATCCTTTGTTGCAAATACCATCAACTCATCAGTCGATAAACTCTGATGCCCTTGACTTTTACAGTCCCTCTATATACACACTTTTGAGGACTCTCTCAGTTATTGATGCTTCCGTCACCTGTAATGTATGATCACACTGGCTCTTTAGGCTTTTCTAGGGCAAGCTGGTGGTCACCTGGGCTTCTTAGCGCCCCCCAGAAACATGAACTAGTGATATACCACTATCATGCTATATGGTGGGGCTTTTGTTAACAGAAGCGCCTTCCACCTATATACACACATCAATTTGTAACAATTTTTGCTTATTATTGTTTTTCATTATTACTATTTGATGTGTAGTCTGTCTTTTTAGGCATCTCACATAATTACTTATGATTTAATTATAAAAAAATATATGGCAATTATCTGTTTGTATCAATAACATTACCACATTGTGCGATGGACTCCGTGCGCTTGGTGTGGACCGGGACAGTGCACTAGACAACCTGTGGTTTTGAGCGTCTTAATACCATTCTATTTCAGGATATGGGGGTTTCACAGCAGTGCCTGACAAGCATGTGTTGCTCTTCAGCATATGTGGGCGGGTAGGGGCCTGTCCCGATGCACACTTCTGGAGCATCGAATCCGAGCGGAGGCTCTGATGCTGGCCAGGTCCGTATTTCGACAAACCCCATTGGCTGAGCGGCGTGTCTGCCCCGCCCATGGGATGTCCACGGTCTCCTCCGTTGATGTGAGCCGAGCAACTCGCTCTGCGTGTCATCACGCATGAGCGGTTTTGTTCTTCTCACAGGGGGAATCCCTGAGACATGTCACTCCTCCGCCCACTACTAATTAGATCTCCGCCCCATGATACCAGCTGAGGCGAGGTTGCTCTAATGGAGAGAGTCATATAAACAGCCCTGTGAGCTGTCATCACTTAGCGTAGAGCTCAGGAAGAGACAGGTTGTATATTCCACTGCTGACAACACCATTACCTACAGGTACAGTTTGAGACACTTTTTATGCACTTTTTCTGCCATAGATCTATGCTAATCTATTGCATATGGGACCCTTATTGAACTTTATTATTTTTTCTCCTTTTTTCCCTCTCTTTACCTGTTGGGCAGACCCGATTTAACCAGTTGCAGCAATAGCTACATATGGACCTGCCTTTAATGGCACCTCTGGCTACCTATTAGCAAGGTTGGTAATAAGCAAATTTGAGGCTTTTTGCCCATGCCTTTGCATCAGAAGGCTGAGCATCGTTATGCACAGACAGCCCTGTTTTATTTATCTATTATTTTTTATTTTATTTTTTTATTTTTTATCTTTAATTATTTATCTCATACTCTCTTATTCTGTGTTGCCTTATGGCCACTAATAAGTTTTCATCAACTTTGCTTCCTATATAGGGTTCCATGATAGCAATTTAGCAGCCACTTCAACTGGTCAGTATCAGCTTATCCTATACTCTGGATTGAGCATTTATTCTGTTAAAGCACGTTCCTTCACCATCAGGCACCAGTAAGTGAGGTTCTATATCTGACTTATCAGAAGTGTTCGGGGAACCATCTTTATCACTATTTTTTGATTTAATATACTCTCTCTCCATTAGATCATCAGCATATAGCAACACACCTGACTTTGTGATCTCCATCAGGGCTACTATAATCCATCCCGCCCGTTTTGTGGCTTCTTCTCTATACATAGAGATCACGCCTTTGCGGATGCCCTCTCCTGAGATTTTCCCCTCATTTGTCCCAGGTATGCGTTCTCTCCCGTTCCACATAATTGCGCTTGGACTTTATTGTACATAAACTTCTTTAAAGATCAAATGTATTTTCCCTTATGCACTTTATTAGAGGCTAGTCATAATTTACATCTTGTAAGATATATTCCCCCCTCACACATGCCTTAAAAGCGTCCCATTGACCAGTCACACTAGCAGACTCACCATTCGACACCCAATAATTACAAACAGCCTCAACCATAGGCTCCTGCAACCTCTCATCTAGGGCCCAGAACCCGGACAGACGCCAAAACCGCAGGCCCGGAGGCCCACCCAGGGAAATGGAAAGTTGGAGAGGGGCGTGATCAGAAATGCCACGAGGCAGGTGCTCAACCCTCCTTATCCACCGCAACGCCCCAGAAGAGGCAAACGCCAAATCTATACGGGACAGTGCACGGTGGGAAGAAGAGTGACAGGTGTACTCCCTATCCGTAGGGTGGAAGTGGCGCCACACGTCCGTGAGCGCAAACGCGTCGGCCCAATTCGGCAAACCCGAGGAGGGGCGGGCGGTAGCATGTAGTCTGTCCAGGTCCTGGGAGGCCACCATATTAAGATCCCCAAAGAGAAAGACTGCCTGGGCATTAAAGCCCAACACAATTTGCATGATGTCATACAGTGTTTGTACATTTGCAGGAGGAGGGAGATAGAGACCCACCAATACCAATTCTGTAGCGTGAAGCAAAACATGCATAATTACAAACCTGCCGCCAGGGTCCGTGCGGACCGCCAACACCTGGAGCGGGAGGGACTTATGGACCAGTAAGCTCACCCCCCTAGCATATGCGAAATAGGTAGCATGGTAATGAGCCCCCACCCATGCCATTCGGAGGCCTAGGATCCGATTACACACCAGGTGTGTCTCTTGAAGCACACATATATGGGGACTGTACCTCTGTAGGTACTTAAAAACTAATGACCGTTTCACAGCGGAATTTAGGCCCCTGACATTCCACGAAATTACCGAGACATTCGCCATAGATTACGCTTGATAGACTTTAAACAAGGACCACAAACCACCCCCCCCCACCCAATCCAGAACCCTTGAGCACACATTCAAAGTAAACACACTACCCCCCAGACTGGGCAGCAATTCCTGACGAGTAGCACAAATAGCACAGTACACAAGTAAGGTGACATAGTGACAATTGCTGCAAAACAACTCCTGTAAGAACAAAACAACATAACATACCCCCAAGATCTGCAACGGCAGAAAACTTCCCCTCCCACCCCGCACCCCCAGCAAAACATGGCGATGCATCATATCCCCGAACCCAAACATGAACAACAGTTTGAAAGAGAGCGAGCTCGTAGAGCGAAAGATATCTTCCAGCAGATCCACAGAGATGCTGGCAAGTAAGCATATACACAGTCTCCTGAATGTTCTCAGGGGCACAAACTTAGTTACAGTTCCGCATACAGCAGAGGAACAACTACTTAATTTAAAGTTACAAAACCTAAAAATGAAGTAAAAGTGTGGGCGGTCGCCTCCGTGCAGAGACAAGGACCAGCCGGTTCCCACAGTCTCGAGACCACCAGAGTACAGCCCCCGTGACTAGAGCCCCATCCCGGAGGAGTCATTCAGTCCGCCACCCCAGTGCAGCAATACAGCCCCCAACAACCGCTCCGCAGCTTTAGGCAACCAAGGATAGCTCCACAGCGAGAGCAGGTGTCCCTCAGTAAAACGGGCAGGCAGGGCTGTGCATACAGAGTAGGGGGAGAAGCACTCCAACACGGTTTACCACACAAAGGTAAGTCACTCCACCACCCACCACCCCCCAAAAATCCAAAATGAGGGATCCAAGAGAACTAGCAATCCAGTGGGGGGGGGGGGGAGGCACCGCAGGTATCACAGCCAGCCGCAATCTCCCAGTGGGATAAAGGAGCAGCGTTGAGGTATCCAGCACATCAGGCGGGAAGGAGGGCTATGGGACAGCAAACGGGATAACAGGGAGTGCTGTCAGTGGATAAGGCTAACGGTCTCAATCGGGGACAGTACAGTTAAGGATCGCCCAGTCACAACAAAGGAGATATAGGGAGAGGAAAAATCAAAGGTTAGAAGAAATATCCGGAAGTAGAAACCTTCAGCCATCAGCGTAGTGGGGGCAACGACTCCAACCATGCGGCGGCATCACGGGGACAGTGAAGAACCTGACCGTCTCTCCATCCTGGACCCTCAGTTTGGCTGGAAACAGGATACTATATTTGATATTCCTCGCTCTCAGCCCCACTTTAACCTGGTCGAATGATCTGCGGGCTTTCTGCGTCTCCATGGAGTAGTCGGGAAAAAAGAGCAGGGTGGCATTTTGAAATCTCAGCTCTCCCGCCTTACGGGCTGCACGGAGAGCCTCGTCCCGATCCCTGAAGTTGAGCAGCCTGAAGATAAAAGTACGCGGGCGGGTACCAGGCGGGCCAGGAACCGGAGGGATCCGGTGAGCGCGCTCCACCGTGAAGTATGGTGAAAACTGGGCAGCTGGCAACAGTTCCTTCAGCAGGTCCTCCGTAAAAAACGCAGGGTTCTTCCCCTCCACTCCCTCGGGCAGACCAACAATCCTAAGGTTGTTCCTTCTGTTCCGATTCTCGGTGTCGTCCACCTTGTGTTCCAGGGCCCGGACTCTTGTCTGAAGTGAGCGAAGGGATGCAGAATGCTCCTGCACCGTGTCCTCCACCTGGCCAGTCCGCCGCTCCACCTCCGACATCCGCGAGCGGAGTTTGTCCAGGTCCCGGCGGACAAGACCGACATCCAATTGCACGGCTTCAATCTTGCCCGTCAAGGTGGCCTGGCAGGCAGCTATTCCCGCCATCACCTCCTGGAATCCAAGCTGCATGTCGGCTGACCGCTCCTCCATCTCCGTCTGCGACGCCATGTTACGGGCGCCTGTGGCGGGGGACGCCACGTGGGGATCAGCTCAGGGTGACACAACTTCCACGATCGGCGGAAAATGCAGCCTCTTTCCCTCGTGCCTGGTCTTAGCAGGCATCCGGATACCAATTAGAGAGATTTGGCACCTATAAACAAGCCGGAGCAAGGATTATTAACAAGTAGCCAGCAGAGCTCTGGATCCTGCGTCCTTCTAGATCGCCATCTTGGCCACGCCCCCATTGCCTACGCTTCTACTGCAGAGCGGCTTTGCTTTTACTAAACCCCAAAGTAACTAATCATTTGGGGTGTACACTGCAGTGCAATTTGCTTAATGGGGACACTAGTTAGATTGACCTGTGTCCCGAAGAAAAGACCAGTGGTAGGGTTTTAACCTCACTTCCTGTTCAGCTGTGTGACAGGAAGTGAAGCCAATTATAAGAAAAGGGACACAAAGCCCAATCTAAAAACACTAGCAGGGGTTCAAGCACTCACTTGGCTTCCCTCAAACAACCCACAATAAGAATAGGATTGTCTTGTGCTAGTTTCAAGCACAGCGCTGTAAATCAGCACTTCAAGCCTGTCCACCAATACACCACCCCCCCCTCCAAACAGGCCCTGTTTGCAGGTTTTTCTACATCTTGCACATGTGCTTTAAAAAGTCAGTCTGAACATCAATTCTAGGAAACAATACTTACCGCTTTGTCCTTCCTTTTCTGGTGACTAAACATTTCATGCATACACACCAGGAAAGAGCTTAGAGACAAATCACACTTGATGGTTTAGGCCCAAACTATTTCAGCTGCAGCGGTTGAAATCCATAGCATGAAAAAAATATCACAAAACAAACTTCAAAATTTGAAAGTAATTTTATTGGTCCACAAAACAAGGAAAGCAAAACAAAAAATTACAAATAAACACACAAAAAAAAAAAAAACTAAAAACAAAAAAGACCAAGGTTTATTTCACAGTCATTGGAAAATAAATCATGCTTTTGAAATAACAGGATAGACCCACAGGATTAAAACATTAGTCATTAACATCTTGAGAAACATTTAGCAAAATTATGCAGCAGACAAAACATCCAAAAAAACAAAACTTGCTCCAAAACATCTCTGTTTCGCTCCGCCATTACTTCCAGCCAGCAAATCTGCCCCCTCTGAGGGCAGCTGACACGTGCACTATCCATGCTTTTTATAACATGTGTGCTAATGAACCAATTGGAAACACATGAAGAAATGTCAGCCTCTAGTTTGTGTGCGCTTGTAACTGCTTACACCTATTAAGGATGTCCTTAAATTACTAAGCCAAAAAACAAGCTTTCTGAGCATGCTCAGAAAGATGCATGTCATTTTCAGGCTCAAACATCCAGCTTCTTTTTCTAAGTGTTCGAGCATGCCCAGTTCACTCGAAATGCAGTACCAGAATCAAATCTGCAATGGCGGATGAAAGCATTAGAGGTGTTTTATTATTTTTTGGTCCCCCTGAACTGATGCTTTACAAGCTGAAGGGGAGGTCTTATAGAATTTTTACGTAACAAACATACATAATAATAATTTAAACGCCCCTGTCCCTAGTAGCTCGCAGTCAGAAGCGAACACGCAGCATTTTTTTTTCTTCCGGTTACCAGTTTAGATTTACAGATGAGGTCTAGTGCTAAAAGTATTCCTCTCGCTCTTACGCACGCTATGATACCTCACATGTGTGGTTTGAAGGATGTTTCCATATGTGGGCGGGCCTTAAATGTGTAAGTCCCGCCCCCACATATTTAACCGCCGTTCAAACCCCACATGTGAGGTATCATAGCGTACGTTAGAGCGAGAGCAATACTTTTAGCACTAGACCTCCTCTGTAAATCTAAACTGGTAACCTGAAAATAAATAAAGTGTTGCCTATGGGTATTTTCAAGTACTGAAGTTTGGCGCCATTCCATGAGTGTGTGTGCAATATTAAAGTGTAACATGTTGGGTATCTATTTACTCGGTGTAACATCATCTTTCACATTATGGCCATAAATTGGGCTAACTTTAGTGTTTTCTTAATTTGTAACCACCTTTTGAGCCCCAGACCATATTACTGGTCACTGACGGGGCCAGTTTTTGCATTTCAACACTGCGTCATTTTAACTGACAATTGCGTGGTTGTGCGACGTGGCCCCCAAACAAATTTGGCGTCCTCTTTTTTCCCCCCAAATTTTTTATTTTTTTTGTTTTTTTTTGGTGGTATTTGATCACCTCTGCTTTTTTTCTTATTTTTGCTTGAACCAAAAATATAGCGACAATTTTGTAAATAAAAAGACAACTTTTTTTTACTGTTTGCTATAATAAATCTCCCCCAAAATATATCCCAAAACTTTTTGCCCTCAGTTTAGGCCGATACGTAAGCTTCGACATATTTTTGGTTCCAAAAAATCGCAATAAGCGTTTGATTGGTTTGGGCAAAAGTTATAAGTAGGGGTTGGTCTTATGGGTTTTTTAGGAATATATTTTTGTTTTACTAGTAATGGTGGTGATCATTGATTTTTCTGGCTACTGCGACATTGTGGCGGACACATTTTAGTGAGCTTTGGCATTTTTCTAGCGAGCACTCTTGTCCAACATGTGACCTTAACCCATGTGACAGTGATGTGATGTGACATCACTGTCACATGGGTTAAGGTCACATGGTGGCATAACCACGCCCACGCCCTATGCCAATGTAAGTCGGTGCCCGCCGCTCAGAAGGCATTTCAGCGCCGGACCTCGCCGTGTCAACATCGAATGGAAGAAGAAGCCCGCGAGTGTCACCCCGCGGCGGAAGACAGCGACGAGAAGCCCTGGCCCCAGGAGGAGCCAGGCAGAAGCCGGCGAAGAAATCCGGGGTGGGATGTACGACCCTCACCCCGGTAGAAAACGGCGGAAGACAGCGACGAGAAGCCCACCACGTCCAAGTCCTGGATGGGATGTACGACCCTCATCCAGGCAGAAAAATTCGAAGGGGGCGGCAAAACAGCGACGAGAAGGCCTGGCCCCCGCGTGCCCCGCGGCGGAAGACAGCGACGAGAAGCCCGGAGAGTGGCGCCCTCCGGCGGAAGACGGCAAAAGAAGCCCTGGCCCCAGGAGGAGCCAGGCAGAAGCCGGCGAAGAAATCCGGGGTGGGATGTACGACCCTCACCCCGGTAGAAAACGTCGGAAGCCCGCTGCCCTCCCTCCATAAGCAGGAGCTTTGTGGTGAAGGGGGCAGCGGCGGAAGACAGCGACGAGAAGCCCGCCACGTCCAAGTCCTGGATGGGATGTACGACCCTCATCCAGGCAGAAAAATTTGAAGGGGGCGGCGGCGGAAGACCCTCGAAGTTAAAAAATGTTTCACCAGGTGAATGGGTAGGGGTACGATGTACCCCATACTCATTCACATAGGGTGGGGGCCCGAAATCTGGGGGCCGCCTTATTAAAGGGGGCTCCCAGATTCTGATTGGCTCCCGCCCGCATACCCCGACAACAAATGGCTAGGGTTGTCGGGAAGAGGCTCTTGTCCCGATCGACATGGGGACAAGAGTGCTTTGGGGGGGGCAGTGCCCCCTCCCCCAAAGCACACACTCCCCCATGTTGAGGGCATGTGGTCTGGTACGGCTCAGGAGGGGGGGGTGCTCGCTCGTCCCCACCCCCATTCCTGTCCGGCCAGACTGCATGCCTGGGATGAGGGCTTGGTACGGATCTGGGGGGGAACCCCACGCCGATTTTGGCGTAGGTTAACCCCTCACGTTCCGGACCAAGCCGAAGAGCCTATTGTACCCCTGGGGGGGAAGCCGCGCCGGTTTCAAATTTGAAATTTGGCGCGGAGTTCCCCTTTAGTGTCAGCGCAGCCCGAGAACAGCTCGGAGCTTCCCGTGCGTCGCTTCAGGCAGTGCAAACACTGCTACGCCCCTTGGTATTTACCAAGAATTTCCTGGCGTACTGAAGAGGCGCACGGAAAGCCCCGATTTCTCCCTCTGCGCATGCCCAGTATGCAAATGAACCTTCCGATGTTCTGGCGTACTTGGCAAGCGCACGGGGATCGGGTACCGAAAGTCACTTTCGCTTTCAATTCGGCCCGCCATACACGTTCAAACACATGTCACCTCACTTCCCCTGCATCACCCCCCTCCCTCCCCTCATAAACTCCCGCCCGAATCCCCTATGTTTACATTACTAAATGCCGCACGCCAGCTCTGTACTGGCGTGCCGTGCGCCCTCTCCTGGGCGCATTTGGCAGTTTAGTAAATGAGGAAACACGCTGCACTGGCAGCGTGTTTCTTTTGTAAATGTCAAAAACAGTTTTACTCCTGCTTGTGCACCATGAGTCATGGCGCACAGGCTTGGTAAATCAGCCCCTATCTATCTATCTATCTATCTATCTATCTATCTATCTATCTATCTATCTATCTATCTATCTATCTATCTATGTGAAAAGACACTGTGGGGCTGATTTACTATTGCCACTGCGCTGCGCCGGTACATGCCTTAATTAGTGCGCTGGATGAAGCCTTAATTAGGCGCATGAACCGGCGTAGCACAGCAGCGCAATGCAATTGATAAGTAAAGCCGCCGCCGAACTCCCTGTATAAGTCTATGGGGGAAATCTTAAGTGTTCATTTTAAAGGCTAATCTGCAAGTTTTGTCCTAAAAAGTGTTTGGGGACCTCAGTCCTGCCCCAGGGGACATGTATCAATGCTTTTTTTATTTTTTAAAACAGACGTTTTTTCGGGAGCAGTGATTTTAATAATGCTAAAAGTGCAACAATAAAAGTGTAATATTCCTTTAAATTTCGTACTATGGGGGGCTGTAAAGTCAGCATGTGAAAAAGCGCACTTTTCCCGTGGTTAGGAATGTCTCTGTACAAAATGACATTCTACAAAGAAAAAAAGACGTTTAAAACTGACTCGCGGCAATAATGAATTGTCGGATCCCGGCAATTGCAGGAGAATTCATTCATAAAAAACGCGAAAAAAAAAGCGTGGGGGTCCCCCCAAATTCAATAACCAGACCCTTTAGGTCTGGTATGGATATTAAGGGGAACCCCGCCGTCAATTTAAAAAAAAATGACGCGGGGTTCCCCCCAAATATCCATAATCAGACCCTTCAGGTCTGGTGTGGAATTTAAGGGGAACTCCACCCCAAATTTTAACAAAAAATGGCGTGGAGTCTCCCCCAAAATCCACACCAGACCCCTTATCCGAGCACGTTGACCTGGCTGGCCGCAGAAAAGAGGGGGGGACAGAGCGCGGCCCCCTCCCTCTCCTGAACTGCACCAGGCCACATGCCCTCAACATTGGGAGGGTGCTTTGGGGTGCCCCCCAAAACACCTTGTCCCCATGTTGATGGGGACAAGGGTCTCTTCCCCACAACCCTTGCCCGGTGGTTGTGGGGGTCTGCGGGCAGGAGGCTTATCGAAATCTGGAAGACCCCTTTAACAAAGGGGCCCCCCAGATCCCGCCCCCCCCATGTGAAATGGTAATGGGCTACATTGTACCTCTACCATTTCACCCCCAAAAAAAAGTGTCAAGGGTTAAAAACGACAAGAGCCGGTTTTTGACAACTCCTTTATTATCTTCTTTCTTCTTCTTTTCTTCTTTCCTTCGGGTTTCTTCTTCCTTCTTCTTCTTCCTCTGCTTCTGTCTTGGGTCTTCTATTCCCGCATCTTGACCAGCGTGTTCTTCCATCTTCTTCTCCTTCCGCTGTCCTTCTTGTCCGCATCTTCTTCTTGTTCTTCTTCGCCGGAGGCGCCGCTTCCAATTGAATTGCCCGCTGTGTGCCGGACCACGCCCCCCTATGACGCCACGGGCAAACTCTTAGGAAAGTCCCCGTGTAGTGCATGTGCGTCAGAGGGGGGCGTGGTCACATGAGCGTCAGACGGCGGGCAATTCAATTGGAAGCGGTGCCTCCGGCGAAGAAGAAGCCGCGCACAAGCTTCCAATTGAATTGTCCGCCCTCTGACATGTGACCACGCCCCCCTCTGACGCACAGGCACCACACAGGGACTTTCCTAAGAGCTTGCCCCTGGCATCAGAGGGGGCGTGGTCCGGCATACAGCAGGGATTTCAATTAGAAGCGGCGCCTCCGGCGAAGAAGAACCAGAAGAAGATGCGGACGAGAAGGACAGCGGAAGGAGAGGAAGATGGAACAAGACGCCGGTCAAGATGCGGGAATAGAAGACCCAAGACAGCCGCAGACCCCCATAACCACCGGGCAAGGGTTGTGGGGAAGAGACCATTGTCCCCATCAACATGGGGACAAGGTGTTTTGGGGGGCACCCCAAAGCACCCTCCCAATGTTGAGGGCATGTGGCCATGTGCGGTTCAGGAGAGGGGGGGCCGCACTCTGTTCCCACCTCTTTTCTGCGGCCGGCCAGGTCAACGTGCTCGGATAAAGGGTCTGGTTATTGAATTTGGGGGGACCCCCACGCTTTTTTTTTTGGTGTTTTTTATGAAAGAATTCTCCTGCAATTGCCGGGAGCCGACAATTCATTATTGCCGCGAGTCAGTTTTAAACGGCTTTTTTCCTTCAAAATGTCACTTTTCACATGCTGACATTACACCCAGGGCCGCCATCAGGGGGGTACAGGCAGTACATCTGTAAGGGGCCCGGGGGTCCGGAGGGCCCCAGATAGTAACCCCCCTCTTTTTTATATATATATATATATATATATATATATATATATATATATATATATATTTTTTTTTTTATTATTTTTTTTTTTTTTTTTTATTAAAGGGCCAATTTTTTGTAATTTTTTTTTGTAGCAGTCCGGAGGTCCCCGGGTGCCAACTCCCCATTTTTTCATTTTTTTTTTTAATGATATTGTTTAATATTTTTTTTTTATTAAAGGGCCAATGTTTTTTTTTAGGGGTCTGGAGGTCCCCAGTGGCCCAGAGATCCCCAGGGCTCCAGATGACAACCCCCCCTTTTTTTTTTTATTAAAAAAAATGATATATTTTTCTATTTAAAATTTTTTTTTACATATATATATATATATATATATATATATATATATATATATATATATATATATATTTATATATATATTTATAATATTAAATTATTATTATAATATTAATATTATTAAATTATAAAAAAAATGTAAACGTTTTCTATTTTCTTTATTTTTTTTTTAGATATAGATATATTTTTATTAAAAGGCTCAGAGGTCCCCAGGTTATTTTTTTATTTTAATTTTAATTTTTTTTAAAGTGTATTTTGTGCGTGAACTCGAGAGAGAGGAGCCGGACTGCAGGAGTTGGGAGTAGGCAGACCCTCCCCCCGGAGGCAATCGCCATCCTTCTCCATGCCCCGGGTGGCAATGGCGGGTGTGAGGGGGGCCTCCCACTCACCCCGCCCTACCTGCTCCACTTGGGAGCCTGACTGGGGCCCAACGGGACCCCAACGGGGCAGAGGGACTCCCCCTATGAGGGAGTGAGAGGGTCTAGCCCACCCAGCCAGCCTCGTAAGGTCCTTCGCCTCTCTTTATTTTAGGTGACCTCATGGCCAAAGTGTGTGTCAGGCGGCGTACACACGACCGAGCTTCTCGGCAGAATCCAGCGAGAAGCTCGCTGGGAGACATATTCTGCCGAGAAGCTCGATCGTGTGTACATTTTTCGACGAGCGTCCCGTCGGGAAGCTCGTCGAGCCAAAAAGAGAGCACGCTCTCTTTTTCCTCGTTGTTCAATGAGGACTTTGGCTCGACGAGCTTTTCCGACCGCTCATCGGGAACCTCGTCGGGCGGAACGATGAGTTTAGCGTGCAAGTGTGGTGTTTTTTGGGGGGGGGGGGGTGGGCATACTAAGCACAGGCATACCGTGCATAGCACACCCACCCATTTTTGTTATTTTTTATTAAAGGGCCCAGAGGTCCCCAGGCAACCCCCTTTTTTTATATATATATATATTTTTTTATATATATATATATATATATATATATATATATATATATATATATATTTCATTAAAGGGTCCAGAGGTCTATTTTTATTAAAGGGCCCAGAGGTCCCCAGGGCCCCCGGATGGCAACCACCATTTTTTTAATATTTATTTTTCTATATTTATTTTTTTGTAAAGGAACCCCCCGCTTATCGAATTGCGGCAGTATCCCCCCCCCCCGGTTCTCTGCTCCAGGGGGCCCATGCCTGAAGCTGTTTAAGGGGCCCCATCATTCCTGATGGCGGCCCTGATTACACCCCCATGGTACGAAATTTAAAGGAATATTTCACTTTTATTATTGCACTTTAACCACTTCCATACCGCGCCTATTCTGGCACTTCTCTCCTTCATGTAACAATTATATTTTCTTCCTTGAAAATTACTCAGGACCCCCAAACATTAGATATATTTTATTAACAAACACCCTAGGGAATAAAGTGGCGGGCATTTTTTCTAACAAATTTCCAACGGTATTTGCGCCAAAATTTTTCAAACGCCTTTTTTTTTTTTTGGCTTAAAAAAAAAAAAGCTGTTTCATGAATGACAAAATAACAAAGCAGTAAAGCTAGCCCAATTTTTAGGGATAATGTGAAAGATGATGTTACACCGAGAAAATAGATACCTAACTTGTCACGCTTTCATATTGCGCACACTCATAGAATGGCGCTAAACTTCGTTATTAAAAATCTCCATAGGCGACGCTTGACTATTTTTCCAGGTTACCAGTTTTGAGTTACAGAGGAGGTCTAGTGCTAAAATTATTGCTCTCACTCTAACGCACGCTATGATACCTCACATGTGGGGTTTGAAGGGTGTTTACATATGTGGGTGGGACTTGCATGCGTGTTCGCTTCTGAGTGCGAGCTACTAGGGACAGGGGCATTTAAATTTAGATTTTTTATTTTTTTGTTTTTTTAACTTAATATTTTTCTTTTTGCACTTGTTTGTCCCTTTTTTGTATTATTTTTCACTTTTCTTCCTATTACAAGGAATGTAAACATCCCTTGTAATAGGACTCTTGTGTGACAGGTCCTCTTTATGGAGAGAGGCGGGGTCAATAAGACCCCACATCTGTTCTCCAGGCTGGAAAGCATGGAATTGGAAAAAAAAACACTGATCTCATGCTTTCAGCTGCGATCATGTTCGTTCAGCGCAGAGGTGTAGTGTATAGCATGTTCACCTAGCAGCAAAAGGGTTGCTGGTTCGAATTCCGCCCGTGACACCATCTGCCTGGAGTTTGCATGTTCTCCGTGTGCCTTTGTGGGCTTCCTCCCACAATCTAAAAACATGCTGTAAATTGGATCCTGTCTAAATAAGCCCTAATATGCAGTAGGATATTTAGGTTTTGTGCTGCCCTAGGCCTGACCAAATTTCGGCACCCCCTAATAGAAAAATGACCCACCCTTCCTGTCAAGGCCACACCCTGTTTTTTTATGACCCGCCCATGAATTTTCAGGGGACACACACAAGTTCTGTGGGGGGGGGGGCACAGGAGTCCCTTAATTTGCCTAGTTTTTCTATCACTTCCTGTTTGGCTATGGGGCAGGAAGTGAGGGCCAATCTCCCCAAACGGACAGGGATAATACAAAATAAACTGACAAGGCTTATAACCCTCCCCCCCCAACTCTATCCAAAATGAAAGAAACAAAAAAAAAGAAGTGTTGATTATAGTTCCAGTTTAACCCCAAATTTCAGATAATTTTATTGAGAGGCTTAAGAAAATATAACCATGCCAATAGGCCAGGATCCAGCGTTGCTAATATGTATGAATGTGTGTTAGGAACCCCCACAAACACCAACCAATTTTAACTAAACAATTTTTGTGTTTGTTTTGGGGATGCCTGCACCCCTGATAGGGTAAAGACACCTCACAAATGTCACTTTCTACTTAATTCATTCACTTCCTGCCACATAGCCAAACAGGAAGTGAGGGAAAAACCTGAGTAATGTCTTGTTGGGGACACACAGATCAATCTAAATAGTTTCCCATTTTGGAAATTGCATTTTGCTGTGTACACCCCAAATTAGTAGGGATCTTGGACTTTGGGGTCCATTTACTAAAGGCAAATCCACTTTGCACTACAAGTGGACAAGCAAGGAAGAAAAAGAAAAACTTGGCGGGATTGGATGTTTAAACCATCAGTGCTTCCCTTCTGATTTTCATTGACTACGCTTTTACTGCAGAGCGGCTTTGCCTTTACTAAACCCCAAAGCAACTAATCATTTGGGGTGTACACAGCAGTGCAATTTGCTTAATGGGGACACTAGTTAGATTGACCTGTGTCCTGAAGAAAAGACCATTGGTAGGGTTTTAACCTCACTTCCTGTTCAGCTGTGTGACAGGAAGTGAAGCCAATTTTAAGAAAAGGGACACAAAGCCCAACCTAAAAACACTAGCAGGGGTTCCAACACTCACTTGGCTTCCCTCAAACAATCCACAATTAGAATAGGATTGTCTTGTGCTAGTTTCAAGCACAGCGCTGTAAATCAGCACTTCAAGGCTGTCCACCAATACACCCCCCCCCCCCCCCCCAAACAGGCCTTGTTTGCAGGTTTTCCTTCATCTTGCACATGTGCTTTTAAAAGTCAGTCTGGACATCAATTCTAGGAAACAATACTTACCGCTTTGTCCTTTCTTTTTCTGGTGACTAAACATGGCAAACATTTCATGCATACACACCAGGAAAGAGCTTAGAGACAAATCATGCTTGATGGTTTAGGCCCAAACTATTTTAGCTGCAGCTGTTAAAATCTGTAGCATGAAAAAAATATCACAAAACAAACTTCAAAATTTGAAAGTAATTTTATTGGTCCACAAAACAAGGAAAGCAAGACAAAATATTAAAAAAAAACTAGAAAATGCATTTCCTGAGGAAAATACGTGGGAATGCTGAATAGCTGAATTGCTAAGCCCACACAAATGCCATTCACCACAACCACTATACTATCTTTAGGACATACAAGCAGTGTTCCTTCAATACTTATAAAGCCTCTCTTTGATCATTAAAGGTGTTGTATATGTAAAATAATTTTCCCACAATAGCTTTTTTTACCTTTGTGCAGTCCTCCTTTACTTACCTCATCCTTTGATTTTGCTTTTAAATGTCCTTATTTCTTCTGAGAAATCCTTACTTCCTGTTCTTCTGTCTGTAACTCCACACAGTAATGCAAGGCTTTTTCCCTGGTGTGGAGAAAGCCTCTTGAGGGGGAGGGAGTGAGCAGGATGCCCACTAACACACAGCTCCTTTCTCTATCTGCAAAGTAGAGAGTGTCCTGGTCGCCCCTCCCCCCTCAAGAGGTTTTCTCCACACCAGGTGTGTGAGGGGAAATATTGCACTGAGAAAGAATTACCATTACAAATGCCTTTATTCACAGACCAAATGAGTTACCTAACCCTTCAAACAAACGTTAATAAATCCTCAACCGTACATGCGATCGATACAGCGACTTCAACGTTTTAAAAACAAGACCCTTGTGAACGCATCGATATGAAATTTATGTTGATAAACTTAAAAATGTGGCCATGTCAGCGATTTAGAAAAGTGTGTCGTTGGGGTGTGGCCACGCATGGCCGTGTGAGGGAGTGTGCTGGTGAGCTCCCGTCTCACCTCCATATGCGGGACTGATTGCACTTGCCGTCCGTTCTGAGAACTGTACCTGCAGCGAGGATCTGGTGGTTTATGGCGGGGGGAGCACGATAGGCAGAGCAGTGGAGTGGCGGAGCGGTGAGGTGTCCGGGGGGGCTCTTGGACTTGCTTCTCACTACAGCGGGACCGAGGACCGGGTACGAGCCTGAGCCTGAAACCTAAAACCTGAGCCTGAGTTGAACTCACGTGGTGACTGCTTCCACCTATCGGCGCATAGCTGTGTTGGAGCTGTGTTGGAGACGGGCACTGAAACGCCGACAACGCGGATACACACAGCAGACAGAGAGGTCCTCTACGCACCGCCTATTGATAGAAGGAAGCCCTGAGAGATCCCGGGTGGACCACGTAAGAACTGTCCTGCCATCGCTCAAAGCTGCAAGTACCTTGCCTTTTCTTTCCACTGCTTAATGCTGCTTAATAAGAACTGTTTTACTATTATTTAAAGCAGTAAGCACTCTCTCCCATCATACTGCTTTATATGGCTCTATATTGTTTAATGTGAGAGGTCAGTGAAAAGACCAGTAAATGCAGCAAATACAACAAGTACATATCTGTAATTTAATAGAGACTGTAGTGTGCTGAGTTATCTTAGAAGACAAGCGCGAGAGAGTCTATGAACTTTTCAATTTTAGGGGACTGAAACTGACTGATAATCTGAAGTAAGCCCTAGTAACCCAGACTTTCTCGGTTAAATAGGTACAGGTTCCATGAGGGATGTGAGGTATGCAACCTATGAGATTAAGAGAGAGTCGCACCTCACGTAAAGCAGCCGCAACTGCTGCAGCGGCGCAGATATCTCAGATACCTGTAACCAGACCCACCGAACAAACAGGAATAACGAGATACTTTCCAGCTTTGCAGGTAGTGGGTCGACTCCCGGAAGGTAAAGGGGGGTTGCTGGGACCGGACCCGGAGACAGAATATAATCTGGGTAAATTATCACAACCCTGTATGGCAGTCCGAGCAGACGTGGAGGTTCTACAAACCACCCCGCAGAGCCCGCGTATGTCTAACATCCTGGCAGGATCTACTGCCCCCCTACCCCTACGGGAAGATTTTAAAAGCGAGATGGAGACCCTGAAAGATCTAATTCAAGCGCTCCCCACAAGGTCGGATATTGCCGACTTAATTTCTAAAGTAGAAGAAGCGCACTCCAGGGATCTAGAGATGGTGAGATCCGAAATTCAGGGCCTGGAAGTCCGAATGGGAGAGGGGGAAACCGGGATAAAGACACTGGAGCAACGGGTGGAGAGGATTGAGAAAGCCCACCATAACCAGCTAGATATTGCGATATCTCTGCAACTACAGGTTGAAGACCTCCAAGACCGGGGACGCCGCAACAATATACGCATACGCGGCCTTCCAGAACCGGAGGGGCAAGAAGACCTACAAGTTACAATTAAAAATATCCTCCAAAATGTTATGATGGACACTAGTATGCTAAATTATGAAATGGATAGAATACACAGGGCCCTGGGCCCCAAACCAAGAGACGGTGGCCGTCCCCGGGACGTGATTTGTCGGCTACATTACTATTCACACAGGGAGGCAATCTTACGGAAAGCATGGCAAACGGGTGTGATAGAGTTTGAAGGGACACAGCTCAAGATACTGCCAGATTTGTCAGGGGCTACCCTGCATCGCAGAGCACTGCTCCGTCCTATACTGGAACATGTGAGGGCCTGGGGTGGGACTTACAGTTGGAGGTTCCCCATATCTGTTCTTATAAAGAAAGGCCCACTCTCGTTCTGGCTACGCTCTAAAATGGATCTCCCTGACCTTTTTTTATTTTTGGAAACAGAACCTTTCCCAGTCCAGGACTGGCTCCAGTTAAACCCCAGACTTTTGGAATTTAAGAAAATGTGACTCTCCTTTTTTTTGGAAAATTATTATTATTTTTTTCTCTTCCCTCAAGGGTCATTGAATGGTTATTGAATGATTATTATTAATGGGTAGTTCTGAGGATATTGAGAGGGATCAATTTTCAATTTTTAATTTTCTTTTGTCCTTTTTTTTTTTTTTCTCTTCGCTCATCCTACATTACAAGATTAGACAGGAGGTTCTGTTGGCCTGGTTTGGCTATTCGTACAGTTTCCTCCACAGGGGGTAAGGGTATGGATGGGCAAAGGGTATCTAGGAGGGTAATATTAGACACTGAGATATTACCCGGAGCAGTGCTGATTGGAAGGGGAGATTGAGAGGGGAGGATAGAGGGGGGTTAGGGAGGGGGGCTAGCTAAGGGAGCGTGAGGGGTTCACAGAAGGGCACTAGTTTGTATATACACAGTAGTTAGGGTTTTGAGGGTAGGGACGGGGGGGGGACACGGACGGGTTGATGGTTTGATTGGCTGTGGGTGGGGGGGCTCGGCCCACTATCTCAACCCACAGGCTCTTACGGACACACAGAGGAGGGAGGGGTTAGTCAAAAAGGGGCACAGTATTCAATGCACTCCATGGATACATAAAAGGGGGATGCTCATTGGAGGGCACACACTTTTTTTTTCCTACAATAACCCAGTGCTGGGTTTCTTTCCACAATATTCACAATTTTTTTTTTTTTTCAAGGGGTTTAGGGTATGTACATAAGGGTTAGTAGGGGGGAAGCCCGAGACAGACTTGAGTGAAGGGAACCAATTCCCCATGGGCTGGGATGGGAGGGGGGGTCGAGAGAGGGATTTGGTGGGCTTGCTGTTTTTTCTGAGCTTTTTGCAATTTTTTTTTTTTTTGGGGGGGGGGGGATGGGGGGGATGGGGGTCGGTGCGAGCACTGTGTCCGGGTATTATAATATGTGGGTATCATAATATGATTAAATGTATGGAACAAATGATACAGAATATGATAACCATAATTATATCATAATATGCCTAAATGGATGGAATAAATGATATGGAGAGGTTCTATAATTTGGTAGGGGAAGGGGGATTTATATGTATGTATATATGTATATGTATATCCAAACCCAAGGTTTCCCCTTTCTTTTTTTCTTTTTTTTTTTGCCATACCATATTAAGTCGACAAAGAGATGCCAGGGAAAGGCCTGTATGAAAGGTGGACTGTGGGGTATCCGATTTCTAATTTACCTCAGAGCGGACTCATGGCATATATATGGAGAGAAAAGATGCATGTGGAGGGGACGGGGGACCCCTCACCGGGAGATGCGTGTGTTCCTAACCCCCATTAGGCTATCACTCAGAGGGGTGGGTTTGTGAGTGAATAAAGCTTGTGCTTTGCGACACCCTAGGAAGGGAGGAGGACAACGATCTCCTTCCCTCTCTCCCTTAGGGTGTCGGTTTAGATTAGGGGTCAGTGGGTGGGAGGGTTTAAGCCAGGGTTTTTTTTTTTTTTTTTTTTTCTTTTCTTTTTTTTGGCCTTTCTGTTTGTTTCTTTGTTCCTGTTTGTTCTGTTTTTTACCTCCTCTCTCCTCTACCTCCCCCCCTTGCCTCTTGCCCCCCCCTCTCCGGAGACTCGAGGGGCAACTGGAAATGGAGAGTCTATCAGTGATCTCAATTAATGTTAAGGGATTAAACATCCCGGAAAAGAGACGTATCTTACTGGAGGACCTGAAAAAAAGAGGAAGAAATGTAGCTCTGATACAGGAAACACATTTTAGAAAGGGGGGGCTCCCTTTTCTCCAAAGCAAGTACTTCCCGATTGTATACCATGCGACAAACCCGGTAGTGAAAAAGGGGGGAGTTTCAATAATGATATCAGCTAGTATACCGTGGTCTCTAAAAGAGTCCCTGGTAGACACAGAGGGGCAGTATTTAGCGGTAAAGGGGACGATAGGGGGAGTGACATTCACATTTGTTACTTTTTATGCCCCTAATGTACACCAAGACCGGTTCCTGAGAGAACTTTTGGACAGATTGACAGGCTTCCAGGAAGGCCAGCTGATAATGGGAGGTGACTTAAATGTTCCCCTGGACCCTACGATGGACACCTCATCCGGTACCTCATCAGTTACGGGGGGTGTCCGGAGGCGGATCCGGCAGATGTTACAACAAGGGACCCTAATAGATACATGGAGATTGATGCATCCAGGAGAGCGAGACTACTCCTTCTACTCAGTACCGCATAAGATATACTCACGTATCGATTATTACTTTATACCCCACAACCAGCTTCACGCAGTTATAGAAGTTGGAATTGGGGAAATAACTTGGACCGACCACGCCCCAATCCTTTTAGAATATAAAATAGGGGATCCTAGATCCTCTGGACCAAGTACCTGGAGACTGAACGAGAGTCTGTTACAGGATGAGGACGTTCTGGAAGAAATCCGGAAGGAGTTAACATGGTATTTTCAGATAAATGATACCCCAGAATGTAACCTGGGGGTGATATGGGAGGCCCATAAAGCGGTGATTAGGGGTGTCTTGATGAAACATGGGGCAAGAATCAAAAGGAATAGGGAACAGAGAATAACAACCCTCATGTCGGAAATTAGAAATTTAGAAAGCCGGCATAAACAGAACCCTAACCCCAAGGTAGAGAGAGAACTCATGACGTTACGTAGACAAATCAATGAACTACTCTTTCATAGAGCCAAAAGAGCGATACAGAATGGCAGAAGGCAGAATTACGAATTCGGAAATAAATGTGGAAAACACCTGGCAAATTCACTGAGAGAGCAACAAGCAAAAACCTATATCCCAATGATTAAGGGGTCGAGAGGTGAGGAACATGTATTACCTAAAGAGATTGCACGGACATTTAGCGATTATTATAGTACCCTGTACAATATACAAACAAGTCAACAACAGCATGAGACACTGGGAAAGTACATAGAAACCTCAGGTATTTCAACATTAACATCAGAGATGAGCCAAGATATGGAAAGACCCATTACCTTAGAAGAATTACAGGAGGCAGTGAAAAAGGGGAAAAGAGGGAAAGCACCAGGAGTAGATGGGTTTACCATACTTTATTATAGACTCTTTCTCCCAGAATTAGGCCCCTTCATGATTAGAATGTTTAATGAATTAGGTGACTCATGCTCTTTTCATTCTGAAACCCTAAAAGCAGTAATAGCGGTAATACCTAAGGAAGGCAAAGACCCCTCTCAATGTGGAAGCTACAGACCTATATCATTATTGAATGAGGATCTGAAGCTCTTTGCCAAAATCCTGGCAATACGCATACAGCAATACATACCTGGACTTATCCACAGAGACCAAGTAGGATTTGTGCAAATGCGTGAAGCCAGAGACAATACGATCAAGATTCTGAATCTGGTCCATTGTGCCGGCTCTGGCGGAACCCCATGTGTTTTCCTCAGTACAGACGCCGAGAAAGCTTTTGATCGGATAAATTGGCAATTTATGTTCAAGGTCCTGGAACACATGGGGTTCGGCAATAAGATGGTACAATGGATCAGAAGTAACTATACTTACCCAACAGCACAAGTTAGAGTGAACGGAATTTTGTCACCCTCCTTTAAACTTTCAAATGGGACAAGGCAGGGATGTCCCCTATCCCCTCTCTTGTTTGCTCTCTCAGTGGAACCGTTACTAAGCAGGATTCGATTGAATCCAGATATTAAAGGATTGTCGGTTGGAGGTTCCGAATATAAGATCTCAGCCTACGCGGATGATATGATGTATTCTTTAGTGAACCCGATGGAATCCCTCCCCAATTTGGTACAAGAACTGAAGGTATATGGAGACTTATCAAATTTTAAAATAAATTACGATAAGTCTGAAGCAATGGGGGTGGGGGTCTCGAGGGGAGAGATGTGCCTCTTGAAAGCAAAGCATAGATTTAAATGGTCTGATAAATCTCTCTCTTATCTGGGTACCTTCATCCCGGCGGACCTGACACAGGTTTTTTAGACTTAATTTTATGCCAATGTTGACGAAAACGCGGGTCCTCCTGGATGGTTGGAGGAAGGGGTTCCATTCGTGGTTTGGACGAATTAACATTATTAAAATGAATATATTACCAAAATTTCTGTACCTCTTCCAAACGCTCCCCATCGATATACCAAAATCTTTTTTTTAGACAGACGCAAACTCTCTTTAATAATTTTATTTGGGGCAACAAAAGTCCAAGAATTAAGAACTATACATTATGTCTATCAAAACGAGAGGGCGGCGTATCGGCACCAGATATCCTCAGATACTACCAGGCGGCCATGTTAATCCGACTGGTAGACTGGGGAAGACATGGCGGGGAGAAAATTTGGCCGGGCTTGGAGCAGGCCCAATGTAATAGCATACTCTATCTGGCTGCGTGGTGCTATAGAGACCTGCCGATACTCACTAAGAAACATCCATTGATAGGCCCAACATTGAAAGTGGCCTATGGGCTATTTAGGAAAGGGGTATTATCCACTTTGGACTCACCACTCTATCCAATTTTGGGGAACCCACAATTTACACCAGGTCTGAAGAAGGGGTCCTTTGATAGACTAATAGACCAGGGTTTAATACAAGCATCTCATTTTTTGAGGGAGGGTCGATGGCATAGTATGCGGGAAATGGTGGAGGGTGAGCTCCCTTATAGATTGGATACCTGGAGAGCATTACAACTGCGGCATTTCTTGGACAATCTAAAACCCCCCAGAAGTTACGAACGTAAACTTACAAGATTTGAGGGGTACTGTAGTGGTAAGGGAGTGCTTCGGCACACCCTTTCAAGAATCAGCGAACTACTGAACACACCGACGGAGGACTCTCAGCTTCCTTTTTTTAACAGGTGGGAGATGGAACTGGGAAGACCCTTTACAGAAGAACAAAAGAGTAAAATACTCCGGAACATATTCGAATCGTCAATCAGTGCGAAAACACAAGAGATGAATTACAAGATTCTATCTCAATGGTATCGTACCCCGGTAGTATTAAAAAGGTGCTACCCAGACACTTCGGATAGATGCTGGAGGTGTGGCAAGGAAGAAGGAACCTTGCTACATATATTTTGGCTATGCCCAGGAATTCTGAACTTTTGGACGGAGGTTCAGGGTATAGTGCAGAAATTTAGTAAAGACAAACTACCAGACAAATGGTCCTTTTTCCTATTACAGGATTCGGAGTTAACGGTAAAGAGATACAGGAGTTCTTTGGTTAATCACCTTTTAAACGCTGCTCGTGCCTGCATCCCAGGGATGTGGAAACATAAACAACCACCAACGGTTAAAATGTGGCTCAATAGAGTCGAAGATTTGAACAGAATGGAGGACCTTGTATGGACCTCCAGACAAAAACGTAAAGTATATACTGAAACGTGGGCTGAGTGGAACGAGTTTAGATACTCAGAACAAGGGAGGGCTCTGCTGGATGCACAATAAGGAGGGACCGGATTCAGGGATGGGACGGGGAGGGGGGATGAGTGAGAGAGAAGGGTCAGTGTGGGTTTTTTTTTTTTTTTTTGCCTTCTTTCTCTTTTGTCAATCTGGCGGGGGGGTGGGGGGAAGGGAGGGAGTTGGCGTAGCAAGCTAGGGCATTGAGGACATTTGAGGGGCCGGTTTCCCCCCCCCTCCCTATGAGGGGCATAGTGACCCCCCGGGGGGAGGAGGGGACTTGCCGGCGTGAGGGGGTGAAGGGCAATGTACCCACGGAGTCGTGATCCACTAGAGGTCCAGATGGGGACCAGCGTGAGAGGAGGGAGGGGAGGGGCAGGGATGTGCCTCCTGTCCTCTATTTCCGTTTTTCTTTTATTGCTGTTCAAGATATGATCAGGACTCGTGTGGGTGCTCCTTATGATACATTTTTTTTTATTATTATTGGGTTTCTCCTTCACTTCATTGTTAAAATATATATATGTGTATATAATGTTCCTCCAATGCTCCTCGGTTAGAGGAATGGGTTTCCATCTGTATGTCACTTGGTACGATCAAAATAATAAAGAAAAGAAAAATTTAAAGAAAAGTGTGTCGTTGTATGTCTTACTAACAAATTTTAAAAGTCGGTTATAATGAAGGCCTATGGGAAACATTTTGGAACTCTTGTCTTTTAGAAGCTCCAGCAACGAAAAGTAAAATGCGCATCACAAAACTGATCACATTGCCTGAAAGCAGACAAAAATACCTACCATTTGATATATAAATTGTGTATGACAAGTAGATCTTGTGGGCGTGAGAGCAATTTGTTCCCCCTTTTTTATAGATAATCCAAGTTTTTTCAAAACTCACACTGTAAGGGTCACATGACTCACTCTAGCAGCTCTCCATAGACATGCAGTGTAATCGATAACATTTTCTGAAAAAATCACTAAACGTTAATTGCTTTTTCACAAAAACTATAAAAGATAACCACTATACTATCTTTAGGACATACAAGCAGTGTTCCTTCAGTACTTATAAAGCCTCTCTTTAATCATTAAAGGTGTTGTAAAGGTAAAATCATTTTCCCTAAATAACTTCCTTTACCTTTGTGCAGTCCTCCTTTACTTACCTCATCCTTTGATTTTGCTTTTAAATGTCCTTATTTCTTATGAGAAATCCTCACTTCCTGTTCTTCTGTCTGTAACTCCACACAGTAGTGCAAGGCTTTTTCCCTGGTGTGGAGAAAGCCTCTTGATGGGGGAGGGGGTGAGCAGGACGCCCACTAACACACAGCTTCTTTCTCTATCTGCAAAGTACAGAGCGTCCTGACTTCCTGGTCGCCCCTCCCCCCTCAAGAGGTTTTCTCCCCTCCCCCGGGTGAGTGAGGGGGATAATTGCACTGAGGTAAAGGAAGCTATTTAGGGAAAGAATTACCATTACAAACGCTTTTTATCTACACACAAAATAAGTGAAATAACCCTTCAAACAAACCTTAATAAATCCACAACCGTACATGCGATCGATACAGCGACTTCACCGTATAAAAGACAAGACCCTTGTGAACACATCGATATGAAATTTATGTTGATAAACTTAAAAATGTGGCCATGTCAGCGGTTTAGAAAAGAGTATCTTTGTGTGTCTTACTAACAAATTTTAAAAGCGCGTTATAATGAAGGCCTATGGGGAAAAATTTGGAACTCTTGTCCTTTAGAAGCTCCAGCAACAAAAAGTAAAATGCGCATCACAAAACTGATCACATTGCCTGAAAGCAGACAAAAATACCTTCCATTTGATATATAAATTGTGTATGACAAGTAGATATTGTGGGCGTGAGAGTAATTTGTTCCCCCTTTTTTATAGATAATCCGAGTTTTTTCAAAACTCACACTCTAAAGGTCACATGACTCACTCTAACAGGTCTCCATAGGAAGACTGTTAAATCGATAACATTTTCTGAAAAAATCACTAAACGTAAATTGCTTTTTCACAAAAACTATAAAAGATTTCAATCTGAAAAGTCATAGCCGGATAGCTGAATATTTTGTGACCGTGGTAAAGTTTGTTTGGTGTCTGTCAGTGAAAGTATGAAGGAGGAGATACATTTTGTACGGCATGAGTTTTGAAGCAGGAAAAAGCATGTTCTCATTGACTTCAATGTTAAAAAAAAGCGACTAAAAGCTTAATATTTTAAAAAGTATAAATAGCACAAAAAAACTTGAAGAAGTCCCATCGTTAGCTGAATGAGATGAACATTTTAAAAGTTGAATGGTCTCAATCGCTGAATGTATGGCGAAGTTACGCAGAGCCAAAAAAAGTACGGAATAAAATTAAGAATAACTAGAAAATGCATTTCCTGAGGAAAATACGTGGGAATGCTGAATAGCTGAATTGCTAAGCCCGCACAAATCCCATTCACCATAACCGCTATACTATCTTTAGGACATACAAGCAGTGTTCCTTCAGTACTTATAAAGCCTCTCTTTAATCATTAAAGGTGTTGTAAAGGTAAAATCATTTTCCCTAAATAACTTCCTTTACCTTAGTGCAGTCCTCCTTTACTTACCTCATCCTTTGATTTTGCTTTTAAATGTCCTTATTTCTTCTGAGAAATCCTCACTTCCTGTTCTTCTGTCTGTAACTCCACACAGTAGTGCAAGGCTTTTTCCCTGGTGTGGAGAAAGCCTCTTGAGGGGGGAGGGGGTGAGCAGGACGCCCACTAACACGCAGCTCCTTCCTCTATCTGCAAAGTACAGAGTGTCCTGACTTCCTGGTCGCCCCTCCCCCTCAAGAGGTTTTCTCCCCTCCCCCCAGGTGTGTGAGGGGATAATTGCACTGAGGTAAAGGAAGCTATTTAGGGAAAGAATTACCATTACAAATGCTTTTTATCTACACACAAAATAAGTGAAATAACCCTTCAAACAAACCTTAATAAATCCACAACCGTACATGCGATCGATACAGCGACTTCACCGTATAAAAGACAAGACCCTTGTGAACGCATCGATATGAAATTTATGTTGATAAGCTTAAAAATGTGGCCATGTCAGCGATTTAGAAAAGAGTATCTTTGTGTATCTTACTAACAAATTTTAAAAAAAGCACGTTATAATGAAGGTCTATGGGGAAAAATTTTGGAACTCTTGTCCTTTAGAAGCTCCAGCAACGAAAAGTAAAATGCGCATCACAAAACTGATCACATCGCCTGAAAGCAGACAAAAATACCTTCCATTTGATATATAAATTGTGTATGACAAGTAGATCTTGTGGGCGTGGGAGCAATTTGTTCCCCCTTTTTTATAGATAATACGATTCTTTTCAAAACTCACACTCTAAAGGTCACATGACACACTCTAAGCCAGGTCCATAGACACGCAGTGTAATCGATAAAATTTTCTGAAAAAATCACTAAACGTAAATTGCTTTTTCACAAAAACTAGCCGGATAGCTGAATATTTTGTGACCGTGGTAAAGTTTGTTTGGTGTCTGTCAGTGAAAGTATGAAGGAGGAGATACATTTTGAATCACGTACGTTTTTAAGCAGGAATAAGCATGTTCTCATTGACTTCAATGTTAAAAAAAAGCGACTAAAAGCTTAATATTTTAAAAAGTATAAATAGCACAAAAAAACTTGAAGAAGTCCCATCGTTGGCTAAATGAGATGAACATTTTAAAAGTTGAATGGTCTCAATCGCTGAAAGTATGGCGAAGTTACGCAGAGCCAAAAAACGTACGGAATAAAATTAATAAGAACTAGAAAATGCATTTCCTGAGGAAAATACGTGGGAATGCTGAATAGCTGAATTGCTAAGCCCGCACAAATCCCATTCACCATAACCGCTATACTATCTTTAGGACATACAAGCAGTGTTCCTTCAGTACTTCTAAAGCCTCTCTTTAATCATTAAAGGTGTTGTAAAGGTAAAATCATTTTCCCTAAATAACTTCCTTTACCTTAGTGCAGTCCTCCTTTACTTACCTCATCCTTTGATTTTGCTTTTAAATGTCCTTATTTCTTCTGAGAAATCCTCACTTCCTGTTCTTCTGTCTGTAACTCCACACAGTAGTGCAAGGCTTTTTCCCTGGTGTGGAGAAAGCCTCATGAGGGGGGAGGGGTGAGCAGGACGCCCACTAACACGCAGCTCCTTCCTCTATCTGCAAAGTACAGAGCATCCTGACTTCCTGGTCGCCCCTCCCCCCTCAAGAGGTTTTCTCCCCTCCCCAGGTGTTTGAGGGGGAATATTGCACTGAGGTAAAGGAAGCTATTTAGGGAACGAATTACCATTACAAACGCTTTTTATCTACACACAAAATAAGTGAAATAACCCTTCAAACAAACCTTAATAAATCCACAACCGTACATGCGATCGATACAGCGACTTCACCGTATAAAAGACAAGACCCTTGTGAACGCATCGATATGAAATTTATGTTGATAAACTTAAAAATGTGGCCATGTCAGCGATTTAGAAAAGAGTGTCGTTGTGCATTTTATTGGCAAAAATTAAATGACGTTTATAATGAAGGCCTATGGGAGAAATGTTGGAACTCTTGTCCTTTCGAAGCTCCAGCAACGAAAAGTAAAATGCGCATCACAAAACTGATCACATTGCCTGAAAGCAGACAAAAATACCTTCCATTTGATATATAAATTGTGTATGACAAGTAGATCTTGTGGGCGTGAGAGCAATTTGTTCCCCCTTTTTTATAGATAATACGATTCTTTTCAAAACTCACACTCTAAAGGTCACATGACACACTCTAAGCCAGCTCCATAGACACGCAGTGTAATCGATAAAATTTTCTGAAAAAATCACTAAACGTAAATTGCTTTTTCACAAAAACTATAAAAGATTTCAATCTGAAAAGTCATAGAGCCGGATAGCTGAATATTTTGTGACCGTGGTAAAGTTTGTTTGGTGTCTGTCAGTGAAAGTATGAAGGAGGAGATACATTTTGAATCACGTACGTTTTTAAGCAGGAATAAGCATGTTCTCATTGACTTCAATGTTAAAAAAAAGCGACTAAAAGCTTAATATTTTAAAAAAGTATAAATAGCACAAAAAAACTTGAAGAAGTCCCATCGTTGCTAAATGAGATGAACATTTTAAAAGTTGAATGGTCTCAATCGCTGAAAGTATGGCGAAGTTACGCAGAGCCAAAAAACGTACGGAATAAAATTAATAAGAACTAGAAAATGCATTTCCTGAGGAAAATACGTGGGAATGCTGAATAGCTGAATTGCTAAGCCCGCACAAATCCCATTCACCATAACCGCTATACTATCTTTAGGACATACAAGCAGTGTTTCCTTCAGTACTTATAAAGCCTCTCTTTATCATTAAAGGTGTTGTAAAGGTAAAATCATTTTCCCTAAATAACTTCCTTTACCTTAGTGCAGTCCTCCTTTACTTACCTCATTCTTTGATTTTGCTTTTAAATGTCCTTATTTCTTCTGAGAAATCCTCACTTCCTGTTCTTCTGTCTGGAACTCCACACAGTAGTGCAAGGCTTTTTCCCTGGTGTGGAGAAAGCCTCTTGAGGGGGGAGGGGGTGAGCAGGACGCCCACTAACACACAGCTCCTTTCTCTATCTGCAAAGTACAGAGCGTCCTGACTTCCTGGTCGCCCCTCCCCCCTCAAGAGGTTTTCTCCCCTCCCCCGGGTGAGTGAGGGGGATAATTGCACTGAGGTAAAGAAAGCTATTTAGGGAAAGAATTACCATTACAAACGTTTTTTATCTACACACAAAATAAGTGAAATAACCCTTCAAAAAAACCTTAATAAATCCACAACCGTACATGCGATCGATACAGCGACTTCACCGTATAAAAGACAAGACCCTTGTGAACGCATCGATATGAAATTTATGTTGATAAACTTAAAAATGTGGCCATGTCAGCGATTTAGAAAAGAGTATCTTTGTGTGTCTTACTAACAAATTTTAAAAAGTCGGTATAATGAAGGTCTATGGGGAAAAATTTGGAACTCTTGTCCTTTAGAAGCTCCAGCAACGAAAAGTAAAATGCGCATCACAAAACTGATCACATTGCCTGAAAGCAGACAAAAATACCCTTCCATTTGATATATAAATTGTGTATGACAAGTAGATCTTGTGGGCGTGAGAGCAATTTGTTCCCCCTTTTTTATAGATAATACGATTCTTTTCAAAACTCACACTCTAAAGGTCACATGACTCACTCTGAGCCATGTCCAATAGGAAGACTGTTTTAATCGATAAAATTTTCTGAAAAAATCACTAAACGTAAATTGCTTTTTCACAAAAACTATAAAAGATTTCAATCTGAAAAGTCATAGCCGGATAGCTGAATATTTTGTGACCGTGGTAAAGTTTGTTTGGTGTCTGTCAGTGAAAGTATGAAGGAGGAGATACATTTTGAATCACGTACGTTTTTAAGCAGGAATAAGCATGTTCTCATTGACTTCAATGTTAAAAAAAAGCGACTAAAAGCTTAATATTTTAAAAAGTATAAATAGCACAAAAAAACTTGAAGAAGTCCCATCGTTAGCTAAATGAGATGAACATTTTAAAAGTTGAATGGTCTCAATCGCTGAAAGTATGGCGAAGTTACGCAGAGCCAAAAAACGTACGGAATAAAATTAAGATATAAGAATAACTAGAAAATGCATTTCCTGAGGAAAATACGTGGGAATGCTGAATAGCTGAATTGCTAAGCCCGCACAAATCCCATTCACCATAACCGCTATACTATATTTAGGACATACAAGCAGTGTTCCTTCAGTACTTCTAAAGCCTCTCTTTAATCATTAAAGGTGTTGTAAAGGTAAAATCATTTTCCCTAAATAACTTCCTTTACCTTTGTGCAGTCCTCCTTTACTTACCTCATCCTTTGATTTTGCTTTTAAATGTCCTTATTTCTTCTGAGAAATCCTCACTTCCTGTTCTTCTGTCTGGAACTCCACACAGTAGTGCAAGGCTTTTTCCCTGGTGTGGAGAAAGCCTCTTGAGGGGAGAGGGGGTGAGCAGGATGCCTACTAACACACAGCTCCTTTCTCTATCTGCAAAGTACAGAGCGTCCTGACTTCCTGGTCGCCCCTCCCCCTCAAGAGGTTTTCTCCCCTCCCCCGGGTGAGTGAGGGGATAATTGCACTGAGGTAAAGAAAGCTATTTAGGGAAAGAATTACCATTACAAACGCTTTTATTCTACACAACAAAATAAGTGAAATAACCCTTCAAACAAACCTTAATAAATCCACAACCGTACATGTGATCGATACAGCGACTTCACCGTATAAAAGACAAGACCCTTGTGAACGCATCGATATGAAATTTATGTTGATAAACTTAAAAATGTGGCCATGTCAGCGATTTAGAAAAGAGTATCTTTGTGTGTCTTACTAACAAATTTTAAAAGTCGGTTATAACGAAGGTCTATGAGGAAAAATTTGGAACTCTTGTCCTTTAGAAGCTCCAGCAATGAAAAGTAAAATGCGCATCACAAAACTGATCACATTGCCTGAAAGCAGACAAAAATACCTTCCATTTGATATATAAATTGTGTATGACAAGTAGATCTTGTGGGCGTGAGAGCAATTTGTTCCCCCTTTTTTATAGATAATACGATTCTTTTCAAAACTCACACTCTAAAGGTCACATGACTCACTCTAACAGCTCTCCATAGAAAGACTGTTAAATCGATAACATTTTCTGAAGAAATCACTAAACGTAATTTGCTTTTTCACAAAAACTATAACAGATTTCAATCTGAAAAGTCATAGCCGGATAGCTGAATATTTTGTGACCGTGGTAAAGTTTGTTTGGTGTCTGTCAGTGAAAGTATGAAGGAGGAGATACATTTTGTACGGCATGAGTTTTGAAGCAGGAGAAAGCATGTTCTCATTGACTTCAATGTTAAAAAAAAGCGACTAAAAGCTTAATATTTTAAAAAATATAACTAGCACAAAAAACTTGAAGAAGTCCCATCGTTAGCTGAATGAGATGAACATTTTAAAAGTTGAATGGTCTCAATCGCTGAAAGTATGGCGAAGTTACGCAGAGCCAAAAAACGTACGGAATAAAATTAAAATTAAGAATAATAAAAAATGAATAACAATACTGGGAATGCTTATTAAAGCATTCCCACTAATAATAAAAAACGAATAACAATACTGGGAATGCTTATTAAAGCATTCCCACTAATTAATAAGAATAATAAAAAACGAATAACAATACTGGGAATGCTTATTAAAGCATTCCCACTGAAAATGCATTTCCTGAGGAAAATACGTGGAAATGCTGAATAGCTGAATTGCCTAAGCCCGCACAAATCCCATTCACCATAAACCACTATACTATCTTTAGGACATACAAGCAGTGTTCCTTCAGTACTTATAAAGCCTCTCTTTAATCATTAAAGGTGTTGTAAAGGTAAAATCATTTTCCCTAAATAACTTCCTTTACCTTAGTGCAGTCCTCCTTTACTTACCTCATCCTTTGATTTTGCTTTTAAATGTCCTTATTTCTTCTGAGAAATCCTCACTTCCTGTTCTTCTGTCTGTAACTCCACACAGTAGTGCAAGGCTTTTTCTCTGGTGTGGAGAAAGCCTCTTGAGGGGGGAGGGGGTGAGCAGGATGACCACTAACACACAGCTCCTTTCTCTATCTGCAAAGTACAGAGCGTCCTGACTTCCTGGTCGCCCCTCCCCCCTCAAGAGGTTTTCTCCCTCGCCCCCAGGTGTGTGAGGGGGATAATTGCACTGAGGTAAAGGAAGCTATTTAGGCAAAGAATACCATTACAAACGCTTTTTATCTACACACAAAATAAGTGAAATAACCCTTCAAACAAACCTTAATAAATCCACAACCGTACATGTGATTCGATTCAGTGACTTTCACCGTATAAAAGACAAGACGCTTGTGAAACGCATCGATGTGAAATTTATGTTGATAAACTTAAAAATGTGGCCATGTCAGCGATTTAGAAAAGAGTATCTTTGTGTGACTTACTAAACAAATTTTAAAAGTCGGTTATAATGAAGGACCTATGGGGGAAAAATTTGGAACTCTTGTCCTTTAGAAGCTCCAGCAACGAAAAGTAAAATGCGCATCACAAAACTGATCACATTGCCTGAAAGCAGACAAAAATACCTTCCATTTGATATATAAATTGTGTATGACATAGTAGAATCTTGTGGGTCTGTGGGCGTGAGAGCAATTTGTTCCCCCTTTTTTATAGATAATCCGAGTTTTTTCAAAAACTCACACTCTAAAGGTCACATGACTCACTCTGAGCCATGTCCATAGGAAGACTGTTTAATCGATAACATTTTCTGAAAAAATCACTAAACGTAAATTGCTTTTTCACAAAAACTATAAAAGATTTCGATCTGAAAAGTCATAGCCGGATAGCTGAATATTTTGTGACCGTGGTAAAGTTTGTTTGGTGTCTGTCAGTGAAAGTATGAAGGAGGAGATACATTTTGTACGGCATGATGAGATTTGAAGCACGAAAAAGCATGTTCTCATTGACTTCAATGTTAAAAAAAAGTGACTAAAAGCTTAATATTTTAAAAAGTATAAATAGCAAAAAAAACTTGAAGAAGTCCCTCGTTAGCTAAATGAGATGAACATTTTAAAAGTTGAATGGTCTCAATCGCTGAAAGTATGGCGAAGTTACGCAGAGCCAAAAACGTACGGAATAAAGGATAAAATTAATAAGAATAATAAAAAACGAATAACAATACTGGGAATGCTTATTAAAGCATTCCCACTAATAATAAAAAACGAATAACAATACTGGGAATGCTTATTAAAGCATTCCCACTAATAAAAAACGAATAACAATACTGGGAATGCTTATTAAAGCATTCCCACTAATAACAATACTGGGAATGCTTATTAAAGCATTTCCACTAATAATAAAAAAACGAATAACAATACTGGGAATGCTTATTAAAGCATTCCCACTAAAAATGCATTTCCTGAGGAAAATACGTGGGAATGCTGAATAGCTGAATTGCTAAGCCCGCACAAATCCCATTCACCATAACCACTAAACTATCTTTAGGACATACAAGCAGTGTTCCTTCATTACTTATAAAGCCTCTCTTTAATCATTAAAGGTGTTGTAAAGGTAAAATCATTTTCCCTAAATAACTTCCTTTACCTTAGTGCAGTCCTCCTTTACTTACCTCATCCTTTGATTTTGATTTTAAATGTCCTTATTTCTTCTGAGAAATCCTCACTTCCTGTTCTTCTGTCTGTAACTCCACACAGTAGTGCAAGGCTTTTTCCCTGGTGTGGAGAAAGCCTCTTGAGGGGGGAGGGGGTGAGCAGAACGCCCACTAACACACAGCTCCTTTCTCTATCTGCAAAGTACAGAGCGTCCTGACTTCCTGGTCGCCCCTCCCCCCTCAAGAGGTTTTCTCCCCTCCCCAGGTGTGTGAGGGGATAATTGCACTGAGGTAAAGGAAGCTATTTAGGGAAAGAATTACCATTACAAATGCTTTTTATCTACACACAAAATAAGTGAAATAACCCTTCAAACAAACCTTAATAAATCCACAACCGTACATGCGATCGATACAGCGACTTCACTGTATAAAAGACAAGACCCTTGTGAATGCATCAATATGAAATTTATGTTGATAAACTTAAAAATGTAGCCATGTCAGCGATTTAGAAAAGAGTGTAATTGTGTGTCTTTCTAACAAATTTTAAAAGCGCGTTATAATGAAGGCCTATGGGAGAAATATTGGAACTCTTGTCCTTTAGAAGCCCCAGCAACGAAAAGTAAAATGTGCATCACAAAACTGATCACATTGCCTGAAAGCAGACAAAAATACCTTCCATTTGATATATAAATTGTGTATGACAAGTAGATCTTGTGGGCGTGAGAGCAATTTGTTCCCCCTTTTTTATTGATAATCCGAGTTTTTTCAAAACTCACACTCTAAAGGTCACATGACTCACTCTAGCAGCTTTCATAGACACGCAGTGTAATCGATAACATTTTCTGAAAAAATCACTAAACGTAAATTGCTTTTTCACAAAAACTATAAAAGATTTCAATCTGAAAAGTCATAGCCGGATAGCTGAATATTTTGTGACCGTGGTAAAGTTTGTTTGGTGTCTGTCAGTGTAAGTATGAAGGAGGAGATGCATTTTGTACGGCATGAGATTTGAAGCAGGAAAAAGCATGTTCTCATTGACTTCAATGTTAAAAAAAAGCGACTAAAAGCTTAATATTTTAAAAAGTATAAATAGCACAAAAAACTTGAAGAAGTCCCATCGTTAGCTAAATGAGATGAACATTTTAAAAGTTGAATGGTCTCAATCGCTGAAAGTATGGCGAAGTTACGCAGAGCCAAAAACGTACGAAATAAAGGATAATAAAATTAAGAACTAGAAAATGCATTTCCTGAGGAAAATACGTGGGAATGCTGAATAGCTGAATTGCTAAGCCTGCACAAATGCCATTCACCATAACCACTATACTATCTTTAGGACATACAAGCAGTGTTCCTTCAGTACTTATAAAGCCTCTCTTTGATCATTAAAGGTGTTGTAAATGTAAAATAATTTTCCCTAAATAGCTTCCTTTACCTTTGTGCAGTCCTCCTTTACTTACCTCATCCTTTGATTTTGCTTTTAAATGTCCTTATTTCTTCTGAGAAATCCTCACTTCCTGTTCTTCTGTCTGGAACTCCACACAGTAATGCAAGGCTTTTTCCCTGGTGTGGAGAAAGCCTCTTGAGGGGGGAGGGGGTGAGCAGGACGCCCACTAACACACAGCTCTCCTTTCTCTATCTGCAAAGTACAGAGCGTCCTGACTTCCTGGTCGCCCCTCCCCTCAAGAGGTTTTCTCCCCTCCCCGGTGTGTGAGGGGGATAATTGCACTGAGGTAAAGGAAGCTATTTAGGGAAAGAATTACCATTACAAATGCTTTTTATCTACACACAAAATAAGTGAAATAACCCTTCAAACAAACCTTAATAAATCCACAAACGTACATGCGATCGATACAGCGACTTCACCGTATAAAAGGACAAGACCCTTGTGAACGCATCGATATGAAATTTATGTTGATAAACTTAAAAATGTGGCCATGTCAGCGATTTAGAAAAGAGTATCTTTGTGTGTCTTACTAACAAATTTTAAAAGCGCGTTATAATGAAGGCCTATGGGGAAAAATTCGGAACTCTTGTCCTTTAGAAGCTCCAGCAATGAAAAGTAAAATGCGCATCACAAAACTGATCACATTGCCTGAAAGCAGACAAAAATACCTACCATTTGATATATAAATTGTGTATGACAAGTAGATCTTGTGGGCGTAAGGGCAATTTGTTCCCCCTTTTTTATAGATAATCAGAGTTTTTTCAAAACTCACACTGTAAAGAACACATGACTCACTCTAGCAGCTTTCCATAGACAAGCAGTGTAATCGATAACATTTTCTGAAAAAATCACTAAACGTAAATTGCTTTTTCACAAAAACTATAAAAGATTTCAATCTGAAAAGTCATAGCCGGATAGCTGAATATTTTGTGACCGTGGTAAAGTTTGTTTGGTGTCTGTCAGTGAAAGTATGAAGGAGGACATACATTTTGAATCACGTAAGATTTTAAGCAGGAAAAAGCATGTTCTCATTGACTTCAATGTTAAAAAAAAGCGACTAAAAGCTTAATATTTTAAAAAGTATAAATAGTACATAAAAACTTGAAGAAGTCCCATTGTTAGCTGAATGAGATGAACATTTTAAAAGTTGAATGGTCTCAATCGCTGAAAGTATGGCGAAGTTACGCAGAGCCAAAAAACGTACGGAATAAAATTAAAAGTAAAACTAGAAAATGCATTTCCTGAGGAAAATACGTGGGAATGCTGAATAGCTGAATTGCTAAGCCCGCACAAATCCCATTCACCATAACCACTATACTATCTTTAGGACATACAAGCAGTGTTCCTTCAGTACTTCTAAAGCCTCTCTTTAATCATTAAAGGTGTTGTAAAGGTAAAATCATTTTCCCTAAATAACTTCCTTTACCTTTGTGCAGTCCTCCTTTACTTACCTCATCCTTTGATTTTGCTTTTAAATGTCCTTATTTCTTCTGAGAAATTCCTCACTTCCTGTTCTTCTGTCTGGAACTCCACACAGTAATGCAAGGCTTTTTCCTGGTGTGGGAGAAAGCCTCTTGAGGGGGGAGGGGGGGTGAGCAGGACGCCCACTAACACACAGCTCCTTTCTCTATCTGCAAAGTACAGAGCGTCCTGACTTCCTGGGTCGCCCTCCCCCCTCAAGAGGTTTTCTCCCCTCCCCCAGGTTGGTGTGAGGGGGATAATTGCACTGAGGTAAAGAAAGCTATTTAGGGAAAGAATTACCATTACAACGCTTTTATCTACACACAAAATAAGTGAAATAACCCTTCAAACAAACCTAAATAAATCCACAACCGTACATGCGATCGATAAAGCGACTTCACCGTATAAAAGACAAGACCCTTGTGAACGCATCGATATGAAATTTATGTTGATAAACTTAAAAATGTGGCCATGTCAGCGATTTA
>CM056050.1:407935521-407950521 GCA_029574335.1 Rana kukunoris
AATCTACAACCCCGTCTCCTCAACATGGACCCACCAGACCAAATACTGACCATCGTGCCCCAATCTACACCCCGTCTCTCAACCTGGACCCACCAGACCAAATACTGACCATCGTGCCCCAATCTACACCCCGTCTCCTCAACATGGACCCACCAGACCAAATACTGACCATCGTGCCCCAATCTACACCCCGTCTCCTCAACATGGACCCACCAGACCAAATACTGACCATCGTTGTGCCCCCCAATCTAACACCCCGACCCACCGACCAATACTACACCCCCGTCTCTTCAACCCCGGCCTCCGGGACCCACCAGACCACAAATTTACTGACCATCGTCTCTTGCCCATCCCACCAACCCAATCTACACCCCGTCTCTCTCAACATGGACCCACCAGACCAAATACTGACCATAGTGCCCCCAATCTACACCCCGTCTCCTCAACATGGACCCACCAGACCAAATACTGACCATAGTGCCCCAATCTACACCCCGTCTCCTCAACATGGACCCACCAGACCAAATACTGACCATAGTGCCCCAATCTACACCCCGTCTCCTCAACATGGACCCACCAGACCAAATACTGACCATAGTGCCCCAATCTATTCAACGTATTCTCTAATATCTACACCCCGTCACTCCTCAACCTGGACCCACCAGAGCCCACCTGTGTACTGACCATAGTCTACTGTATGTGCCCCAATTTATTCAACGTAATTCTCTAATAACTGAACCCCGTCACTCTTCAACCTGGACCCACCAGAGCCTTATGCCGCATACACACGATTGAAAATGGCTCCATCTTAATTTTTCTGTCGGAATTTCCGCCAAGAAAAATTTGAGAGCTGGTTCTCAAATTTTCCGACAAGAACAACGCTCTGAATCAATTTGACGCATGCTCGGAATCATTGAACTTTAATTTTTCTCGGCTCGTAGTGTTATACGTCACCGCGTTCTTGACGGTCGGAATTTGGTGTGACCGTGTGTATGCAAGACAAGTTTGAGCCAACATCCTGTCAGAAAAAAAAACGGTTTTCTTGTCGGAACTTCCGATCGTGTGTGCGTGGCATAACTGCTTACTGACCATAGTCTATTGTCTGCACCCCATCTATCCTCTACCATCCTGACCCATGTTTCCCCAACTATGTACTGACCATAGTCTATTGTCTGCACCCCATTTATCCTCCAACCTCGGCCCTCCAGCTGTGCTGAAACCACAAGTCCCATGAGACATTCAAGACCCTGACAATCACAGGCATGACTCTTAGAGGTTGAGGCATCATGGGATTTGTAGTTTCACCACAGCTGGAGTGTCGAGGTCGCCTCCCCCTGGTCTATAGTATTAACTGCACCTCGTCTCTCCTCAATCTGGACCCACCAGATCCATGCTCCCCTATCTGTGTACTGACCATAGTCAATACCCCACCCCAACCCACCGGACATATTATATATTAACTGCACCCTGTCTGTCTGTTTTCTACCACTACCATCCTGGTCCATGCTCGCTCAGCTGTGTACTGGCTATAAGCTGTACCCCCAATCCAGGGGACGTCTCTCTTCCACATAAAGCCAGCAGACCCATGCGTCCTTACCTGTGTACTACCCAAAGTCTATAAGCCCCCCCCCCCCCCCATTAATCCAACCAAATTCTGGATTATTTGCATCCTGTCTCTCCTGCACATGAATTTACCATGCTCCGCTCTTTGTAGACCATCCAGACCCAATCTTATTCTCTAACAGTATATTGATCCCGATCCCGATACCTCCCAGTACACTGGATCTGCTCTATATTTACTGCACCTCGTCTTTTCTCCTCCATGCTATGGACCACCCAGACCAACGCTCCAGTCTCCAGTCCATGTCTCTTTTCTGAACCAAATCTTAACCCCCCCTAATAATAACTGCAACCCATCTCTTCTCTTCCTCCTGAACCCACCAGACCCGTGCTGCAATCTTAATTCTAAACTGTAACTGAGACAAAGTCTTCATGTCTCCAATCCATTGGACTTGTGGCTCAATCTATATTACCGGAACCTCATCTCTTTTACTCCACCGATGAAAATAAGAGGCCATCACCTTCTACCCTACACCTGATGAGCTGAGCTCCTCCACCAACGAAAACCAAAGGCCATCACCTTCTACCCTACACCTGATGAGCTGTGCTCCTCCACCGATGAAAACCAGAGGCCATCACCTTCTACCCTACACCTGATGAGCCATGCTCCTCCACCGACAAAAACCAGAGGCCATCACCTTCTACCCTACACCTGATGAGCCATGCTCCTCCACCGACAAAAACCAGAGGCCATCATCTTCTACCCTACACCTGATGAGCTGAGCTCCTCCACCAACGAAAACCAGAGGCCATCACCTTCTACCCTACACCTGATGAGCCATGTTCCTCCACCGACAAAAACCAAAGGCCATCACCTTCTACCCTACACCTGATAAGCTGTGCTCCTCCACCGATGAAAACCAGAGGCCATCACCTTCTACCCTACACCTGATGAGCCATGCTCCTCCACCGACAAAAACCAGAGGCCATCACCTTCTACCCTACACCTGATGAGCCATGCTCCTCCACCGACAAAAACCAGAGGCCATCACCTTCTACCCTACACCTGATGAGCCATGTTCCTCCACCGAAAAAAACCAAAGGCCATTACCTTCTACCCTACACCTGATGAGCTGAGCTCCTCCACCAACGAAAACCAACGAAAAACACCTGATGAGCCATGTTCCTTCACCGACAAAAACCAGAGGCCATCATCTTCTACCCTACACCTGATGAGCCATGTTCCTTCACCGACAAAAACCAGAGGCCATCACCTTCTACCCTACACCTGATGAGCCATGTTACTTCACCGACAAAAACCAGAGGCCATCACCTTCTACCCTACACCTGATGAGCCATGCTCCTCCACCGACAAAAACCAGAGGCCATCACCTTCTACCCTACACCTGATGAGCCATACTCCTCCACCGACAAAAGCCAGAGGCCATCACCTTCTACCCTACACCTGATGAGCCATGCTCCTCCACCGACAAAAACCAGAGGCCATCACCTTCTACCCTACACCTGATGAGCCATGCTCCTCCACCGACAAAAACCAGAGGCCATCACCTCCTACCCTACACCTGATGAGCCATGTTCCTCCACCGATGAAAACCAGAGGCCATCACCTTCTACCCTACACCTGATGAGCTGAGCTCCTCCACCAACGAAAACCAAAGGCCATCACCTTCTACCCTACACCTGATGAGCTGTGCTCCTCCACCGATGAAAACCAGAGGCCATCACCTTCTACCCTACACCTGATGAGCCATGCTCCTCCACCGACAAAAACCAGAGGCCATCACCTTCTACCCTACACCTGATGAGCCATGCTCCTCCACCGACAAAAACCAGAGGCCATCATCTTCTACCCTACACCTGATGAGCTGAGCTCCTCCACCAACGAAAACCAAAGGCCATCACCTTCTACCCTACACCTGATGAGCTGTGCTCCTCCACCGATGAAAACCAGAGGCCATCACCTTCTACCCTACTCCTGATGAGCCATGCTCCTCCACCGACAAAAACCAGAGGCCATCATCTTCTACCCTACACCTGATGAGCTGAGCTCCTCCACCAACGAAAACCAAAGGCCATCACCTTCTACCCTATACCTGATGAGACATGTTCCTCCACCGATGAAAACCAGAGGCCATCACCATCTACCCTACATCTGATGAGCCATGTTCCTCCACCGACAAAAACCAAAGGCCATCACCTTCTACCCTACACCTGATAAGCCATGTTCCTTCACCGACAAAAAACAGAGGCCATCACCTTCTACCCTACACCTGATGAGCCATGTTCCTTCACTGACAAAAACCAGAGGCCATCACCTTCTACCCTACACCTGATGAGCCATGTTCCTTCACCGACAAAAACCAGAGGCCATCACCTTCTACCCTACACCTGATGAGCCATGCTCCTCCACCGACAAAAACCAGAGGCCATCACCTTCTACCCTACACCTGATGAGCCATGCTCCTCCACCGACAAAAGCCAGAGGCCATCACCTTCTACCCTACACCTGATGAGCCATGCTCCTCCACCGACAAAAACAAGAGGCCATCACCATCTACCCTACATCTGATGAGCCATGTTCCTCCACCGACAAAAACCAAAGGCCATCACCTTCTACCCTACACCTGATGAGCCATGTTCCTTCACCGACAAAAACCAGAGGCCATCATCTTCTACCCTACACCTGATGAGCCATGTTCCTTCACCGACAAAAACCAGAGGCCATCACCTTCTACCCTACACCTGATGAGCCATGTTCCTTCACCGACAAAAACCAGAGGCCATCACCTTCTACCCTACACCTGATGAGCCATGTTCCTTCACCGACAAAAACCAGAGGCCATCACCTTCTATCCTACACCTGATGAGCCATGCTCCTCCACCGACAAAAACCAGAGGCCATCACCTTCTACCCTACACCTGATGAGCTGTGCTCCTCCACCGACAAAAACCAGAGGCCATCATCTTCTACCCTACACCTGATGAGCCATGTTCCTCCACCGACAAAAACCAGAGGCCATCACCTTCTACCCTACACCTGATGAGCCATGCTCCTCCACCGACAAAAACCAGAGGCCATCACCTTCTACCCTATACCTGATGAGCTGTGCTCCTCCACCGACAAAAACCAGAGGCCATCATCTTCTACCCTACACCTGATGAGCCATGCTCCTCCACCGACAAAAAACAGAGGCCATCACCTTCTACCCTACACCTGATGAGCCATGCTCCTCCACCGACAAAAGCCAGAGGCCATCACCTTCTACCCTACACCTGATGAGCCATGCTCCTCCACCGACAAAAACAAGAGGCCATCACCATCTACCCTACATCTGATGAGCCATGTTCCTCCACCGACAAAAACCAAAGGCCATCATCTTCTACCCTACACCTGATGAGCCATGCTCCTCCACCGACAAAAACCAGAGGCCATCACCTTCTACCCTACACCTGATGAGCCATGTTCCTTCACCGACAAAAACCAGAGGCCATCATCTTCTACCCTACACCTGATGAGCCATGTTCCTTCACCGACAAAAACCAGAGGCCATCACCTTCTACCCTACACCTGATGAGCCATGTTCCTTCACCGACAAAAACCAGAGGCCATCATCTTCTACCCTACACCTGATGAGCCATGTTCCTTCACCGACAAAAACCAGAGGCCATCACCTTCTACCCTACACCTGATGAGCCATGCTCCCCCACCGACAAAAACCAGAGGCCATCACCTTCTACCCTACACCTGATGAGCCATGCTCCTCCACCGACAAAAGCCAGAGGCCATCACCTTCTACCCTACACCTGATAAGCCATGCTCCTCCACCGACAAAAACCAGAGGCCATCACCTTCTACCCTACACCTGATGAGCTGTGCTCCTCCACCGACAAAAACCAGAGGCCATCATCTTCTACCCTACACCTGATGAGCCATGTTCCTCCACCGACAAAAACCAGAGGCCATCACCTTCTACCCTACACCTGATGAGCCATGTTCCTTCACCGACAAAAACCAGAGGCCATCATCTTCTACCCTACACCTGATGAGCCATGTTCCTTCACCGACAAAAACCAGAGGCCATCACCTTCTACCCTACACCTGATGAGCCATGCTCCCCCACCGACAAAAACCAGAGGCCATCACCTTCTACCCTACACCTGATGAGCCATGCTCCTCCACCGACAAAAACCAGAGGCCATCACCTTCTACCCTACACCTGATGAGCTGTGCTCCTCCACCGACAAAAACCAGAGGCCATCATCTTCTACCCTACACCTGATGAGCCATGTTCCTCCACCGACAAAAACCAGAGGCCATCACCTTCTACCCTACACCTGATGAGCCATGCTCCTCCACCGACAAAAACCAGAGGCCATCACCTTCTACCCTATACCTGATGAGCTGAGCTTCTCCACCGACAAAAACCAGAGGCCATCACCTTCTACCCTACACCTGATAAGCCATGCTCCTCCACCGACAAAAGCCAGAGGCCATCACCTTCTACCCTACACCTGATGAGCCATGTTCCTTCACTGACAAAAAACAGAGGCCATCACTTTCTACCCTACACTTGATGAGCCATGTTCCTTCACCGATGAAAACCAGAGGCCATCACCTTCTACCCTACACCTGATGAGCTGTGTTCCTCCACCGACGAAAACCAAAGGCCATCACCTTCTACCCTACACCTGATGAGCCATGTTCCTTCACCGATGAAAACCAGAGGCCATCACCTTCTACCCTACACCTGATGAGCCATGTTCCTTCACCGATGAAAACCAGAGGCCATCACCTTCTACCCTACACCTGATGAGCCATGTTCCTTCACTGATGAAAACCAGAGGCCATCACCTTCTACCCTACACCTGATGAGCTGTGTTCCTCCACCGACGAAAACCAAAGGCCATCATCTTCTACCCTACACCTGATGAGCTGTGTTCCTTTACCGACGAAAACCAAAGGCCATCACCTCCTACCCTACACCTGATGAGCCATGTTCCTCCACCGACGAAAACCAGAGGCCAATGCCATCACCTTCTACCCTACACCTGATGAGCCATGTTCCTTCACTGATGAAAACCAGAGGCCATCACCTTCTACCCTACACCTGATGAGCCATGCTCCTCCACCGACAAAAACCAGAGGCCATCACCTTCTACCCTACACCTGATGAGCTGAGCTCCTCCACTGATGAAAACCAGAGGCCATCACCTTCTACCCTACACCTGATAAGCCATGCTCCTCCACCGACAAAAGCCAGAGGCCATCACCTTCTACCCTACACCTGATGAGCCATGCTCCTCCACCGACAAAAACCAGAGGCCATCACCTTCTACCCTACACCTGATGAGCCATGTTCCTTCACCGACAAAAACCAGAGGCCATCATCTTCTACCCTACACCTGGTGAGCCATGTTCCTTCACCGATAAAAACCAGAGGCCATCACCTTCTACCCTACACCTGATGAGCCATGTTCCTCCACCGATAAAAACCAGAGGCCATCATCTTCTAACCTACACCTGATGAGCCATGTTCCTCCACCGAAGAAAACCAGAGGCCATCATCTTCTACCCTACACCTGATGAGCCATGCTCCTCCACCGACAAAAACCAGAGGCCATCACCTTCTACCCTACACCTGATGAGCCATGCTCCTCCACCGACAAAAACCAGAGGCCATCACCTTCTACCCTACACCTGATGAGCTGAGCTCCTCCACTGATGAAAACCAGAGGCCATCACCTTCTACCCTACACCTGATGAGCCATGTTCCTTCACTGACAAAAACCAGAGGCCATCACCTTCTACCCTACACCTGATGAGCCATGTTCCTTCACCGACAAAAACCAGAGGCCATCACCTTCTACCCTACACCTGATGAGCCATGCTCCCCCACCGACAAAAACCAGAGGCCATCACCTTCTACCCTACACCTGATGAGCCATGTTCCTTCACCGATGAAAACCAGAGGCCATCACCTTCTACCCTACACCTGATGAGCTGTGTTCCTCCACCGACGAAAACCAAAGGCCATCATCTTCTACCCTACACCTGATGAGCTGTGTTCCTTTACCGACGAAAACCAAAGGCCATCACCTCCTACCCTACACCTGATGAGCCATGTTCCTCCACCGACGAAAACCAGAGGCCAATGCCATCACCTTCTACCCTACACCTGATGAGCCATGTTCCTTCACTGATGAAAACCAGAGGCCATCACCTTCTAACCTACACCTGATGAGCCATGCTCCTCCACCGACAAAAACCAGAGGCCATCACCTTCTACCCTACACCTGATGAGCTGAGCTCCTCCACTGATGAAAACCAGAGGCCATCACCTTCTACCCTACACCTGATAAGCCATGCTCCTCCACCGACAAAAGCCAGAGGCCATCACCTTCTACCCTACACCTGATGAGCCATGCTCCTCCACCGACAAAAACCAGAGGCCATCACCTTCTACCCTACACCTGATGAGCCATGTTCCTTCACCGACAAAAACCAGAGGCCATCATCTTCTACCCTACACCTGATGAGCCATGTTCCTTCACCGATAAAAACCAGAGGCCATCACCTTCTACCCTACACCTGATGAGCCATGTTCCTCCACCGATAAAAACCAGAGGCCATCATCTTCTAACCTACACCTGATGAGCCATGTTCCTCCACCGAAGAAAACCAGAGGCCATCATCTTCTACCCTACACCTGATGAGCCATGCTCCTCCACCGACAAAAACCAGAGGCCATCACCTTCTACCCTACACCTGATGAGCCATGCTCCTCCACCGACAAAAACCAGAGGCCATCACCTTCTACCCTACACCTGATGAGCTGAGCTCCTCCACTGATGAAAACCAGAGGCCATCACCTTCTACCCTACACCTGATAAGCCATGCTCCTCCACCGACAAAAGCCAGAGGCCATCACCTTCTACCCTACACCTGATGAGCCATGCTCCTCCACCGACAAAAACCAGAGGAATGAATCACCTTCTAACATATCCTGATGAGCCATGCTCCTTCACAGACAAAAAAAGGCAATCCACCTTCTATATAATACACCTGATGAGCCATGTTCCTCCACCGATAAAAACCAGAGGCCATCATCTTCTAACCTACACCTGATGAGCCATGTTCCTCCACCGATAAAAACCAGAGGCCATCATCTTCTAACCTACACCTGATGAGCCATGCTCCTCCAACTACAAGAACCATTCTCCACCCTCTGAAGCTGGACTTTATGAACAGCCATTGCCTCTCTGACCCCCTCTACAAAGGTAGTGAATAGTCACCTTCTATAAGACCTTCACTCAATGGTAGACTAGACCAGATTATGGTAAATCCCGTTAACTGCCAACCTACTAAAGACTTTTCCTTTCCATTCTCTGACGTATCATCCAATATCTTTATCATCATACTCACTTTCAGAACAGATGACCCCGGCTGCATGCCGCGAGCCGGTGTTCTTGCAGCTGACGGCCCGGTGATAAGTACACTGCTGTAGGGACATCTCAGTGCCGGAGCAGCGTACCCCACTCATGATCATATCCGTCATATTGCTGGTGTCCCAGTACCAGGTTTCCTGGGGGAAGACAGTGATACATAACAGCACAAGCAGAACACTCCTAACCTCAGATCTGATTATCGTGTACCCCCCCCCCCTCCTCTATATGGTACTGTGACCCTCTATTCATTCTATGAGGACCCCTTGGGCCTATACACTTTATTCTCATATACATGACAGGTAAGACCCTCCACTGTACGTACCGTCACAGCATGCAGAGAGTACCCCAAGCCGAGCTGCCGACAAGCCACCATTGCCTCCTTAGTGGTCCAGCCATCACTGCACAGGTAACCCCAAGACGTTCCACGCTTCAGTTCCACACGCCCCTCATACCGCGTGCGCCCCCCAACAATGCGTATCTGTGAGGCAGCCAGAGTGTGGCAAGCAGTGACATAGAGACATCAGACAAAGCACCATTGAGGTCAATTACATGGTAAGACAACATGGACACCCCGAGGTGGGAGCGACTCTGGACATCAGAAAGGGACACGGGAGGTAAATGTCATATTTACAAGAAGCAGAGACAAGCTTATTCATGGAGACAACAAGGCAAGACTGGAGGCTGCCTGGGAGACCACAGGAAACAAATCAGGCGACAGATTTACCTGGAACCCAACCAGGAACATACAGCATAGCAGCCCATCCATCAACGCCACCAACATGTACACAGGAGAGCCAAGCCATACACACAGACAACACACAGCAACCCTACAGCACAGACAACACACAGCAACCCTACAGCACAGACAACACACAGCAACCCTACAGCACAGACAACACACAGCAACCCTACAGCACAGACAACACACAGCAACCCTACAGCACAGAGACCAGCACAGAGGAGCGACATGCACAGAATCCCACCCTTTCCTTGTATTGTCAGTTTTATGGAGCCACGCGGAGGGGTTTATATTCTTCCCAACCGCCACCGAGGACCAAAACTGTGTCCTTCTATTCCAGAGGAGAGACGTGGTGTCAGGCTGACTGTGCAAAATAGCAGAGCTGGTCTTAGATTTCAGAAAGCAGATGGAGGTCCGTTGTATCACCCTCGTTTTTTTTTTAGCTGGTATGGTATCAGGAATGTCCATATGTCCATATGCACCCTATGGAGATGGGCAGGGTGGTGCACTAGAAACATCTATGGTGTTGGCATATCAGGGAGAATAAAATAGAAACTCTACAAAGCTTTTCAACCTATCGTCTTCTGCCAGCCTGCTGGTGCCTCATTGGCATCACATAGTCATATTGCCTGGTGTCTGTTGGTGCCCCATGGACATTAGATGGCTGTATTGTGTGGTGTCTGCTGGTGCCCCATGAACCATAGCTAGTCATATTATATCTGTTGGTGCCCCATGGACCTTAGATAGTCATATTGTGTGGTGTCAGTTGGTGCCCCATGGACCTTAGATAGTCATATTGTGTGGTGTCAGTTGGTGCCCCATGGACCTTAGATAGTCATATTGTGTGGTGTCAGTTGGTGCCCCATGGACCTTAGATAGTCATATTGCGTGGTGTCAGTTGGTGGCCCATGGACATTAGATGGCTGTATTGAGTGATGTCTAGGTTAAGCTGGGCACAACCGGCACACCCTGTGCGCACGCCTATGCACACAGGGTGTTGGTATTTTACCCCTTGATGGAGAACATTTCCATTCCCTGCATTGACACCACGTGGTCTCATGACTCTGTTGTGGAAGATTCCACATACGATGGCCAGAACCATTATTCTGCACATTGCCTCTGTGTGCGGCCATAGTCCTTGGATTGGTGTCTCTCCATCCCCAGTCTATTCTCAGCGTATTGGGGCTGAATTCTGGAATGAAGGGGGGCAATCTGCCTCTATTTCCTTATTTATATACAATCTGCTTCCATCTCAAGACTCATAGGCCCGGATTTATGTAGAGAGGCGTATCTTTGTGCGGGCGTAGCGTATCTTGTTTACGCTACAGCGGCGCAACGTTGAGAGGCAAGCATGGTATTCTCAAAGAATATGCGCTGAACGTTGCGCCAGCGTAGCGTATACTTGACGGCGTAAGTCGACGTAAGTCAAAGTAGGTGGAAGTGGGCGTGATATATTATAATGAAGCGTGACCCCATGCAAATGATGGGCTGAGCTTCAAAAACCGAACTGTGCATGCGTCGTCTTTTGGACTCATCCCAGTGCGCATGCTCACAGTCACCTCGAAATAGCTGCCTAAGATACGTCAAATCACTGCCTACGACGTGAACGTAACCTACGCACAGCCCTATTCGTAAACGGCGTACGCAACGTAAAATTCTACGGCGTCATTCCCTGGCCAATACCTTTGCATAACTTACCCCTGCTTTATGTGGGGTAAGTTTACGCCGGACATACGACTTACTAAAACCGCGTATATTATATTGAAGCCTTGTTTTACGACGTATCTAGCTTTGCGAATTGGCGTAACAATACGAAGGCGCACATTTTTACTTACGACGGCGTATCTCTAGATACGCCGGCGTAAAACTTTTGTGAATCCGGGCCTATATCTCTATTGAGGCGTGGGGGGGTGGTAACCTTCGTGGTATATAAGAGTATACACATAGCTGAGGGTGAGAGGTGAGGTTAGTAATCCCAGCCGCCAACAATCAGCTGCAAGAAGAGCCATTTATCTGTATCAGCGGGGGTCTTTCCATGATATTTTATTACCCTTTATAGACCCCCCCCCCCCCCCCCCCCATTATTCCCTCTGAGGATCCCACAATGTAATGCCTCCTCTAGTCCTACATAGGGTCCCCTCCGGCATTCTCCTCGGTACTATGCATGCATCCTGGAATCGCCTGCTATCCCACTTTTGCTGGTTTTGGCGCCCCCTATAGTCCTTTATCTCCGGGACCCTGCGTAGATTCTACGTACCTTCAGTGCACTGCTGACGAATCCGAGACCCAACTGCTGGCAGACAACATTGGCCTCTCTACTTCCCCAGCCTTCTCCACACACCAGGCCCCAGCGTTCTTGTCCTCGGGGTCCCCATAACACCTCCACCCGCCCCTCATGCTGGGATCTCCCCCCGTGCAGGCGGATCTGGGAGTCAAGATAGAAGGAGCTACAGTGAAAAGAATTATTCTTTGGCACACCAGTCTGGTCTTCTTCACACCACATAGAGAAGATGTTGAGGAGGGATGGCGCTCTAGGAAGGGGGTCTGGATATGTAGCTCTCCTCAAATGGGAGCAGCAGGTGCAGGCTAAGCTTAGCTTAGGCAATTAGATGAAGAGAAAATTCTGGACAGCCACCCTCAAAATCAATTAAAAGAGAGGTAATAATCCAAAAATACAAGCTACAGCAGAATACAGGCGCTGACGCGTTTTACACTTTCAAAAGTGCTCATTCAAAAGTGCTACGACTAAGCACTTTGAAAGCATGAAATGCGTCAGTCCTGTATTCTGCTGTGACTATTTTCTTAATAAAGGCATTGATTGTGAGTACGGCTGTCCAGAATTTTCTCTTCATCCAGAGAGAAGATGTTCTCAGGACTTCCAGACTGATCTGAAAATGAGGATTGTAGATGCAGAACGCGTCAGCCATTCATCTCACCGGAACCATCGCTCCCCTAAAGATTTTATTCACCTGACCAAATAAGTTGGTCATAGAGATCTGGTATGACACACGACATGGCCTATGACCTTATAGTGACAGAGATCGCTCTGCTGGACCAGAGTTATGGGTCCGAAGAGTCATTCCTACCAATCCGACACGGGAGACACCGGAGACAAGGGAGACACCGGAGACAAGGGAGACAAGGGAGACACCGGAGACACCGGAGACAAGGGACACACCGGAGACAAGGGAGACACCGGAGACAAGGGAGACACCGGAGACAAGGGAGACACCGGAGACAAGGGACACACCGGAGACAAGGGAGACACCGGAGACAAGGGAGACACCGGAGACAAGGGAGACACCGGAGACAAGGGAGACAAGGGAGACACCGGAGACAAGGGACACACCGGAGACAAGGGAGACACCAGAGACAAGGGAGACACCAGAGACAAGGGAGACACCGGAGACAAGGGAGACACCAGAGACAAGGGAGACACCGGAGACAAGGGAGACACCGGAGACAAGGGAGACACCGGAGACAAGGGAGACACCGGAGACAAGGGAGACACCGGAGACAAGGGAGACACCAGAGACAAGGGAGACACCGGAGACAAGGGAGACACCGGAGACAAGGGAGACACCGGAGACAAGGGAGACACCGGAGACAAGGGAGACACCGGAGACAAGGGAGACACCAGAGACAAGGGAGACACCGGAGACACTGGAGACACCGGAGAAACCGGAGACAAGGGAGACAAGGGAGACACCGGAGACAAGGGAGACACCGGAGACACTGGAGACACCGGAGACACCGGAGACAAGGGAGACACCGCAGACAAGGGAGACACCGGAGACAAGGGAGACACCGGAGACAAGGGAGACACCGGAGACAAGGGAGACAAGGGAGACACCGGAGACAAGGGACACACCGGAGACAAGGGAGACACCAGAGACAAGGGAGACACCAGAGACAAGGGAGACACCGGAGACAAGGGAGACACCAGAGACAAGGGAGACACCGGAGACAAGGGAGACACCGGAGACAAGGGAGACACCGGAGACAAGGGAGACACCGGAGACAAGGGAGACACCGGAGACAAGGGAGACACCAGAGACAAGGGAGACACCGGAGACACTGGAGACACCGGAGAAACCGGAGAAACCGGAGACAAGGGAGACAAGGGAGACACCGGAGACAAGGGAGACACCGGAGACACTGGAGACACCGGAGACACCGGAGACACCGGAGACAAGGGAGACACCGCAGACAAGGGAGACACCGGAGACAAGGGAGACACCGGAGACAAGGGAGACACCGGAGACACCGGAGACACCGCGGACAAGGGAGACACCGGAGACAAGGGAGACACCGGAGACAAGGGAGACACCGGAGACAAGTGAGACAAGTGAGACACGGGAGACAAGGGAGACACCGGAGACAAGGGAGACACCAGAGACAAGGGAGACACCGGAGACAAGGGAGACACCGGAGACAAGGGAGACACCGGAGACACCGGAGACACCGGAGACAAGGGAGACACCGGAGACAAGGGAGACACCGGAGACAAGGGAGACACCGGAGACACGGAATCGCTTCTTCTGTGCAGAGGAAACATCCGATCAATGACACGGATCAGGATCACCACCTCTGCTGCCCTTTGCAGTCGTTACTCTCTGTACTCTGTGGTCAGAAAACTGGACGAAATTGCTGCCCCTAGAAGAGGTTTTGGAGGTGTTCACCTCGTCCCCAGAGAACCCGCACATGTCCCACAACACATCACTCCATATACTCCACTACATCCACAAACCATACTCTTCTGAAGACTCTTCATTCTTTTCCATATCTCCAGAGAACCCTCACATGTCCCACCTCACATCACTCAACATATTGCACTCCATCCACAAACCATACTCTTCACTCGCCACATCTCCAGAGAACCCTCACATGTCCCACAACACATCACTCCATTAACTCCACTCCATACACAATCCCACACTCTTCTGAAGACTCTTCCTTCTCTTCCATACCTCCAGAAAACACTCACATGTCCCACCACATCACTCCATATACTCCACTCCATCCATAATCCCACACTCTTCTGAGGACCGTTCCCTTCTATATCTCCAGAGAACCCTCACATGTCCCACCACATCACTCCATATACTCCACTCCATACACAATCCCACACTCTTCTGAAGACTCTTCCTTCTCTTCCCATCCACACATCAGTCCACAGATTCTTCTCTTCTCTCCGCCCCTCCCACAATCACAATCCATGCAATAATCAGAAC
>CM056050.1:409161506-409500565 GCA_029574335.1 Rana kukunoris
CTTACTCTCTGCTCACTGAGCGGGGAGGGGCTTTTCAGGCACCGCTGTCCTCTATGGAGCAATCTGATGAAAACAGACAGCATGTCCATTTTCATCAGATCTTACCCGATCCGATCCGCATAGACGGATGGGGATGTATCCCTCATATGTCTGTTTTTAGCGGATCGGATGTCAGCGGACATGTCTCTACTGACATCCAACGCTCCATAGGGATGCAAGGAGCGGCCGTCCAGGTCCGCCGTCAAAACTGACAGGTGGACCTGAACGGTCCGTAAGTGTGAATGAGGCCTAAGAAGGAATAGCTAGGGTTAGGAAAGAAAAGGTGGGCCAGGTCAGCTTGATTGTAAAGCCATTTCTGCTGACAGACGACAGAAGATTGGAAAAATGGAAAGGTGAGCTGCATGAAGAATTGATATATACGTTGCCACTCCAAGTACACGGCCAATCACGGGTGGAGGAGAAAACTGCAGATCTGCATGGTGGCAGCCAAAACAGATGGGGGGAGCTGGAAAATAAAAAAATAATCGAAGAGTCAGAAACTGACAAATTTAGAAATACATTGTAACATATCTCTTTAGTTAACTAAAAAATGGGGGGGGGGGGCAGGGATTAAAATTCCCATTTAGCACTGGCTGTTTACATGGAGAAGTCGGGTGCGCCTCCATTCCCCGCTTCAGGTCAGATTTCGGCTCGAAATTTTGGCTGAATTCAGACCTGAAACTAAACTAATATTACAGGCCATGAAAATCCGTATCCTCCCCTTATATTAAAATATTACAAGATCCTCACCTCCCAACAACTTCCCCCCTCACTCACAATTATTTGCCCCACAAAATAAATACTAACCCCCATTCCCCACCAAGAGAGCCACACCTCTGATAGATTGTCACCTCTCAACTTATGACCCCTGGGCTCCACTCCCCCATGACATGCAGACTGACCCCCCGTGACATTGATGTGGTCTGCCTCCCCGTGGAATCGTGACATGCTTGACTGCCCCCTGCCCCCCCTGTCCCCCCTTGACCCCCTGTGACATCACCCCCCCCTGCCCACCATGACTGCCTGTGCCCAACTGATGACACCCCCCTCCCCCTGACATACATACTGACCCCTGTCAGATAGCTACTGACCCATCCCCCTTGTGACAGACAGACTGCCCCCCACCCCCCGACTGACCATTGGAAAACTGAACATGAAATGAAATAAAATGAAAAATACAGACTGCCCCCCCCCCCCCATGTGACATATACAGACTAACCCCCTGCCCCCCATGCCTTGCCCCCCCCTGAACCCCCGTGGAATACCCCGTGACATACAGACTGCCCCCCCACCACTGACCCCCCGTGACATACAGACGGTGCCCCCCCCCCCACACTGACCCCCCGTGACATACAGATTGCATCCCCCCCACACTGACCACCGTGACATACAGACTGCCCCCCCCACACTGACCCATTATGACATACAGACTGCCCCCCCCACACTGACCCCTGTGACATACAGACTGCTCCCCCCCCACACTGACCCCCGTTGACATACAGACTGCTCCCCCCACACTGACCCCCGTGACATACAGACTGCTCCCCCCACACTGACGCCCCCGTGACATACAGACTGCTCGCCAACCCCCCACACTGACCCCGTGACATACAGACTGCCCCCCCCCCCCCCACACTGACCCCCCGTGACATACAGACTGCTCCACCCCCCCCCCACACTGACCCCCCCCATGACATACAGACTGTCTCCCCCCCCCCCCCCACACTGACTGACCCGTGACATACAGACTGCCCCCCCCCCCACACTGACCCCCGTGACATACAGACTGCCCCACCCCCCCCACTGACCCCCGTGACATACCGACTGACCCCCCCCCCCCCCCCCCACACTGACCCCCGTGACATACAGACTGCTGCCCCCCACACTGACCCCGTGACATACAGACTGCTTCCCCCACACTGACCCCCGTGACATACAGACTGCTCCCCCCCACCCGACCCCCCCATACACTGACTGACCCCCGTGACATACAGACTGCCCCCCCCACCATCTACACTCCCCCACCCCCCCCCCACACTGACCCCGTGACATACAGACTGCCCCCCCACATGACCCCCGTGACATACAGACTGCTCCCCCCCACCACTGACTGACTCCCGTGACATACAGACTGCTCCCCCCCACACTGACCCCGTGACATGCCCGTGACATACAGACTGCTCCCCCACACCTGACCCGTGACATACAGACTGCTCCCCCCACACTGACCCCCGTGACATACAGACTGCTCCCCCCACACTGACCCCCGTGACATACAGACTGCCCCCCCACACTGACCCCCCCCGTGACATACAGACTGCCCCCCCCACACTGACCCCTGTGACATACAGACTGCCCATCCCCCCCCCCCCCCCCCCCCCCCCACTGACCCCCGTGACATACAGACTGCCCCCCCCCCCCCCCCACACTGACCCCCGTGACATACACGACTGCCCCCCCCCACCCACCCCCCCCCCCCCCCACACTGACATACCCCCCCCCCACACTGACCCCGTGACAGACTGCCCCCACCCCCCCCCCCCACACTGACCTTGTGACATACAGACTGCCCCCCCCCCACACTGACCCCCATGAAATACAGACTGACCCCAGTGAATAACAGAATGACCCCTATGAAATATAGACTAACCCCCCCTTGTGACATACAGACTGCCCCCCCCCCACACTGACCCCTGTGACATACAGACTGCCCCCCCCCCCCCTCCCCCCCCCCCCCCCCCACACTGACCCCGTGACATACAGACTGCTCCCCCCCCCCCCCCCCACACTGACCCCTGTGACATACAGACTGCTCCCCCCACACTGACCCCTGTGACATACAGACTGCCCCCCCACACTGACCCCCGTGACATACAGACTGCTCCCCCCCACACTGACCCCGTGACATACAAACTGCCCCCCCCCACACTGACCCCCGTGACATACAGACTGCCCCCCACACTGACCCCTGTGACATACAGCCTGCCCCCCCCCACATGACACCTGTGACATAAAGACTGACCCCCCCCCCCCATGTGACATACAGACTGAACCCATCAAATACAGACTCACCCCCATGAAATACAGACTCACCCCCCTTAATATACAGACTGCCCCCCTGAATTACAGACTGACCCCCCTGACTGACCCCCGTGAAATACAGACTGCCCCGCTCCGTGACATACAGACTGATCCCCCCGTAGGTAGTTATACAGCTTGTTGCCTGTACCTCGCAGCCGCTGTCATCCAGATGCACTGTAACTCTCGGCGGGTGAATGGTTAATCTGACAACGCACACTGTTCGTCTGCAGCAGCTCTGCTAACTACAAAGTGTTCGTCAGCAGTAGCTCTCGGCGCGTGCAGAGTTAATCTGACTCCGCTGTGTTGTTGTGCAGCAGCTCTGCGCTCGATTTCAATGGACTGAAATCGGCACATGCGCAGATGATGCCAGGGATACCATTTTTCATGGGATACCAATTCTGCTACTACACCGTCATCTTGTTACATCCACTGGAGTTTTGCATTTGACACTTATTTTTAACAGTAAACTGAGTTTATATAGTCAAATACAGTACTTAGACATCACTCTGATTGTTTAGATGTTGAATTTTAAAAGCAGCGGCAAGCGATGTTTTTAAAATTCAACATCTAAACATTCACACAGAGTTCTAAAGAAGTACTGTATTTTACTATATAAACTCAGTTTACTGTTTAAAAAAAAGTGTAAAATGCAAAACTTCAGTGAGGGGTGTAGCAAGATGGCGGCGACGAAGTGTCACTTCCGTAACACATTCTGACAAGTTGCCTAATCTTTCTGCATTCTCTGATCACCTCCTATATCCTATGTGCATCCTCTTTCCACCTCCTGTATCCTGTGTATCCACTGACCACCTCTTGTACCATGTCTGCAGCCTTTAACCATCTCTTGTATCATGTCTGCAATCTCTATCCACCTCCTGTATCCTGTCCGCATTTCTCTGGCCACCTAGTGTACCATGTCTGCAGCCTTTAACTATCTCTTGTATCATGTCTGCAATCTCTGACCATCTCTTGTCTTTTCTCATGTCTGCAGTCTCTCAAGGTGGAGAGACTGCAGACTCACTCTTGGAGTGATTTGTTCTATGCAGTCTCTCAAGGTGGAGTGTGGGGAGAAATCAAGAGTGACAGCCCTGCCAGGATGGGGATTATGGGAGGGATCAGACGTGTGTGGACTGTGGAGAGAAGACTATGGGCCAGATTCAGGTAGGACTTACGCCGACGTATCTTGAGATGCACCGCGTAAGTCAAAATGTGCGCCGTCGTATCTGTGAGCCGTACCCACAGAAATAGATACGCCTGAAAATAGACTTCTTCCAACCGACGTAACTTTCCTACGCCGGCGTATCGTGGGCGCATATTTACGCTGGACCCATCTGGCGCTCCTATTGATTTCCTATTCAAATATACAAATGAGGGAGATACGCCGATTCGCGAACGTACGTGCGCCCGGCGCAGGCTACGCACAGGTGCGCGTACGTTTTACGTCCGGCCTAAAGTTACCCCTCATAAAGTAGGGGTAAGTCAGCAGCAGACATGCACAGGTCAGCTGGAGAGCAGCTACAGCAGCACCGTTAGGGACGAGCTGAGCAACCACACATGCAGGACAACACATCTGTATGCCAACATGCCAGGGGCAGCCGTGGTCCTAGCACTACTACTGTGGCCACAGGCAGGGAGGAAGAGGGCACGGGAGAGGATATACCGAACACGCATTAACGTCTTTGGCATGGGGGATTCGGAGGTGTATCGCATCTTCAGATTCGGCCCTGCTGCCACCCTGGAATTAGCCACAGCCCTGCATGATGACATTACCAGCAAAACACACCGCTCACAAGCAGTGGAGCCACTGGTCAAGGTACTGGCAACACTCCCATTTCCTTGCCAGTGGATCTTTTCAGCGTACAAGTGGAGTTGTGGCTGGGATGTCACAATCCACCATCAGCAGATGTGTGCACCAGGTTGTCCCCGCAATCCTCACATGCATGTCCCACCACATCATTAAACCCACCCATGAGCATCTGCGGCAGAAGGCAATGCAGGATTTCTACAGAATTGCAGGATTCCCCCGCACCATCGGGGGCCATTGATTGCACACATGTGGCACTACGGCCCCCCCGTGCCACAGAGCACATATACCGCAATCGTAAGCAGTGGCATTCCATCAACGTACAGGTGATAGCCAATGCCAAATACCTCATATGGCACGTCCGTGCCAAACACCCAGGGTCCAGCCACGACATCTACATATACCGTCAAAGCAACATCCCAACAGAATTCGAACAGATTGTGTACAAGGACAGCCGGTTGGTTGGTGAGTGACATGGGAGTCAGGCATGACTGTTCGACCCCATGATGCAGACATCACGAGGGGCACATGCACGGCTAACATCCTCCTGTCTTTTCCCTTCCAGGTGACTCGGCATATGCACTTGGGCCCCATCTCCTGACTCCATACCGGTATCCCCAAACCAGAGAAGAGAGAAAATACAATGATGCACACATACGCACCTGTGCAGTGATGGAGCGCACATTTGGCCTCCTGAAGTCCCGTTTCCGATGCCTGTATATGCCCGGGGGGGGCCCTGTTGTATTCCCCAAACTTTGTGTGTCAGATCATCGGTGCATGTTGTGTGCTGCACAACTTCGCCATGAGAAAGGGACTGGAGATTGACATATGTAAAGACCTGACCCCCCAACCACACAGTCCCCACCTGTCCAAGGCTACCCCGTCTGCTGAGGGAAAAGCAGTCAGGAGGTGCCTCGTGGTAGGCATCTTTGCATGTTAAACACATACATTCATCATGGCACACGGACAATGCATGCATTCACACCACTGTGGTCCCTAGATCACACACACCACATCCACCTCACATTGGATTAGCCCAAGTCCGGCATGCAGAACTAGGGAGCAGCAACGCCACGCCAAGGCCCCAATGGTGCCGCTGTCCATTCATACCACATTCACACGGTCGTGGGGATAACCTCTCTCCGACGACCCAGGGTGACACACCTTGCTGGCAGGAATGCCACCCCCACATTTACACACCAGTCACACTGTAGCCTGCACTACTGACCGTGTGCATACACTACAAAATAAAACGCTCATAACCTGAGCTAATAAAACAAAATAAAACGCTCATAACCTGAGCAAATATGGAAAAAAAAATATCAGGCAATCAATTGCCCCTGTCGTGGGCCAAGCCTGGTGCCACCGCTCCGGCTCCTTAACTGTCTGCTGGGAGCTTCGGGTGAGGGGGTGGGGCATCCCCTGTTCTCTCCCTGGCTGGCTGCCTGCCCTCCAACGCCAGGGCAATGCGGGTGAGGACCGCATTGGTCTCCGCCTGCAGCAGCCTTGTCTGCCTCCCCTCCGCCTTGATGTCAGCAGTAGTCGCCTGTACCGCCACTGCCAGGCTCTTGACTTCTGCCACGAGGCCTGCTGTTGTGGCCTGCAGCTCCCAAGGCAGGTGACCACAGCAGCACAGTTGCAACTCACATCCTGTATGCTGTCGTTTATCTGGGCCGTGGATGCCAGGCTGTCTGCCACACGACGCATCTCCACAGCGACAGCACCCATATGGCGGGTCTGGCGGGCCTGATTCCTGGCCAGAGTTTCCTGGATGGCCTCAGGAACACCCCTGGTCTTGCGGGTAGCCTTCCTGGGGGCAGGAGAGGCTTGGGGCCGTGTGTACGGGGAGGCCCTTAAGGGGCTTTCACTGATGATCGAGGAGGGTGAGGGGCTAGCCCTGATGGGGGAGGAAGGTGAGGGGCTTCCCCTAATGAGGGAGGAGGGTTGGGAGGGCGCAGGGATGATGGGATCCTCCACTAGGTACAAAACTTCCTCCAGGTCCCCATGCTCTTCCACCACTTCCTCTAGAGGAGAGGTGTGGGCACACTCCTCTGGGGAGGCCGTGGGTCGCCCAGCAGCCGACGACGGCCCAGCTCCCTCCATCACATTTATGGATGACACAAAACATTCACATGTTGGTGGACCCACACACTTGACACATGTTCCCTTCCACCCCCTCACATGCTACACACCGGATAGGAGATAAAACACCTGTACTCAAGGCCTGGTCACTGGAGTCAAAACCCTCAATGCCCTCCACCTGCTCCCGCTGCAGGCATTGGGCGATGACCTTCTCCTCATCCGTCAATCGCACAGATGTAGCTGGTCCTCCTTCCGTGCCCCTGGCGTGCCTCCTCATAAGCGCCAGCTTCTCTCGGACCTTACGTCTCAGGTCATTGATTTTTTTAGAAATATCGTCGGGCTTCCTGGTCTCATGCCCAACGGTATTGACCTGAAGGGTGATCTCATCCAGAATATCCTTCTTCCGTGCCCTGCTGGTCTGGGAACTTTGGGCAACATAGAGGAACTTGTCATATTTGGCCATTCCAGCCACAATAATGGCCCTCTCCTCCGTTGAAAATGTCCTCTTCCTCCTCTCCTTGCCTCCATTTCCAGCTTCTGCCATCGCCCAGCAAAAGTACCTTGCTTCAAGGGGGAAACAAGCAGGATGTACTTTTCCGCCGGACAAGTGCATGTCTGGGCGTATTTATGCGCTCAGTGTAAGCCGGTGGGCCGGCGTATCCCAGGAAGTTGTGCCGGCGTAGTTGTGAGCATGCGCATAGGGGTGCAAACCGTACGTCCATGTCACTGCGCATGCGCTGTTGTAGATATGCCAGGCGTAAAGCATTGCACCACGCTCGGACCATCATTTGCATAAGGTCACACCCACTTACACTTACGCCAACGAAATTACGTTACGCCGGCGCAACGTTGGGAGCATTTCCTTTTTTTTTTTTTATAATTATCTTTTATTTATTTTTATAAACAAGAAAGCAACACGAAAAACACAAGAAAACGGGATATGCAGAATCCAATACAACAGCTTATTTATATATGGACATTATAATACATCTCTATCTTAAACTCTTTTACTATTCCTGGTCTATAGCAGAGGGAAATTATAATATTTTATATCACAAGCAATTTCCATTCCCCCTAGGGGAGATATAGAAACCAAAATACTATTTCAACTTTTAACTAAATTTCAAACTTCCCCAAATGTTCCATCTCCTCCCTGATTGTCCATATATTCTCTATGTATTCGACAAATTCCCTCTTTTATCTCCATCACGTTGCCTTTCCTATTTTATCCCCTCAATCCCTCCCCCCTTATCCCCTCCTCAAGACCCCCATCTCCACCTCTTCTCCTCCTCCATCCGCGTACACCCACGGACATGGAGGGAAGAGGAGAGGAAGAAGGAGACAAAAAAAAAACAACACAAAAAAAACAAATACCACAGACATAACCCCATAACACAGCAACCCCCCCCCCCCTCCGCTGTCCCCCCCTCGGCGAGAAATTTCATCTTTCCTTCCCTCCTCCCTTTCCCTTCTTTCCTCGACCTCTAATCTTTATTCTTACTCCCCTAGTAACTTTTTACCTTCTTCCGATTGTACAAATAATTCCCAGGGTGCCCATATTATTTTATTTTGCTCTTTCTTATCTATTGGCCTCGGTGTTACAATCCTGTCCTCTCTTTAATGATACTTAATGGATTTCCCAGTTGGAGAGGTTTCTCAGACTAAACCACATCCGCACTTTCTTGTATTAACAGAAAGTTTAGGGTTTATTTCATCACAACCTCTATCGGGGGAACCAGTCTTGCGTGCGGCACCGTATCAATTAAGGAATGTAACTTAAATAAAGCAAAGGAAAAATGTCTGACGGTTACTATAGCAGAATCAGATGTATACCACGAAGGTTCACGTCACCTTTACTCGGGTATCAAAAGCTGGTGCGTAACTGCACTTCAGGTACAGGGTATAATAGCATATACTAGACTAGGACAACAAGTATGAGACTAAGATTACTGGAGATAGGGAGTGCACAAAGGTTGCCTTGTTAGTATTCAGAATAGCAGAGACATGACTAGATACTGTTACTTGCGGTTATCATACATAAACAATACTGGAAATATGCAGACCACAGGATTGCTTTTGTTAGTGATCAGGTTAGCATAGGCATGGTTAGACACTGTTACTTGCGGTTCTGATGTTTCCTAGAGTCCATAGAGTGTCAGCTCCTGGACAGCTGCAGTAGTCTCTTGGGAATAGGGATTCCTTGCTGAAGAGCACTGGGCTGAAGTGATGCTGGCTGGTGGGGAGCAGGGATGCTCTGTGGGTCTGAGGCCAGAGGTCCAAAGTGGTGGGTCTGTATGGAGGCTGCAAGGGTCCCAGGTGACGGCAGGTGCACACAAAATAGCGGAACCCCGTGCCGTCATACCTGGGGCTTTAAATAGAGCGCGCGGCGCGGGAATGGATGCGGATCGCTGGGGCGCACTTCCGCGTTCCAGCGTGGAGCGCACAACAGAGCGCACCGGAAATGACGCGCGTAGCTCACTGCGGAGGTGTGGGGAAGTCACCAGCGCAGTGGTTAAGGGGGAAGGAACGCCAGTGGCGTTACACTCGGTAAGAGTTTCTCCATTATTCCTATTTTCCTTACTTTTTTAAGCCACATAGATATTGGAGGTGCTTCCGGGTCTTTCCATTTTATTGCAATGCAACTTTTAGCCGCATTTATCAGATGACCTATCATTGATCCTGTATATCTTTTCAAAGAAATTTCTGTATGATGTAATAGGAAAAATGAGGGGTCATCTGGAATCTGGTGTTCTGTAAGTGATTGGGTAATTCTCCGTACTGTTTCCCAAAATTGTTGTATTATTGGACACTCCCAAAATATATGCAACATTGTCCCTTTCTCCCCACACCCTCTCCAGCATCTCTCTGAAATTTCAGAAAAGAATATATTTAGACGCGCTGGCGTATAGTACCACCTTGTTAATATTTTATAATTTAATTCTTGTATTTTCGTACATCTTGAGGAGTTTAACGCAAAATTTATGATATTTTGGCATTGTATTGGGGAAAAGGTTTGGCCTAAATCTCTCTCCCATTTGGCGAGGCTTGGCATTCTAAAGTCTTCCGGTGGTGCAGTCAACAGTGTATACATTTTCGAGACCATATGAGCCAATGGTTCCGCTCCTCCACAATACTCCTCAAACTTTGTAAGTGGGCGTCTGTACTTTTCTGCACCACCTAGAGTCTCCAAAAAATGTCGTAATTGTCGCGCTTGCCATATCGGGATTTCATATCCCCCTTGTGTAATTTATCCTATTGTTTTCCATCCCCTTTCTCCTAGAAAGTGAGAGGCTTGAAATCTTCCATTATCTCTTAATTTCTTGAATATTTGAGACTCCATGCCTGGCTGAAATTCTGGATTTCCTATTATTGGATAGAGGGGGGAGTTTTTAGTCGAAAATTTTGAATTATAACATACTTTATTTCCAGTCCATAATGTTGGACCTATCGTAGGGTGGGTTTTAACTATAAGGGGTAATGCTGAATAACACCATATTGCCCTATTTAACGGTACTGGGCTCATTTGTTGCTCTAAAGTAATCCATAGTTTATAATCCCCATGTCTGCTCCAATCGGCTATCCTTCCCAGCTGGACTGCTTGATAGTATTTTAGCATATCCGGTGCTGCTATTCCACCAGCCTTCTTGGGTAGGATCAATAGTTTCCTGCCAATCCTAGGCCTTTTACTCCACCATATAAATTTTATAAATAAAGCCCTGACTTGATTGAAGTATGACATGGGGATCTGAATTGGTAGCGCTTGGAAAAGATAGAGGAATTTTGGCACTACACTCATTTTTAAAATATTGGATCTCCCGAACCAAAAGTGCATCCCTCTACTCCATCCATCCAGCATTGTTCTAACTGTACTCAGTAATGGTTTAAAATTTAACTCAAAAGTATCCTTTAAGTCTGGTGGCATTTGTGTTCCCAAATAATTCAGTGCCCTGGTCGTCCATTTAAATTTAAAGCTATGTTCTAAACCGGTTTTAATCAACTCCGGGAGAGCGACTCCCATCGCCTCTGATTTACTGTAATTTATTTTAAAATTTGACATATTCCCATAGATTTCTACTTCTTTCATTAAATTTGGTAAAGATATCTGTGGTTTGATTAAGGAAAAAAGCATATCATCTGCGTAAGCTGATACTTTATATTCCATTCCCCCTAGTTGAATACCCACTATGTCTCTATTCTGTCGGATCTTATTTAATAATGGTTCTAATGTCAATGCAAATAATAAGGGCGACAAGGGGCAGCCCTGCCTGGTACCGTTTGTAATTGCTAGGGGTTCAGAATATACCCCATTTACCTTTACTAAAGCTCTGGGTCCCGCATACACCCCTGCTATCCACTGTAACATCCGCTCTCCCAGACCCATTTGTTTTACTGTTCCCAGCATAAACTCCCAATTCACTCTATCGAATGCTTTCTCTGCATCTGTATTCAGGAAAACACTCGATATCTTTTTTTTATTTGCTTGGTGTATTAAATTTAACACTTTAATAGTACTATCTCTCGCTTCTCTAGTTGGTATAAACCCAACTTGGTCTAAATGAACCAATTTTGAAAGGTAGGGCTGTATGCGGGATGCCAGAATCTTTGTCAGTATTTTAATATCTACATTTATTAATGATATTGGTCTATAACTAGAGCATAACCCTGGATCCTTCCCTTCTTTCGGTATAACCGTAATATGTGCCAATAGCGCCTCCTGAGGTAGAGATCTTGTTTGTCCGACTGTATTAAATAATTTGGTCATATAAGTCCCCAGTAGTGTACTAAAGCTTTTATAGTATTGTATTGTAAACCCATCTGGGCCCGGGGCTTTACCATGTTTTATTGTTTTCATTGTTGATTGCACTTCCTCCAGAGTAATTGGTTTTTCTAAATCTCTTCGTTCTGGAGATGTTAATCTAGACAGACCTGCTGACGATATGTATTTCTCCACAGACCCAGAGGGGTTCACCATTCCTTGAAGATTATATAAAGAGGCATAATATTTCTTGAATTCTTGCGCTATTTCTTTTGAAAGGTAGAGTTTTTGATCTACTTTTGTTTTAATAAATGGAATATATGACCGTGATTGTAGTTTTTTTAATTTTTTTGCTAGTAACTTCCCACATTTTTCACCTGAGTCATACGTCATCTTCTCTGCATATTGTAAAACTGCTTCAGCTTTATATCTAAGGAGATCTGCTACCTGTCTTCTTAAATGTGTTAATTCAATTCCTATACCCGTTTCTGTCTTCTTTTTATGTTGTATCTCCAGTCTCTGTATCCTTTCTAATATTTCTTTTATTTGTTTTTCTCTCGCTTTCTTAACTCTGGAGCCATGTTTTATTAGAACCCCTCGGATTACTGTTTTATGGGCTTCCCAAACTATTCCTGGAGCACTTTCTTCGTTATCATTTATCTGGAAATACCACATTATTTCTTTTTTTACATCTTCAATTATATCGGGATTCTGTAATAGACTCTCATTTAATCTCCACCTCCTTTCTGACGTCTGAGTTCCCTCTCCCCAAGTTATTTCCATAGTTACCGATGCGTGGTCTGTCCATGTTATATTCCCAATTGAAATATCCTGTACTAGGTGTAACCACTGATGAGGTATCAGAAAGAGGTCTATTCTTGAATAAGTTTGATGTGGGTTTGAGTAGTACGTGTAATCTTTCTCTCCTGCATGTAGGATACGCCATCCATCTACTAACTGAAATTCGTGTAATTTTTGTATAATTCGTTTTCTGGTGCCACTGGGTACCGAAGATACCCCTTCCGAGGTGTCTTCCTTTGGGTCCAAGGGGATATTCAAGTCCCCGCCACAAATCAACTTACCCTCTTTAAAGTTCATCAGTTTAGTGATCACCTTCACTAAAAAACTATCTTGATGTACATTTGGTGCATAAATGGTGGCTAGTGTTACCTTCTCACCCCCTATTGCCCCTTTAAGAAAAAGGAATCTTCCTCCCGGATCTGCGTATTTATCTGTTAGGGACCATGGTATTCTATTTGCTATCACGATTGCTACTCCTTTACTTTTAGCTTCCTGGTTTGAGGCCTGGTATACCTTTGGGAAGTTCCTATTTTGAAGATATTTATATGCCCCTTCTTTAAAATGTGTTTCCTGAATTAGTCCTATATCTGTTTTAAGAGATTTTAATTCATTTAATAATATCTTACGTTTTTCGGGGATATTAAGTCCTCTCACATTTAGGGAAGTTACCCTGATCTTATCCATCTCTCTCACCACGTTGAGCCAACAGCGGAGGAGGAGAGATCACAACACGACAGATAAAAAAAAAAAAAAAAAGTTACACAAACACAGTCTCCTCCTATAGGGGTCCCAGGAGGTTCTATGTTACAGCTTCTACGTAGGACTTCGACTATCCCGTAGTTGCCGAGAATTAAATCGGATCTAAAAATCGGTGTTATGTATAAATAATTGACCCAGTACATCAATATATGAATATTATGAAGAGTATAAATAATGCATATATTTTGAATGTATGACCTGCTATAAATGAGAAAGCAAATCAGAATTTATATGAAATTAAGGGAAATTGGAGATATTAATGGGTAGAGTATGTATATATATAAAGGAAAGAATTATGAGGAGGGGGCAGTTACGAGAGGGGAGGGAGGGGGATGTGCAGAAGGGGGAAGGAAGTAATATAAAGACTAGTCATGACACTGGAACAGAGATCAGAAGGTGAGAGAGTGGAATAAGAAATAAAAAAGGGGGGGCAGTCACAGGGTAAATAAGATAGAAAGGGTTTAGAGAGAAATTAAACAGAGGGAGGAGAGGAGGCAGGAGCTCAGCCACTCTTGCTGTTAGAGGTCAGTTCCCCCTATTCTCGGCAACGTTGGGAGCATTTCCATTGTGAATAGTGTGCTCGCCGCTCTGCGCCTCATCGGCGTAGCGTATATTCGATACGCTACGCCCGCCTAAAGATGCGCCAATCTACCTGAATCTGGCCCTATATGATAAAACCAGAGCCACCAACTTGAAGCCGACTGACTTAGCCCTGCACGGTGCACCTGAGAGGAGGCCAGTGACAGCACCATTAAGCCAGTCTGGGGGGGGGGGGTCACTGATGTAAGGGGGGAGTGAATACAATAATGTAAAGGGTAAGAGGGCACTGATATGAAGGTTTGCCCTTATATGCAGAAGATGGTCTCTGGTCACCAGAGTCCCCCCTCCCCACATCAGAGTTCCCGGAATTCCCCCTTACAGTGAAAGTGAACTCTTATGTAAAGGGGAATGCTGCAGAGCATGATCTAAGGGGGAACTCTGATGTAAGGGGTGCTCTGGTCACCAGAGACCACCTTATATCAGAGTGAGTGAGTGAGTGAGTGAGTGAGTGAGTAACTTGTATAGCGCAACACTGCGAACTAAATCGCCTCAAGGCATTCCCCATTACATCAGAGTTCCCAATTACATCAGGGTCTGCAGCATTGCCTATTACATCGGGGTTTGCAGAGTTCCCCCTTGCACTGTAAGATTAAAAGGGATAGAGGCCCAGAGACATGTCCAGGGTACACTGAGGATACATGGGTTAGATTAAAAGGGATGGAGGCCAGAAGACATGTTCAGGGTACACAGAGGATACATGGGTTTGATTAGAAGGGATGGAGGCCTGGAGACATGTCCAGGGCGCATAGAGGAGGCACCCATTGCTTCTAATCTAACCCATGTATTCTCTGTGTACCCTGTACATGTCGCCAAGCCTCCATCCTTTCTTTTTTTTTAACAATATAACAGTACAGATTAAAATTGTCATATTAATCCTTAGTAACAGAACAAGTTACCTTGGTTCATAAGATTGTTCTTATAACAATACAGTACTTGGTAGCCTGTACCAGCCTACCCCTACCGGTTTCAATCTGTAGGCATGGCTAGGCCTCCAATTGAGTTAACTATTTGTATATAGAAAATCTTAAACAAAAAGAAAATGTATACACATATATACATATATATATACACGTACACATACATACAGAAATTAAAAAAATGAACTTAACAAAACTTACTACACAGATCAATAAAGTAGGTCCAGGATAATACATTACAACTGGGGTAAGTATATATCTGACTTTGACGTATTTTAAACTTGACAATAGATTAAATATTACACTCTTTTAAGTATTTGGATGCTCTGGGATGGGTGATCCAAGCTAACCATTTCTTTCTGAATGTAGTAATGGAATAGTTTTTATGCGCCAGCATTAATTCGTATTGGGCCTGTATATTGATTCTAGCTATAACTGTCGATAAGTTGGGTGCGTCCTTTGATTTCCACAGGCTGGTTATAGTGAGTCTTGCTGCAACTAGTGTGTGGAATACAATTGTTCTATATTCTTTAGGATAGATATCCAAGTTGATACCTAGTAAAGCTGTGGCCGGGTTTAGTTTATTTAGGATGCCTGTAAGATCTGCTATAAAGGAAGTAATTGAATTCCAGAAGCTATGTAGATTTTTACAGCTCCATAATATGTGTAAAAGGTTTCCTATCTGATTGTTGCATCTCCAACACTCATTAGACGTTGAGGGATATATTTTTGCTAATTTATATGGGGTCAGGTACCATCTATTTATTATTTTTTGTGCGTTGTCCCAGTGTTCAATACATGCTGATGACTTGCTAGCTATATGGATTGCTTTTTTCCATTGGTCCCAGGTAAATTCTTGTTCTAAATCTTTCTCCCACTTAATCATGTGTGCGTTTTTATTGTCAAATGGGTGGGTAGATAGTATGTCGTAAAAGAGAGAAATTCCTTTTATCGTTTGTTGATTTTGGTGGGTGAAAAATTGCCATATAATTAAGGGGATTTCTACAGGGTCAGTCGGATTGAACTCTTTTAGTCTGGTATGTTTCCTCAGTTTGGTTAGAGTGATCTCTTTGTATTTCAAGGGTAGATTTCCGTAAAGATGAAAACCTTCCTTAACTCATTCATCTACAATTAGACGTATTCTACAATAGTTGAGTGCACCTGTCGGTATCATCAACTTTATTTTATTTCGGATGTTTTTTGTTTTTGAAAGTATATGTTTCCAAGCTATTAATGTGGATCTGATGCTAAGAAAATTGGGAATGTTAATCTTTGGAAGTATAGCGTAAGCTATTGCCAGGGCATACAGGTCATGTCTTTTTGTGACTTGTTTTTCTATGTTTAGCCATATTTTACCTTCCCTATTGTTGAACCAGTATCTCATCTGATCTAATAGGGTTGCATAGTAGTAGTTTTTGATGTCAGGTAGGTTCATTCCTCCTATAGATTTTCTGGTAGTTAAAATGGAGAATGCCACTCTGGGTTTTTTCCCATTCCATATGCAATGTTTAAGTTTTGTATTCAGTTGCGTGAAAAATTTGGCAGGGATTGGGATAGGTAAGCATCTAAAATAGTATAATATTTTAGGGAGGGTTTGCATTTTAAATGCTGCTATTTTCCCTACCCAGGAAAGTTGTGTTTTTTGTATATTTTGTAGGTCTTTGTTGACTACTTCTAAAAGGCTGTGAAAATTAACTTTGTATAATTTGGTTGGTGGGTAGGAGAGTTGCATTCCCAGATAGCTTATTTTGGAGTTGTCCCAGTTGAAGTTATTTTCTTTGCGTAAAGTATTAATTAGCGTCATAGTAATGTTCATAGGGAGAGCGTAACATTTGTTTTGATTTATTTTGTAATACGACACCTCACCAAATCTTTCTAATAATTTGTGAGCTTCTGGCAGGGAAGAAGTAGGGTTAGATAATGTGAGTATAATATCGTCTGCGAATAGCCCTACTTTATGTTCATATTGTCTTATGGTTATACCTTTGATGTCGGGGGTTGATCTTATATATTCCGCAAGTGGTTCTATTGCTAGTGAGAAAATTAATGGGGATAATGGGCAACCTTGTTTGGTTCCATTAGTAAGGGAGAAAGTTTTAGAGATTACACCTGATGTGAATACTTTGGCCGTAAGTTGAGAGTATAGCGCCATAATTGCCGAATGGATAAATCCATGAAATCCAAATTTGACTAGAGTTTTGGAGATGTAGGCCCAATGCATTCTATCGAATGCTTTTTCAGCATCTAATGCTAAAAGTACAGAGGGAGTTCGGTCACTGTGAATTTGGTCAATTAAGTTAAGGATTCTTCTAGTGCTGTCTGGTGCTTGTCTCCCCTTAGTAAATCCTACTTGGTCTGGTCCTATTAGGTAGGGGGTTATGTTTATCAATCTGTTGGCCAGGATTTTTGCATACATTTTTAGGTCAGAATTTAATAATGAAATTGGTCTATAATTGAGAGGGGATGAGGGGTCTTTCCCTTGTTTCGGAATTGTTATTATTATTGCTTCCAATAGTTCTTTGGGAAAAGATTCAGAGTTAGCTAGATGGTTAAACATGATAGTTAGATATGGAACTAGAGTTTCTTTAAAGGCTATGTAATATTCCGCTGATAGGCCGTCAGCTCCTGGTGTTTTGTTTTTGGGCAATTCTTTGATTACTTTAAGGGTTTCTTCAGGTGATATTGGTTTATTCAATTGTTCTAATATATAGGATCAATTTTGGGTAGTTTTAGATTATCTAGGAATTTTGCTATATTTTCTAGGTTAGGTTGGGGAGTATTGCTTTCCTCTTTTAGATTGTATAGTGACTCATAGTATTGTGCAAATGTATCTGCTATTTCTTGAGGGTTGATTACTACTTTACCGGAGGTGTGGTGTGCTAGTTTATGGATTTTATTCTTTATTTGGCATTGACGGAGTTGGGAGGCTAGTAGTTTCCCTGCTTTGTTGTTCTGGGAGTAATAGTTAATTTTCATTCTTTTTAAAATTTTGTCTTGATCCGATATCAGAATGGCTCTCAAATCAGATCTTAGTTGAGTAAGTTGGCGATCTAGATTAAAATCTTGGGATTTTTTTTTGTGTAATTCTTCTAATTTGGTTATTTCTTTTAAGATATTATTTATCGTATTGGTTTTCTTTTTTTTTTTCCTTGTTGGTGTCTGTATAAGGAGGCCTCTAACATAGGCCTTATGTGTACACCACAGGGTAGTGCTGTTTATCGGTTCTTTATCATTAATTGCAAAAAATTCTTCCAATGTTTTTTTCAGATCCAACAAGTGATTCTCCTGCAAAAGAATATAGGTGTTATTCCTCCATATGTAGCTATTAGAGCAAGATAGCCCTTGGTTGATTTCAAGTGTGATTGGTGCGTGATCGGACCAGGTTATATTGTGGATCTCAGCTTTGACAATCTTTGGCAGGAGAAGCTTGTCTAATCTGCAATAGGATTTGTGAACCTGTGAAAAAAAAGCGAAGTCCCTTTCTGTTGTGTGCAGGCAGGAATTTTGGGGCCCCTTACACAGCTTCAGGCATGGGCCCCCTGGAGCAGAGAACCGGGGGGGGTGGTGCTGCTGCATGAAATCGAGAAGCGGGGGGGGGGGGGCTGCTGCCGCGAATTGAGAAGCGGGGGGCCCTTTACAAAAAGAAGAAATAAAGAGAAATATATATAAAAATGGGGGGTAGCCGTCCGGGGCCCTGGGGACCTCTGTGCCCTTTAATAAAAAGAAGAGAGAATATATATATATATTTTTTTTAAAAGGGTGGTTGCCAACTGGGGCCCCGGGGACCTTATTTTTTTTTTATAAAAGGAAATTACAAAAAAAGGGGGCTTTCCATTCGGGACCTCTGGGCCCTTTAATAAAAAGAAACCTCTGGGCCCTTTAAAAAAAAAGAAAGAAATAAAAAAATATATATATAAAAAAAGAAATAAACATTTATATATATATATAAAAAAAAACAAGGGGGTTGCCTTCCAGGGCTCTGGGGACCTCTGGGCCCTTTAATAAAAAATAAAAATATAAAAAATATATATAAACAAAAATAAAAAATACAATTATGAAAAAAGGGGGTTTGACACATGGGGCCCTGGGGACCTCTGAGCCCTTTAATAAAAATGCATCTATATATTAAAAAAAAAGAAATAAAATATAAAAAAGTAAAAAAATTATAAAAAAGGAGGATTGTCATCCGGGGGCCCTGGGGACCTCTGGGCCCTTTAATAATAATAATATATATATATATATATATATATATATATATATATATATATATATATATATATATATTATGAAATATATAAAAAATATATATTTTTTATAAAAAAGGGGGGTTGTCACCTGGGGCCCTGGGGATCTCCAGGTCCCTGTGGACCTCCGGACCTCTAAAAAATAAAAGAAAAAAATTGGCCCTTTAATAAAAAATAAAAGAAAAATATATTAAAAAAATATATTTTTTTATAAAAAAATAAAGAAAAAATAGGGGGTTGCCATCTGGGGCCCTGGTGGCCTACGGGCCCCTAGACCCCTAAATTCGAATTTTCGAAAATTCGAATTTTTCAAAATTCGAATTTTCGAAAATTCGAATTTTTCTAAATTCGAATTTTTCTAAATTCGAATTTTTCTAAATTCGAAATTTTGAAAATTCGAATTTTGAAAATTCGAAATTTTGAAAAATCGAAATGTTAAAAATTCGAATTTTCAAAAATTCGAATTTTTCTAAATTCGAAATTTTGAAAATTCGAATTTTGAAAATTCGAAATTTTGAAAATTCGAAATTTTGAAAATTCGAATTTTGAAAATTCGAAATTTTGAAAATTCGAATTTTCAAAATTCGAAATTTTGAAAATTCGAAATTTTGAAAATTCGAAATGTAAAATACCCAATTCGAATTTTTTGAATTTTTGAAAATTCGAAAAATTCAAATTATTTAATATTATTTAATATTTAATATTAATTATTTAATAATTCGAATTTTTCAAAATTAGAATTTTCGAAAATTCGAATTTTTCAAAATTCGAATTTTCGAAAATTCGAATTTTTCAAAATTACGAATTTTCAAAATTCGATTTTTTTAATATTTCGAATTTTCGAAAATTCGAATTTTTCAAAATTCGAATTTTTCTAAATTCGAATTTTTCTAAATTCGAATTTTTCTAAATTCGAAATTTTGAAAATTCGAAATCTTGAAAAATCGAAATGTTGAAAATTCGAAATTTTGAAAAATTCGAATTTTCGAAAATTTGAATTTTCGAAAATCCTAATTTTTCTAAATTCGAAATTTTGAAAATTCGAATTTTGAAAATTCGAAATTTTGAAAATTCGAATTTTGAAAATTCGAAATTTTGAAAATTCTAAATTTTGAAAATTCGAAATCTTGAAAATTCGAAATTTTGAAAATTCGAAATTTTGAAAATTCGAAATTTTGAAAATTCCCAACTGAAAATCTCTGTGCCATCAACGCATGGGTCCAATAGCGACGACGAGCTCTGCGAACGGGTCGTCCACGTAGTTTGCAACGGCGTTGAAGCCTCATCAAGAGCAAAGTAAGGACAATTTCTTGGCATATATTCATTATGGGATCCATTTCACAAAGGAGAATAATGAATGTATGCAAGTGCTCTCTCTGCTGCTGCTGCTCTCTGTGTTGAAAATTGCAGAAATGGTTAAATATATAAGCTTTGGGAAGGTCTACAATTCAGTGGTTCTGAACGCTGATAGCCGCAATCACGGTAAAACGCCGCGAAATTCGCGGCAAAACGCCGCGAAATTCGCGGCAAAAACGGGCGTTTTGAACGCCGGTTTTTGCGTTTGAAAACTTGAGTTTAGAACTGTTTGCTTTTGCTTCTCGTGTGCATGGGGCCTAAGGCCCCATGCACACGAGACGCTGGTAAACTCGAGTTCAGAGGCGTTTGGGCATTTTTTTCAACTGCCCCTGAACCCATTTAATGTTATCCTATGTGTCCATGCACACAATCACGTTTTTTGGCGGTTAAAAGCAGTTGGGTTTAGGGCCGTTTTTTCAAACGCAAAATTTTGGGTTCAGAAGCATTTGCTTTTGCGTTTTAAACGCTAAATGCCGCTAAACGCGTCTAAACGCGGCACCCGCGTTTAGCCGCATTTGCGTTTATAAGCGTTTTTAAAGGAACCCTTTTTTTAACATAATAAAATAGGGAATATCATTAAAAAATGTTAAAAAAATTATTTAAATCGTTTTAAATTATGGGCCAGATTCAGGTAGATGAGAGTATCTTTCCTCTGGAGTAACGCTTCTCATTTACGTTACTCTGAAGACCCTTTCAGCGCAAGTCCTGTAATTCACATAGCAGTTGCGCGTAAACTTGCGCCAGAGTAACGATAATGCGCTGGCGTAACCCGACGCAAGTGGAAGTGGGTGTGATCATATGTAAATGATGGGCGGAGCCCGGCGCAGAGGCTTACGTTCAGCGCATCATCCACGGAGCATGCGCAGTGAGTGCGGCTCCACTCGCCCCCTTGTGCGCATGCTCACAACTTCCGTCGGCACCACTTCCTGGGAAACGTCAGCGCAATGCGTTCCGCTGGGCGCTTAAAAGCGCTGGCGGAAACGCCATTCCGGCGCAAAAGTAGTTCCGTTTCCCCCCACCCCAGGGAAGATACTTTTGCACTGTAATGGCTGCTCCCGCTACCCCCAGAGAGAGGAGGAACCTCAACTTTAATACCCAGGAGGTCTCAGTGATTATCTCGGCTATGGAGACGGAGAATGAATTTCTCCATGGCAAAAAAAGCCGGAAGACCAGCCGGGAGAGGAAGCAGGGCATCCTGGAGTCCATTGCTGCCAGGGTCAATGTCCTGGGCTACTCCACCCGGACTGCTGGGGACATACAAAAGAAAATAAATGACCTGCGGCGCAAGGTGAGGGACAAGGTGGCCTCCATCAGGAGGTATGAGAGGGGCACAGGTGGTGGTCCCCCATGTCCTGTCACCCTGACCGCAGAGGAGGAGGTGGTTGCTCGCTGCCTGGAGAGGGAGCAGGTGGAGGGGGTCGCAGGCTATGACTCCGTGGAGGAAGGCACAAGGACAGGTAAGTGTTTTATAATCCCCTATTTGTTGTTTTGCATTTGGGGGGGGGGGGGGGACATGTGCCAAGTGTGTGGGACCACCAACATGTGTCTGCTTTGTGTCATCCACAGATGACGGAGCTGGGCCATCATCTGTCAGCCTGCATTCCACCCCATCCCCCCCACGCCATCATGTGCCCGAGCCACTGGGTGGTGAAGAGGTTGTGGAGGAGGAGAGTGGCCACACCACACCTGCCGAGGTGGTTGTGGAGGATCCTGCTGTGGCAGAGCAGGACTTTTCTTTGGTTTTGTCTGTCTCCTCCCCTTCTCCTGGCCCGTCTGTCGTCCCCTCCCCCATCCTTGGAAGCCCCTCAAGGGCGACTCCTTCCACCCGAGGACATCCATCTTCTGGCCCCAGGAAGGCGACCCAGAAGACCAGGGGGGTGTCTGATGGTGTCCAGGACCAGTTGGCGAGGGATCACGCCAGGCAGACGGAACAGATGGGGGCCATAGCGGTGCACTTGGAGAAAGTGGCTGACAGCCTGGGCTCCGTTGCCAACCTCAGCAACGCAGTGCAGGATGTCAGCTCTAATTGCGCTGCAGTGGTCACCACTTTGGGGGAGGTGCAGGGGGATATCCAGCACCTTACTGCAGCCGTCCAGGCCAACACTGCTGCCATCCATGGGAACAGTGCTGCCATCCGGGAGCAGGGGAGGCTGAGTCGGCGGGCCCAGCATTACCAGGTGACCCGTCAGCTCCGGATGCAGGCCCAGACGAACACATACCTTGGACGGATAGCCAGGGCCTTGGAGGGCACGCAGGCCACACCTGCCAGGAGTGGCCCACCTGGGGATCAGCCACCTCCAGATGCCCCCCCACCCCCACCCACTCCATCCAGGCAGCTGCGGAGCCAGAGAGGGGCCCCCAGAAGAAGCCCCCGGCATCCCCGATGAGGCCTTTTATTTTTTCTGGTTTTATATTATTGTTTTTGACATACTCAGGTCATGAGTTTATTTTTTATTTTTCTCAGGTTATGAGATTATTTTTCTTTTAATGATCAGGATATGATATTTCTAATTTCTTTTTGTACTGCACACGGTCAGGAGTGCAGGGGACAGTGTGAATGGTGTGTGAATGTGAGAGGGTGGCACTCCTGAAAGTAAGGGGTGTCACCCTCGGCCGTGGTGGTGAAGTGAACCCTACGGCTGAATGAATGATGTGTGAAAGGTGTGTGAATGGACAGTGACATCATTGGGGCCTTGACGCTGGCGTTACTGCTCCCAACTCCTACATGCTGGACTTGGGCTAATCCAATGCGATGTGCATGTGGTGTGTGTGATCTAGGGACATCAGTGGTGTACACGCGTGCATTGTCTGTGTGATTAATGTTTTGGTTTAGTGTCCAAAGATGCCTTCGGCGAGGACCCTCCTGACTGCTCTTCCATCAGCAGACTGGGTGTCCTCTGGCAGGTGGGGACTGTGTGGGTCGGGGGTCAGGTCATCACGTATGTCAATATGCAGGCCTTTTTTCATAGCAAAGTTATGTAGTATGCAACATGCACCGATGAATTGACACACAAAGGTAGGGGAATACAAGAGGGCCCCCCCAGACTTATCCAAGCATCGGAAACGGGACTTCAGGAGCCCAAATGTTTGCTCAACCACTGCACGGGTTTTGATGTGTGCTTCATTGTATTTTCTCTCTCCTCTGGTTTGGGGGTTCCGGAAAGGAGTCATTAGATGGGGTCCCAATGCATATGCAGAGTCACCTGTAAGGTAAAAGACAGGAGAATGTTAGTCATGCATGTGCGATTTCTGTTGTGCATCACGGGAGGGGATAGTCATGCCTGACTCCCTTGTCACTCACCAACCAGCCAGCTGTCCCCATACATGTTCTGGTTAAATTCTGCTGGGATGGGGCTCTGACGGTATATGAAACTGTCATGGCTGGACCCGGGATGTTTGGCACGGACGTGCCATATGAGGCGTTGGGCATCAGCTATCACCTGTACGTTGATGGAGTGCCAATGCTTCCGATTGCGGTATATGTGCTCTGTGGCACTGGGGGGCTGTAGGGCCACATGTGTGCAATCAATGGCCCCCACAGTGCGTGGGAATCTGGCAATGTTGTAGAAATCTGTCATTGCCTTCTGCCGCAGCTCCTCAGTGGTGGGTCTGATGAACTGGTTGGACATGCGTCTGAGGATTGCAGGGACAACCTGGTGCACACATCTGCTTATGGAGGACTGTGACATCCCAGCCACCACTCCACTTGTACGCTGGAATGATCCACTTGCAAGGAAATGGAGTGTTGCCAGGACCTTCACCAGTGGCTGCACTGCTTGTGATCGGTGTGTTGGGCTGGTGATGTCATCCTGCAGGGTTGTGGTTAGTTCAAGTATTGCATCTGGGCTGAATCTGAATAGGCGATACACCTCCTCATCCCCCATGCCAAAGAGGTTCATACGTGTGCGGTATATCCTCTCACGTGCCCGCCTTCTTGGTTCCAGGGGACCCATCAGTAGTTCTAGGACCACGAGTGCCCCTGGCATGTTGGCACACAGAGGTGTTGTCCTTGCAAGTGGGGGTGCTCAGCTAGCTCCTATCGTCGGTAACGCTGCTGTAGCTGCTCTCCTGCTGACCTGTGACCGTCTGGAGTAAAGATAAAGCAGCCTTTTGTAGAAATAACTTTGCGCCGGACGGATCAGATACGCGCGGCGCATGTAGCCAGCGTATGGTGCTAATCCGTTCGTGAATTGTGAAAAATCCCTCATTTGCATATTTGCAGGGGAAATCAATGGGCGCGACTGATGCGCCCAGCGAAAATAAACGCTGACGATACTCTGGCGTCGGAACGTTCCGCCGGTCGCAAATGAGCCGTTATTGGGCGCATCTAGTTTGGTGGGTACGGGCACATAGAAACGTCGGCGCATCAGCACAGTTACGCGGCGCATATCCAAATACTCCAGCGCAAGTGTTCGTGAATCTGGCCCGTTGTCTATAATTCAGATAATTCAAAGATGATATATATTCATTCAATAATTCAATACACCACCAGCATTGCACTTTCCAAAATTTTCCTTTTGAATTTAAACCTATATGTTGTACTTTCAACAACGTCTGTCCACCTGCATTTCCATTCAGCCCAACTAATCTAATCAGTGTTTAATTTGCATATGAATGCCTGGCATGCTGTCTAGCCAGCAGACAACCCCAAGACATGTGTTTTTTCTGACCTTTGTCCACAAGCCACCTCCCAAAATCTTCATTTTTGGTTAGAAGTTGAAGAGGTGACATCTCCAAAAATGACTTCTGATGTTACTTTAGTACAACTACAATAGAGGCAGTCCAGATGTATCCCCAAATATGGGACAAGTCCCATGAACTATATTCAGACAGGACAGCCAAGCAAAGGACTTGGCAAGAAATTGGAAAATAATTGACATCCAACTGGAACCAGTTGAACCCATATCACCAAGAAAAAAGAGGTAAGATTAATACAGCTTTGGGCTTGGTTGGGATGTAAACTAGTTAAAATTTCTGACATATTCCTATTTTTCCTTGTACAGTGAAAGATTTTCAGAAGAGATGGAAGTCTGTATCAGACAGAGTCAAAAAAGACTTATTGGAAAATTTGAGTTCCTTCCTGTATTTTCCTTGTTTTCTTGAGAATTTTCCGGATGAATCAGTGAGGATTTTTATTGGGAGCATAGATATTAACCACTTAAGGACCCCCGCACGCACATATACGGCCACAACATGGCTCGTACAGGCACAAGGGCGTAAATTTACGTCCCCGCCTTCGTGCGGTTCGGGGGTCCCATCGGGACCCCCTCCGCGGCGTGCGGGGGTCCCCCTGGCTCCGGGAGCCATCCGGGACGAGCGGGCGGATGTCGGTGTTTACCCGCCCCCCCGCGATCGCTCCCAGCCAATGCGCGCGCTCCCCCTTTGTGTCACTTCCTCCTCCTGTGTAAACACAGGAAGGGGGAAGTGATGTAATCTCCCACCGCAGCGGTATTTCCAACCGCTGCGATGGGAGAAACACCTCACAGTAAGTCCTGCACCAACACTACACTGACATACACACACATAGGCATACTTAACCCCTTGCGATCTGCCCCCCCACCCCCCCTGTCACAGTGTCACTGAATGCAGTGATCTAATCACTGCATTTAGTGTCAGTGTGACAGGCAGTGTAAAATCAGTTAGTGTTAGGTTCAGGATAGCCCCCCACCCCCCTAATAAAGTTTTAACCCCCTGATCACCGCCCTAGTTAACCCTTTCACTCCCTATTGCCAGCGTCACTAAGCGATCATTTTTCTGATCGCTGTATTAGTGTCGCTGTTCCCGCTAGGTAGCTATTTTTTTTTATTGCGAATTTTTTTTTTTTACTAAAGACATGTGGCTAAATACATTTTGGCCTAAATGTTTAACTAAAATTTAGTTTATTTGATTTATTTTTTTCAAAAAGTAAAAAAGTGTTTTTTTTTTCAAAAATGTCGCTCTATTTTTGTATATAGCGCAAAAAATAAAAATCGCAGAGGTGATCAAATACCACCAAAAGAAAGCTCTATTTGTGGGAAGAAAAGGACGCAAATTTTGTTTGGGAGCCACGTCGCACGACCGCGCAATTGTCTGTTAAAGCGACGCAGTGCCGAATTGCAAAAACACCTTGGGTCATTTACCAGCGTATTGGTCCGGGTCTTAAGTGGTTAACAATTGTGTAGATTTCATTGTCTATTGAGGCCACCAAAATTATGTATCTACCTTGATTGTCGGTTATTAAGTTGATTTGCTTGAAAGAGATAGTGTCCTTGATTACTGTTATCACTCCCTTTTTTTTTTTTTGCAGCTGGAAATGAAGATATGAGGAAATTTATGATGGTTGAACTTGGGAGTTTTGTTTAATGTGAAATGGGTCTCCTGGATGCACATGATGTCACAATCATATTTTAGGGCATCCGTCCACAGAGCTCTTCTTTTGTAAGGACTGTTAAGTCCTTTCACATTCAGTGAGAGGAGTTTAAGATTCATTGAAGTTACTTGTGCACTTGCTGTGGGTAGTCAAATATTTTTTATACAGATAGTTTGTAAAAGTAATGGTTTTGATGCGGATATATTTTCCTGCCAGTAGTTGGCGGTGTTGGACCGAATATTTAATATAAGTGATTTTAAAGAAACAAAAAAATAAAACACAGTCTTGTAACGCAAAGATAAGAAAGTAGAAAATAAAAAATTTGAGTTGCAGGGCAACTCTAGTGTACCTTGAATGTGTACCAATTTCCAGGGGGTACAGGGAAATAATAAGGGGTAAATCAGGTATATGGATCCCTGATCTTCAAGGAGAAAAGCCCTGGATATTTAACTTTTGAGTAGTTTTCAGCTCCAGAAACTGCAGCATGTCACTATATACGGGGCATATTATTATCTTACCATGTATAGAGGAGTCATTTGTGACTTTTTTGCCAGTCTTGAGACACTTTTCCAGGTGTGGATTTATCCGGTATGTTGTGTTCTTTTGGTAAAATGCCCAATGAGCGTAAGATTTTCAGACCTTGATCCAAGTTGTTGATCGAGTATGAGGTACCTTTATGGTCTACGAGTATTTTCGTAGGGAATCCCCATTTGTAAATCATGCTGTGATTACGTAGGATCTTGGTAATCGGGTTGAGGTTTTTATGTGCTAGTATTGTTGCTTGTGAGAGATCTGCATACACGATGATACCTGTGTATGGGTCCAGTAGCGGGGAAAGCCTCCATCCTTTCTAATCTAACCTATGTATTCTTTGTGTACCCTGGACATGTCTCCGGGCCTCCATCCTTTCTAATCTAACCTATGTATTCTTTGTGTACCCTGGACATGTCTCCGGGCCTCCATCCTTTCTAATCTAACCCATGTATCCCCTGTGTACCCTGGACATGTCTCTGGGCCTCTATTCCCTTTAATCTTACAGTGCAAGGGAGAACTCTGAGAGCCCTGATGTAAAGGGCAATGCTGCAGACCCTGATGGGAATGCAGTGGACTGATATAAGGTGGTCTCTGGTGACCAGAGCACAAATTACATCAGAGTTTCCCTTTTTGTTAGGCTGCAAACACACCACTAAATAAATCCGATCAAATCGGTCTGACAGACCGTTTTGATCGGATTTGTCTGCTGGGCTATTTTGGTTTGATCGTGTACACACGATCAAACCAAAATCCCCGCCGGCAGACAGCGCGGTGACGTGGCGGTGACGTTGACGCCGCCACATCACCGAACCAGGAAGTAAAATACTTCCACGCATGCGTCGAATCCATTCGACGCATGTGCGGACAAATATGTCCGCTGGTTAGTGTACTAACCAGCGGACATGTCGGACGGACGGGTTCCCAGCAGACAGATTTTAAAGCATGCTTTAAAATTTGTCTGCTGGAAAAACCTGTCTGTCCGTCCGTACACACGATCGAATTTGTCTGCTGAAACGGTCCGTTGGACCGTTTTCAGCAGATCGATTTGATTGTGTGTACGCGGCCTTAGAGTTCCCTGCACTGTAAGGGGGAATCCTGCAGACTAAAGGGGAATGCCAGGAACTGTGAGGGGAGGGGCGGATTCTTGTGACCAGAGACCACCTTCCACAGAGTGAATACACTAAGGTAAGGGGGGTGGGTTACTAATATAAGGAGAAACCTTTATGTATATCAGTGCCACCTTACATTATTATATTCACTCCTCCCTTACATCAGTGACCCCCCCTCCCTCACACTAGCTTGATTGCTCTGTCACTGACCTCATCTCAGGTGCACCATGCAGGGCTCAGTCAGACACTCCAGCTTGGTGGCTCTGGTTTTATCCTATAGTCTCCTCTCCACAGCCCACACACATCTGACTCTTTCCATAATCCCCATCCCAGTGGCACTCTCTCTCTCTTGATTCCTCTCCAGACTCCACCTTGAGACACTGCAGACATGAGAAAAAACAAAAGATGGTCAGATGATACAAGAGATGGTTAAAGGCTATAGACATGGTACAGGAGGTGGTCAGAGGATAGGCACAGGATACAAGAGGTGGACAGAGGATGCACACACAGGATACAGGAGGTGGACAGAGGATGCAAACAGGATACAGGAGGTGGACAGAGGATGCGCACAGAATACAGAAGGTGGGACAGAGGATGCACACAGGATACAGGAGGTAGACAAGGGATGCACACAGGATCCAGGAGGTAGACAGGGGATGCGCACAGGATACATGAGGTGGACAGAGGATGCGCACAGGATACAGGAGGTGGGCAGAGGATGCACACAGGATACAGAAGGTGGACAGAGGATGTACACAGGATACAGCATGTAGACAGATGATGCACACAGGATACAGGAGGTAGACAGGGGATGTGCACAGGATACAGGAGGTGGTCAGAGGATGCACACAGGATACAGGAGGTGGTCAGAGGATGCACACAGGATACAGGAGGTGGACAGAGGATGCGCACAGGATACAGGAGTTTGTCAGAGAATGTGGAAATGTGGTCCTCAGAGCATGTAGGGGGAGCACACAGAGGAGTCAGTCATGTAGGGGGAGCACACAGAGGGGTCAGTCATGTAGGCGGAACACACTTTTTAAGCACTTTGCGATTTTTGTCTACTGTCAGGGACCTGCTGTTATGGGAAGAAGGCTCTTGCGTGCGCGCATGTGCACACACGCTACTGTGCAGAATATATCCATCCGTGCCTGTGCGCCAGGGCGCATCAAATCGGGTGCACCCGTGTGCATGTTAGCGCTACTCGGCGCCATTATGCCTTTAAAAAGCCAGCAACTGCAATGATGCATTGCTGTTTGATCTGCAGCTTTGTACCAGTAAACTGCATACCTGTTTATGCATTACCTGTACTGACCCGGGTCTACTTGACCATCCAATATCTCCAATCCCGACCTTGGCTTGTTTTGACCCTGCTCAGTCTTCTATTTGCCTACCTGCTGCCAGACCTTGCCCGTACCTTACCTGTACCTCTGACCACGCTTAGTCTCCTGTATCCAACCGGCTGATTACCTGCTCCGATCAGGCCTGTCTGACCCTGCTGCTGTCTGCTGCTCTGTGTTTTACCTAACCCGGCTTGTCTCACCTTGCTCCAGCTTCCTGCTGTTCCTGTACCCGCCAGCTCCTGGGTCGCTGACCTACAACCATCTCTACTGCTGCCTACAGTTCCAGCCATCCCTGGAGGATCATCATCCTGCCAGTGTGCCAGGCTACTACATAGTTGTAGTAGCCTGGGGTAGTCCCCAGGCACTCCACTTCAAGCTCACTGTCCCCACTCCAGTGACTCCTGAGCCAAGGCTGTAAGAGAGGTCTCCTCCTGCAAGTAAGGCTCTACTACCAGGTACACTCTATTCCTAACAGTATCAAAAAGCCATGACAGAGCCTGCAGGAGAAGTTCCTCCCATGGAGGAGATTTGCAAACACCTGGCGGCCCTCACAAAAGCAGTAAAAAGTCTACAGGAAGGCTATGTCAGGCTGGAAGTCCAGAGTCTCTCTGCCTCCGGTGATGCGGCCCCCTGCACCCTCTGCCAGGTCTTCACAGACTGCCTCCGCTCCTTCAGTGGTGATGCTTTCACCTGAACTGAGAGTTTCTGTTCCAGAGAGGTTTTCTGGGGACCAAACAAAATTCCGGGCCTTCTGTAATGCCTGCCAGCTATATTTTGCTCTGCAAACCCCAGACCTTTTCCTTAGAAGTCACAAAAGTGGAGAGAATAGCGTTCAGGCAAAATCCCTGCTATCCTTCTTCAAAGCCATGGCCCAGCTTTATGAAGATCCCCAACGGACTGCCACTGCTGAGTCTGCCCTGTTTGCACTCCAGCAAGGTCGCAGAGTGGCCGAGGATTATGTCACAGACTTTAGACGCTGGAGCGCAGACATTCAGTGGAACGACGCAGACCTGTGGCACCAATTCCGCTTGGGTCTCTCTGAGGGCCTTAAAAGATAAACTCCTACTAGTTGGGGTACCAGAGACCCTTGAAGCCTTAATTAACCAGGCCATCCAGATTGACCGTAGACTTTGTGAACGCCGGGCAGAGCGTTCCTCCCAGCAAAGTCGTCCAGTATGGATAACCACAAGAGCTCCAATGCCTGCTTCCCACTACCTGACTGCCACCTGTTTAAATCCTGCCAGTGCAAGTCCAGACACCTCTGAACCCATGCAACTTGGATCAATGTGACCAGCCTTGCCACCCGAAGAATGGGCACGTGCGCAACTAAGCTATGACTAAGCATTGCATCTCAATGTGAAACATGTCAGCTGTATATACCCCACTGTTTGTTGTTTTTTTGTAGTGCCTTTCCTTTTTTAACATTAAATGCTAACCTTTTTTAAGATCCATTGCTGTCCATATTTTTCCTTCAAGTTTTTGCCTCGTGCATTGCCAACACCCATCTGTTTCTGAGAGGACATTGATTGCCTAGGTGCGCTCACCTGGAGCGGCATCTTCTCCTTTTCTGTTTGACGTAAGTGTCCCTCTTCAATTCCTGCTAACCTCTTAGCCTTATCTGCCAATGCAACCCACCTTGCTCTCCCTTTGTCGTTGCAGCTCCAGAGAAGGACGGTTCCAGTCAATGCTATCATTGACTCTGGCGCATGTAACTGTTTTATCGATTCCACCTTTGCCAATCAACACAACATCCCTCTGCAGGAAAAGACTCATGGACTTTGTCTACCTGGCTGATGGCTCCCATATAAAATCAGGACGGGTAACCCAGGAAACCCTGCCTCTGCCTGCCACCATTACCTCTCAACATAAGGAGTTGCTGACCCTTGATGTTATCTCCTCTCCCCTGTTTCCCGTGATCCTGGGTATATCCTGGCTCCAGTGGCGGCTGGTGCTCAAAATTTTTGGGGGGGGCGCAAAAAAAAAAAAACGCAGCCACTGTGCCATCAATTGTCACCACTGTGCCATGCCATCAAACGCAGCCACTGTGCCATCAATTGTCACCACTGTGCCATGCCATCAAAGGCAGCCGCTGTGCCATCAATTGTCACCACTGTGCCATGCCATCAAATGCAGCCGCTGTGCCATCAATTGTCACCACTGTGCCATGCCATCAAACGCAGCCACTGTGCCATCAATTGTCACCACTGTGCCATGCCATCAAACGCATCCACTGTGCCATCAATTGTCACCACTGTGCCATGCCATCAAACGCAGCCGCTGTGCCATCAATTGTCACCACTGTGCCATGCCATCAAACGCAGCCACTGTTCCTTCAATTGTCACCACTCTGCCATGCCATCAAACGCAGCCGCTGTGCCATCAATTGTCACCACTTGCCGCTCTCTGTCCTCTTTGCCGCTCTCTGTGCCCATTGTCGCCCTTTTCCCTGTAAAATGCACTTACCTGAAGCTTCCATGTCCTCCCTTGATGTCTTCTTCCGTCTTGGTGACGCTTCAGCCAATCAGGTTCCTGATAACCAGAATCGGGGAACCTGATCAGTCTTATCCAAGGAACGCAGGGGGCCTACGTTCCAAGGATAGACATCCGAGAGCCAGAGGGCCGCTGGCTCTGATAGGCAGTTCCCCTCAGCCAACCAGCTGCCGCTATTCAGGTAACCGGCGCCCTATGTCCGGTTATATGAATAGACCAGCGGCAGCTGGCAACAATAATAACACACATTCAATGCAATGCAATGAATGTATGTTATTTGTGAGAGGGGGTGGCGCTGCAGCGCCCTCTATTGACGGCCACCAGAACTGCAGGCATTAAAAGGTTTTACTACAGGAGAGGGGGGCGGCATCCGGGCTCCAGACTTACAATCCCCAGATCAACTGGGTATCTGGAGAAGTGTCATTCCTGTCCCCCTACTGCCAGAAGTACTGTCTACCCGGACTCCCCAGCACGTCGGCTACTCTGTTATGTATGACCAGAACCTGCTTCAGTCTGTCCCAAGACCTTACCATGAATTCATTGATGTCTTTAGTAAATGGGGGGCTGACTCCCTTCCGCCTCACCGTCCCTATGACTGCCCGATCAAGCTTCTCCCTGGGCCCAAGATTCCCTTTGGGCGCATCTTCCCGTTATCAGAAAAGGAACAAGAGGCTCTGAAGGTTGAAGAAAATCTGGGCAAGGAGTTCATTCGCCCATCTACCTCACCAGCTGGCGCCAGAATATTCTTTGTCACCAAAAAGGTTTAGACTCTCCTCCCATGTGTGGACTACCATGAGCTAAACAACATGCCAAGTCCCTTATTTGAGGCCGAGTGAGTGCAGCGGCTGAGTTCAGAGCTCCCCTTGTGATACATGGGTTGCCAGTGGTGATGCAACAGGCTGGTAAGCAGGGCCGGCGCTCCTACTAGGCGAACTGCACTAACGCCTAGGAGCACAGCCACAGCTGCTGGGTCCCCTACAGAGGATCGGTTCCTCCTCAGCCAGTGGTGGCTGATGCGGAGTGTAGCGGAAATGTGGCTCTATATGGCTGGCTGCAGAGTGGCTGAACAGGGAGAAGAAGCAGGCAGATCTTCCCTGTTCGCCGGACTAAGCCAGGGGTGACCATGCTGATGTCCAGCAGAAGCCATGGGTGTCAGCTCTCTGCCCGCCCCGCCTCCCTCCCTGGGTGATGTGTAGCCAGTGGAGGAGCAGGGCAAGCGGCATTGTGCATAGAGACACCGAGAATGGATTCAGCCAGGCCCGGACTGGCCACAGGACATACGCTGGGCGAGGCCACCGAGCCACTTGTCCTTGAAGAGTGAGGAGCCCATAGCAAAGCTGCTCCTGCAGCTTACAAGTTACCCATCCTCTCCACGGCCAGCCGCCGGAGCCCAGGGGTGGAACCGAATTATGAGCTGAAGGGGGAAGGAGCTGGAGGAGGTCTCCCGTGCGTGACTGGTGACACTAACTGCCGCCCGCTGCCTGACATGTGGAGGGAGATGGAAAGAAGTGCCCAAAGGTAAGAACTTTTCAGGTGGTGGGGGAAGCACTGGGGATAAGTGCTTCCAGTCAGATCTCATCACTGGTGTGTGACCCCCTCCACTTGGCTCCATCCATCCACCTAGCTGCTCCCCCCTATCCTGTCCACCTAGCTGCTCCCCCTCTCCTGTCCACCTAGCTGTTTCCCCCTCTCCTGTCTACCTAGCTGCTCACCCCTCTCCTGTACACCTGGCTGCTCCCCCCTCTCCTGTACACCTGGCTGCTCCCCCCTCTCCTGTACACCTGGCTGCTCCCCCCTATCCTGTACACCTGGTTGCTCCCCCTCTCCTGTACACCTGGCTGCTCCCCCCTCTCCTGTCCACCTGGCTGTACCCCCCTCTCCTGTCCACTTGGCTGCACCCCCCTCTCCTGTCCACCTGGCTGCACTCCCCTCTCCTGTCCACCTGGCTGCACTCCCCTCTCCTGTCCACCTGGCTGCACCCCCCTCTTTTGTCCACCTGGCTGGACCCCCCTCTCATATCCACCTGATGGCATCCCCTCTCCTGTCCACCTGACTCTATCCCTTCACCTGGCTGCACTTCCCCCCTCCTGTCCACCTGGCTTCACCCCCTCCTGTCCACCTAGTGGCACCCCCTCTCCCTCCACCTGGCTGCACCCTCCTGTCCACCTGGCTATATTATCCCTCCACCTGGCTGCATTCCCTCTCCTGTCTACCTGGCTATATCCTCCCTCAACCTGGCTGAACCCCCTCTCTTGTCCACCTGGCTATATCCTCCTTTCACCTGGTTGCACCCCCCTCCTGTCCACCTGGCTCCATCCCTCCACCCTGGGTGCAACCCCCCCTGTCCACCTGGCTCCATCCCTCCACCTGGCTGTACCCATATCTCCTGTCCACCTGGCTGCACCTCCCCTCTCCTGTCCACTTGGCTGCACCCCCCTCCTGTCCACCTGGCTCCACCCCTTCACCTGCCTGCACCCCCCTCCTGTCCATCTGGCTCTATTTCTCCACCTGGACCAGTTCTGGTGCTAAAATTGTTGAATTCATTTAGATTTTTTTTGGGGGGGCGCAAGTAGCTGGTCTCGCCTAGGGCGCAAAATAGTCTAGCACCAGCCCTGCTGGTAAGCAGAGCGTGGCTGGGGTGCGCTGGGTAGCGATGTCAGTAGCTGTGCAAGATGAAGGTCAACTCCGCACAAGGGAGTACAGAGATCCAGTCGTCCTGGGAGAAGGAGCATAAGCAACGCAATATTGTTCTAAGGTCTGGTTAGTCCTTTCAGTTTGACCGTTGCTTTGGGAGTGATAGGCTGAGGACTGGCACACTTCAATTGATAGTGCTTTGCAGAGCTCTCTCCAGAATCGGGAGGTGAATTGTACCTCTCTATCAGATACAATGCTGTCAGGAAGTGTCAGGCTAGGAACAGGTAACAGTTCAGGTGTGCTAACTTTGCAAACAGTTCAAGATCAAGCACATACCATGAGCAGGTCTGATGAGCAGGTCAGCTGTGACTTGTAGTTCACCGCTGTAGATGAAGGTGGGTGAGCAGGTCAGCTGGGATTTGTAGTTCACCGCTGTAGATGAATGTTGCTACAGGAGAGTCAGGTAAAGCGTAGTCTAGGCAAGCCGGGTCATACACATGTAGATCAGAGTTCAAACGGTGACACATGTAGATATATAACAAGCCGGAAGTCCCACATAACCCCCCATCTCCTGACCTAAAGGCCTGTATGACCCAATATTTAGAGCAAGCGGGTCTACCCCGACTTAAGACAGCGGATTTACAGGGCCTGAACGCTCCCATATCGGCGGAGGAGATAGCAGAGACAGTGAAGGGCCTCCCAGCCCATAAATCCCCTGGCCCTGACGGATTACCATACGAGTACTACAAGACCTTTCTCCCGTTACTTAGCCCACAAATCAGAAGCGAAAAAACAGGGTCAAACGAGCCAGGTCATACACCAAAATAAAAAGCAGAACGTCAGGCTGGATCACACAATGGAAAACAAAGGTAACTCTATCACGAGCACTGATTGGATGAAGACACAGGTGATTAAAAGGTGAGCTGGCCAATCACTGTTTTTTTCCAGGCAAAGGCTGTGTCAGGTGAGTGTGCTGGGTCCTAAAGGGATCCTGGTACTGACAGTAACCCCCCTTTCTAGAGGGGTTGCTCCTGCACCCCCAGGCTTACTTGGATAACGAAGATGGAACTTCTTCTTAAGGTGGTCAGCATGAAGATCACAAATGAAAAAACAAAAAGTGTAGCGCTTAAAATTATGTGAGACTGGAAACTGGCAGACCGGGCCCTCACCAGATAAAAGACAGGGGGGGCGATCTTCTGACACATCCCAGGGACATAGCGGGAGCCTTTGCGGACTATTACACAGACCTATATAACAAGCCGGAAGTCCCACATAACCCCCCATCTCCTGACCTAAAGGCCTGTATGACCCAATATTTAGAGCAAGCGGGTCTACCCCGACTTAAGACAGCGGATTTACAGGGCCTGAACGCTCCCATATCGGCGGAGGAGATAGCAGAGACAGTGAAGGGCCTCCCAGCCCATAAATCCCCTGGCCCTGACGGATTACCATACGAGTACTACAAGACCTTTCTCCCGTTACTTAGCCCCCACATGACCACACTATTTAATGCCTTTCTCCACCAGACCCCAATCCCGAGTGACATGCAGTGATCCTTTTTGACCCTCATACCAAAACCGGATAAAGACCCAGCCTCCTGCGCTAGTTACAGGCCCATAGCGCTACTGAATTCAGACCTCAAAATATTCACTAAACTTCTATCGATTAGGCTGAATGCTATTCTCCCCTCCCTGATCCATAAGGACCAAGTAGGTTTTGTGCCGCTACGCCAAGCAGGGGACAACACCAGGAAGGTCATTGACCTGATTGATGTAGCCAACAGGGACGGTGCGGAAGCTCTCATACTGAGCCTAGACGCTGAAAAGGCCTTTGATCGCCTGAGTTGGCCCTTCATGTTTGCTACCCTGCACCACATGGGGTTCAAAGGACCCTTCCTACGGGCGATACAACACGTATACTCAAACCCTACCTCCCAAGTTAAAACCCCCTTTGCCACATCCTCCCCCTTCCAGATAGCCAACGGTACGCGGCAGGGATGTCCACTCTCACCTCTGCTCTTTGCTCTATGTGTCAAGCCCCTGGCAGCATCCATACGGGGAAATCCGGACATTAGGGGTATCTCAGTGCGGGGAAAGGAATTTAAGACATCCTTGTTCGCGGACGACATTATCCTCACCCTGACCCAACCCAGAATCTCCCTTACCAACCTTCATGTTGAATTAGATAAATACGGGACAATGTCGGTTTACAAAACGAACGCCTCAAAGTCAGCAGCCCTCCCGATCAACATCCCAGAGGCTGAGGTCCATCACCTACAGTCGAACTTCCCCTATACTTGGGAGAGCTCATCCCTTAAATACCTCGGGGTCCATATTACGCCATCCTTCAGCTCCCTGTACCAGGCCAACTTCCCTCCCCTATATCGGATAGTTAGGGGCCTTCTTCAAAAATGGAAGGCACATCATATCTCACTCCTAGGCCGCGTGGCGGCTATAAAAATGGTCATCCTCCCCAAACTCCTTTATCTGTTTCAAACGTTACCCATCCCAATCCCGTACGCCCACCTCCACAAACTCCAGAGTGACATGCTGAAGTTTGTCTGGAACTATAAGAAGCATAGGATCCCTGGGTCGGTCATGACAGCCTCACGGGGAGACGGGGGCCTGGCCTTTCCCAACCTTGTTAAATATTACCAAGCTACCCAGCTGTGTGCAGTGGTCTCCTGGTTCCCCCAGAGGTCCTTTAATAAGTGGACGGAGATAGAAAAGATATGGTTAGCCCCGGTCCACCCAAATAGCCTCTTCTGGGATGCTGATGTGAGGGTGGAGCCTGACCGTTTGTTAGGTTCGATGTCCCTACTTAAGGGACTCTGGCGTAAGATGTCTCGAGAGGTGGCGCTTAAGTCCGAGTGCTCCCTGCTGAATTCTTTTGTCTGCAACCCCAAAATACCGGACAGCCTGACCCACCAGATGTCTTGGCCCTGGGCCTCTCGAGACCTATTTCATTTTGGACACTTGGTGGACCCCAGGTCCCGTAGGCTGCTGACATTCTCGGAGCTCTAGGTGAAACACGATCTACCCAGACAGGTGTTTTATAGCTACCTATAAATAAGGCATTATGCCCAGACAATAGCCCCGAAGCTCCAATTCTCACAACCGTCCCCATTTGAACGTATTGTCCTGGAGGGGCGCCATAGAAGGGGGTTGATCACAGACATCTACCAGCTGTTGAATGCATATGATTGGCAGGGGCGGGGGAAGCATGTATATATGCTGAGGTGGGAGAGAGAGCTCGGGGAGTCACTGCCGATGGAGGCCTGGCAGGCCGTCTGGAGGCAGGCTACTAAATCGTCCCTGTGCACCTTGTATAAAGAAAACTCATATAAAATTCTATGCTTTTGGTACCAAACCCCGGACATACTCCACAAAATATTTCCCTCCACCTCTGACCGATGCTGGCGATGCCATCAGGACAGAGGCTCTCTCTTCCACATCTACTGGATGTGCCCCCTTATCACCCCGTTTTGGCAGTCCACGCAACAGCTGCTTACCCATCTCTTTGAGACGCCAATCCCCCTAACCCCTAAACAATTTTTGCTAGGTATCTCCCAACCCCGCCTGGCCAAACCATATAAAAAACTACTTAGACACATACTAACGGCGGCTAGATGCCTGGTAGCCCTTAACTGGAAAAAATCCACACCCCCGTCCCAAGAGGCCCTTTACGCTAGGATCAAGGACGTAGAGCTGATGGAGCGGATGACAGCCAGGATACGTAATAGCATGGATGCCCACGACGAGGTCTGGAGCGAGTGGCACCGGCAGGAGGACCCGCCGGGGGCAGACGAGGTGGCAGATGCGGTGACCTGATTCTCTCTTCCCCCTCTTCTCCTCTTTTCTTTTCCCTTCTCTCCTCTTATACATTCTACTGTTTCGGTGTCACCGTTAGAAAACGGTTTGAAATGCACAATTTGTTGACACGACTGGCAGTAGAGCCAGCTTTTGGAATAGGGCCCAATGGGTCGGGAACTTAATCCCTCCTCTACCCATAAAGGGCAAGAGTAATGCTTGTATTCTTGGATAAGTGTCTGCTTTGGCTTCTATTATTACCTACGTTTATCTGTATCTTGCGAACTGTTTCATATAAATAAAAAATGTTAATTGAAAAAATAAATAAATTATGTGAGAAATAACAATATAACACTATAAAGCATCATAAAGACTTGAAATAAATTAGTGTATATAATATGTGAAGCAACATATAACCTATTCACCAAGTGTTCAAAATGGTCATATCATTGGGATATGAAAAAAATTGAATTCAAAGTGTCCAAAAATATAACAATAGGTGAAAAAATGTTGATAGCAGTTCCACCACCAGAGGCTTACCAGAAAGCGTGGACTCAACTAAGTATATACTCATTGGGCCAGATTCAGGTAGATCGGAGCATCTTTGCTCTGGAGTAACGCTTCTCATTTACGTTACTCTACTAAGACCCTTTCAGCGCAAGTACTGTTATTCACATAGCAGTTGCGCGTAAACTTGCGCCAGAGTAACGATAATGCGCTGGCGTAACCCGACGCAAGTGGAAGTGGGTGTGGGTGTGATCATATGTAAATGATGGGCGGAGCCCAGCGCAGAGGCTTACGTTCAGCGCTTCATCCACGGAGCATGCGCAGTGAGTGCGGCTCCACTCGCCCCCCTTGTGCGCATGCTCACAACTTCCGTCGGCACCACTTCACGGGAAACGTCAGCGCAATGCGTTCCGCTGGGCGCTTAAAAGCGCTGGCGGAAACGCCATTCCGGCGCAAAAGTATTTCCGTTTCCCCCCACCCCAGGGAAGATACTTTTGCTCGGTGATGGCTGCTCCCGCTACCCCCAGAGAGAGAAGGAACCTCAATTTCAACGCCCAGGAGGTGTCGGTCATCATTTCTGCAATGGAGACTGAGAATGCTTTGCTCCATGGCCAAAAAAGCCGGAAGACCAGCCGGGAGAGGAAGCAGGGCATCCTGGAGTCCATTGCTGCCAGGGTGAATGTCTTGGGGTACTCCACCCGGAGTGCTTCTGACATTCAGAAGAAAATTAATGACCTGCGGCGCAAGGTGAGGGGCAAGGTGGCCACCATCAGGAGGCATGAGAGGGGCACAGGTGGTGGTCCCCCATGTCCTGTCACCCTGACCGCAGAGGAGGAGGTGGTCGCACGCTGCCTGGAGAGGGAGCAGGTGGAGGGGGTCCCAGGCTATGACTCCATGGAGGAAGGCTCCAGGACAGGTAAGTGTTTTTTATCCCCTATTTGGTGTGTTGCATGTGGGGGGGGGAGGGTACATGTGCCAAGTGTGTGGGACCACCAACATGTGTCTGCTTTGTGTCATCCACAGATGACGGAGCTGGGCCATCATCGGTCAGCGTCCATTCAACCCCATCCCCCCCACGCCATCGTGTGCCCGAGCCACTGGGTGGTGAAGAGGTTGTGGAGGAGAGTGGCCACACCACACCTGCCGAGGTGGTTGTGGAGGATCCTGCTGTGGCAGAGCAGGACTTTTCATTAGTTTTGTCGGTCTCCTCCCCTTCTCCTGGGCCGTCTGTTATCCCCTCCCCCATCCTTGGAAGCCCCTCAAGGGCGACTCCCTCCCCCCGGGGACAACCATCTTGTGGCCCCAGGAAGGCCACCCAGAAGACCAGGGGGGTGTCGGATGATGTCCAGGACCAGTTGGCGAGGGATCACGCCAGGCAGACTGAACAAATGGGGGCCATAGTAGGCCATTTGGAGAAAGTGTCTGACAGCCTGGGCTCCGTTGCCAACATCAGCAACGCAGTGCAGGATGTCAGCTGCAACTGCGCTGCAGTGGTCACCAGTTTGGGGGAGGTGCAGGGGGATATTACACAACTCACTGCAGCCGTCCAGGCCAACACTGCTGCTATCCAGGGTAACAGTGCTGCCATCCGGGACCAGGGGAGGCTGAGTCGGCGGGCCCAGCATTACCAGGTCACCCGTCAGCTCCGGATGCAGGCCCAGACAAACTCATACCTCGGCCGGATAGCCAGGGCCTTGGAGGGCATGCAGGCCACACCTGCCAGGAGTGGCCCACCTGGGGATCAGCCACCTCCAGATGCCCCCCCACCCCCACCCACTCCATCCAGGCAGCTGAGGAGCCAGAGAGGAGCCCCCAGAAGAAGCCCCCGGCATCCCCGATGAGGCTTTTATTTTTTTGGGTTTATCTGCTTTTTTTTGACATACTCAGGTCATGAGTTTTTGTTTATTTTGTATTATTATTTTTATACTCAGGTCATGAGTTTTTGTTTATTTTGTATTATTATTTTTATACTCAGGTCATGAGTTTTTGTTTATTTATTTTCTCAGGTTATGAGATTTTGTATTTCTTTTTGTACTGCACACGGTCAGGAGTGCAGGGGACAGTGTGAATGGTGTGTGAATGTGAGGGGGTGGCACTCCTGACAGTAAGGGGTGTCACCCTCGGCCGTGGTGGTGAAGTTAACCCCACGGCTGAATGAATGAAGTGTGAAAGGTGTATGAATGGACAGTGACATCATTGGGGCCTTGACGCTGGCGTTGCTGCTCCCAACTCCTACATGCTGGACTTGGGCTAATCCAATGCGATGTGGATGTGGTGTGTGTGATCTAGGGACATCAGTGGTGTACACGCGTGCACTGTCTGTGTAATTAATGTTTTGGGTTAGTGTCCAAAGATGCTTACGGCGAGGACCCTCCTGACTGCTCTTCCATCAGCAGACTGGGTCTCCTCTGGCAGGTGGGGACTGTGTGGGTCGGGGGTCAGGTCATCACGTATGTCAATCTGCAGGCCTTTTCTCATGGCAAAGTTGTGCAGAATGCAACATGCAGCGATGATCTGACACACAAAGGTAGGGGAATACAATAGGGTCCCCCCAGACTTATCCAGGCAGCGGAAACGGGACTTCAGGAGCCCAAATGTTTGCTCCACCACTGCACAGGTTTTGATGTGTGCTTCATTGTATTTTCTCTCTCCTCTGGTTTAGGGGTTCCGGAAAGGAGTCATTAGATGGGGTCCCAGTGCATATGCAGAGTCACCTGTAAGGGAAAAGACAGGAGGATGTTAGTCATGCATGTGCGACTTCTGTTGTGCATCACGGGAGGGGATAGTCATGCCTGACTCCCATGTCACTCACCAACCAGCCAGCTGTCCCCATACATGTTCTGTTCGAATTCTGCTGGGATGGGGCTCTGATTGTATATGAAGCTGTCATGGCTGGACCCGGGGTGTTTGGCACGGACGTGCCATATGAGGCGTTGGGCATCAGCTATCACCTGTACGTTGATGGAATGCCAATGCTTCCGATTGCGGTATATGTGCTCTGTGGCACTGGGGGGCTGTAGGGCCACATGTGTGCAATCAATGGCCCCCACAGTGCGTGGGAATCTGGCAATGTTGTAGAAATCTGTCATTGCCTTCTGCCGTAGCTCCTCAGTGGTGGGTCTGATGAACTGGTTGGACATGCGTCTGAGGATTGCAGGGACAACCTGGTGCACACATCTGCTCACGGAGGATTGTGACATCCCAGCCACCACTCCACTTGTACGCTGGAATGATCCACTTGCAAGGAAATGGAGTGTTGCCAGGACCTTCACCAGTGGCTGCACTGCTTGTGAGCGGTGTGTCTTGCTGGTGATGTCATCCTGCAGGGTTGTGGTTAGTTCAAGTATTGCATCTGGGCTGAATCTGAAGAGGCGATACACCTCCTCATCCCCCATGCCAAAGAGGCTCATACGTGTGCGGTATATCCTCTCACGTGCCCGCCTCCTTCGTTCCGGGGGACCCATCAGTAGTTCTAGGACCACAATTGCCCCTGGCATGTTGGCACACAGAGGTGTTGTCCTTGCAAGTGTGGTTGTTCAGCTAGCTCCTATCGTCGGTAACGCTGCTGTAGCCGCTCTCCCGCTGACCTGTGGCCATCTGGAGTAAAGATAAAGCAGCCTTTTGTAGAAATAACTTTGCGCCGGACGGACGAGATACGCGCGGCGCATGTAGCCGGCGTATGGTGCTAATCCGTTCGTGAATTGGGAAAAATTCCTCATTTGCATATTTGCAGGGGAAATCAATAGGCGCGACTGATGCGCCCAGCGAAATTAAGCGCTGACGATACTCTGGCGTCGGAACATTCCGCCGGTCGCAAATGACCCGTTATTGGGCGCATCTAGTTTGGTGGGTACGGGCACATAGAAACGATGGCGCATCATCACAGTTACGCGGCGCATGTTGTAGAAATCTGTCATTGCCTTCTGCCGTAGCTCCTCAGTGGTGGGTCTGATGAACTGGTTGGACATGCGTCTGAGGATTGCAGGGACAACCTGGTGCACACATCTGCTCACGGAGGATTGTGACATCCCAGCCACCACTCCACTTGTACGCTGGAATGATCCACTTCTGGGCTGAAACCTTTCCAATGAATGAGATATTGCACGGAATTGCGTACTCGTCTGGAATCAAGAATAAATACCACTTTATATTCCTGGCTATCCAACACATCCACAGGTTCTGGTTCATTTACTTGGAGGCTGGAATGGACAGGTTTTAACAATGAAACATGAAAGACATTTGGTATGCGCAAGGACGGGGGACGTTTTAATCTATAGGACACAGGATTAACAATCTCTGAAATTTCATAGAGCCCGATGAATTTTGGGTCAAGTTTTTTGGATGGAACATGCAGGGACAGATTCCTAGATGATAGCCACACTTTGTCACCAACTTTATATCCTGGAGCCTTTGAGCGCCTCTTGTCAGCCGTTTTCTTAAAAGCCTGCACAGAGTGAGAAATAGCACGATTAACATCAGACCAGATTTTGAAAAAAAATTCAATCGTGGTGGTGGCATCTGGAACATCAGAGGGTGGAAGATCAAAGGAGCACACACGAAGATGCAACACGTAAACACAGAAGAAAGGCGAGGTCCCTGTAGATGAGCTGGCCCAATTATTAAAGGCAAACTCTGCCCATGGAAGGATGTTGACCCACTCCACCTCATCATTGGCCATCAGACAACGTACCATCTTCTCTAGAGTCTGATTAGTTCTTTCTGTTTGGCCATTTGTCTCAGAATGATATGCTGAAAAATACGATAACTTAATCCCCATCTGGGAGCAAAGGGCCTTCCAAAACTGGGCTATAAACTGAGAGCCACGGTCTGAGACAATGTTGATTGGTGCCCCATGGAGCCTGAAAACATGTTTAATGAATAAAGATGCCAGTTCTTTAGCAGATGGCAGTTTTGGAAGCGGAACAATGTGGGCCATCTTACTGAACCTGTCTACCACCACCCAGATCGTGGAACATCCCTGGGACGGAGGCAAATCAGTGATAAAGTCCATAGATAAATGGGTCCAGGGACAGGTAGGTACTGGTAGAGGATGTAGAAGACCGGGGGGCTTAGAGGTACTGCCCTTGCTTCTGGCACAAACTTCACAAGCCTGGACAAAGGCTAACACATCCTGCTTAAGCAATGGCCACCAGAGGTTGCGCGAGATAATCTCATAATTTTGTTTAAACCCTGAATGCGCTGCAGGTTTTGATGCATGTACCTGCTGCAATACCTGCAAACGAACAGCCAGGGGCACAAAAAGCATACCAGAGGGAGTGGAGGGAGGGGCTTCAGCCTGTGCAGGTAACAATGAAAGAGAAATTTCCTGACCCAATTTCAGGATAGCTAGTGGTGTTACTGCAGCAAAGGAAATGAAGAGAAGAATTGCCAGCAGAGAAAGGGGCTGAATTCAGGCAGCTCCCAGGAATTTATTTGCTAGAGGACATCCCAAATCGCAGGCACGTGATTGGTTCACATAAAAAAGTACACACCCTCACATGATAAAAACACACCCAGTTCCCTCCCATCCAACCACTGACACACCCCACATACGCCCACTCAAGAACATGTGCTCTTTAATGCTTTGTTTAAGGTACTTATAAGGGGTTTCTCACACAAAACCTTATTCAATTTCCAAGGGTCTGACGTATAACATGTGGGACAGTCCAAAATGCAAGGGGAGATTCATGTTTAGAAAAAATTTCCTTGTTTTAAATCAGTCCTTCCAGTGTGGTTCCTTTCTGATACAAGGTCTGCATTCCATTAACACAGGATGTGGGGGGGAAGGGAAGGTTGAAGTGAAGGCACTTTAAAACACAGTCCTTTTTATACTTCATAATCCTCGTTAACACATATCAAATTCTTCATTTCAAACAGATGTGTAGTCGCATCTTCAGAACAATATCTGGACATATATTTTCAAGGAATATACACACTTCATTTCAAATGGCAACCCCTACAAGGCAATATCTAAGTGGCTCTTATTCATAACACAAAAATATTAATTTTTCCATATTCACATCCATCACAGGCCCCCCTAAATTAATATTTTTAAATGTGGTATGTGTGTTTTCATTAACATTATCGTAACCAATATAAGTAGAAACAAAATTGTGTTACAAATGTGTTATCACCCAAAATACTGTCCCCAGGGGACATTCTAAAGGCACCCCCCTTGACCATATGTTTTCACAAAGTCATCTGTGAAGAGGTCTTAGTGTTTTGCCTCTGTTGACTATAGCAAACATAACTAATCCAATCTACATTCCCATTACTAGATTAAGTTTCATAGAAACATCAGTTTCACTAAATTCCTGTATTTGTCTTCTTACTATACTTCCAATCATAAACATTTTAATTTTTCAGAAGAACATTTATTTTATATTGGGCTCTTTCCTAAATATTTTATTTCCTAAAGGAACTTAGTTATTACATTACACTCGTTTTCAGAACTGATCATACAGCATGAATGGTCTTGTCACATGACTGTTTAACCACTTAAGGACCGCCTACTGCACATATACGTCGGCAGAATGGCACGGCTGGGCACATCAACGTATATATATACGTTGATTTTAGTACCCAGCTGTGGGTCACGGGCGCGCGCCCGCGGTGCGCTCCCGTGACCCGGTCCAAAGCTCCAGGACCTAGACCGCGGGATTCGCGGACCCGATCACCACTGCAGTGTGGCGATCCATCCCTGGAGCTGAAGAACGGGGAGAGCCGTGTGTAAACACGGCTTCCCCGTGCTTCTCTGTGGCCGCAGCATTGATCGCGTCATCCCTGTAATAGGGGGACGCGATCGATGATGTCACACCTACAGCCACATCCCCCTACAGTTGTAAACACACACACAGGGAACATTAAAAGTCACAGCGCCCCCTGTGGTTAACTCCCAAACTGCAACTGTCATTTCCACAGTAAACAATGCAATTTAAATGCATTTTTCGCTGTGAAAATGACAATTGTCCCAAAAATGTGTCAAAATTGTCCGAAGTGTCCGCCATAATGTTGCAGTCACGAAAAAAATCGCTGATCGCCGCTATTAGTAGTAAAAAAAAAAATATTTATAAAAATGCAATAAAACTATCCCTTATTTTGTAAACGCTATAAATTTTGCGAAAACCAACCGATAAACGCTTATTGCAATTTTTTTTTACCAAAAATATGTAGAAGAATACGTATCGGCCTAAACTGAGGAAAAAAAATTTTTTTTTATATATTTTTGGGGGATATTTATTATAGCAAAAAGTAAAAAAATATTGCAATTTTTTTTAATTGTCGCTCTATTTTTGTTTATAGCGCAAAAAATAAAAACCGCAGAGGTGATCAAATACCACCAAAAGAAAGCTCTATTTGTGGGGAAAAAAGGATGCCAATTTTGTTTGGGAGCCATGTCGCACGACCGCACAATTGTCAGTTAAAATGACGCAGTGCGAATCGCAAAAAGGGGCAAAGTCCTTTACCTGCATTTTGGTCCGGGTCTTAAGTGGTTAAACAAACATAGCAGCCTTCAGCATAAACGAACATTCAGAAGTTTCATTGTTCCCTTACATGGGATCCAAATATAAGGGCCAATATTCCCTCCATTAATACATTCGTCAATCTGAAGCCTGGAAAGTGACATTTTAATCCATAAATATGGCTGTATCATCTGTTCATATCGTATCTTTAATTTTCACTATTTTATCTGACCTTTAACCTATGCAGATTCACACCATGTTTCATTTTCTTTGAAATTGCACCCTTAAAGTAAGATATTCTTCAAAACAAATGGTGCAAAAACCCCACAGTTTAGTAAAATATGAGAGAAAGCGAGAGAGAGAGAGAGAGAGAGAGAGAGTGAGTGTGTGTGTGTGCGTGAGAGAGAGTGAGAGAAAGAGAAAGTGTGAGTGTGAGAGAAAGAAAGAGAGAGACAAGAAAGAGAAAGAAAGAGTGTGTGTGGGTGCGTGTGAGTGCGTGAGTGTGTGTGAGTGTGTGAGAGAGAAAGAGAGAGAAAAGAAAGAGAGAGAACAGAAAGAGAGAGAAAGAGATTGTGTGTGTGTGTGTGTGTGTGTGAGTGCGTGAGTGTGTGTGAGAGAAAGAGAGAGAGAAAAAGAGAGGAAAGAAAGAGTGTGTGTGTGTGTGCGTGTGAGTGCGTGAGTGCGTGTGAGAGAGTGAGAGAGAAAGAGAGAGAAAAGAAAGAGAGAGAACAGAAAGAAAGAAAGATAGAAAAAAGGGAAACATTTTTATATCTGGCAAATTACCTTTTACTATTAACCAAAAATAAAATAAAAAATTCTTTACCCTATATAAACCTTTTATAGTTCACTTAATATTTACTTTAGACAAATAAATATTTTTGCCTTCAAACCTCTCAATAAACTCTCAGAGTCATTTAAAACCCATCACTGGAAGGTCACATAGGGCCAGATTCAGGAACAGTTAGGCTGGCGGATCCAGTGATCCGCCAGCCTAACTGTGACCTTGAGCCGGCGTTTTTGTTTTCTGTAACCAGAAAACAAGAAACGCCGGGTTGAAGCTCCGATGCGAGCAGCGTAACTGAGTTTCGCCATCGCATCGTTACTGTAACTTAAAAATGGCGCCGGGGGCGTTTCCGCCGATTTCCGCTCAAAAAATATGTTAATGAGCGGAAATCGGCAATTCACGAGCGAATTCCGGCGCGACGCAATGACGGTACGACGTTTCTGGACGAAGATATACCTACATGGGGCTGGAGTATCCTATGTTAGGTATAGGCGTCGTCATCGCGTCGGGAAAAAAAAAAATCACGTCGCTTGCGTAAAAAGTTCATGAATGGGAATGTGACGTCATTGACGTTCATTCACAGAATTTGGAGCATGCGCACGGGGATGTTTTAACACTCGACTCATGCGCAGTACGTTCGCGGCGGGATCGCGCTTCGTTTAAATACTACACGCCCCGTACCCGCCCAATTTGAATTCCGCCGGCTCATTTGCGATGCGCTGCCGCAACTTTAGGAGCAAGTGCTTCTTGAATAACAGCACTTGCTCCTAAAATTTCTGCAGCGTAACGCAAATGAGAAGCGTTACTCTGGAGCAAAGATACTCCCATCTACCTGAATCTGGCCCATAGTTTCTGCCTTCTGCAAACACACAGCAGGGTAACACAGCATGTGGGACTGTGTAACCTGATCTGATCTCCAACAGCTAGGATCACATAACCCTAATCTTCTTCTCAAAGGAAACATCTGTTCCCTCCCCCACTGCTTGGAGAACATTGTACACAATCTATACGGAAAATACACCATATACAATACAATCGAATTGTATCGTCTTTCTCTGGTTTTTAACGCTTTTTCAAATTTTTTAAACATATTTAGTTTGTATATATGGCAAAAATTATGTACAATATGACATCCCTTACAAAAGCAGCGACAACAGATTGTTTAGAAAAGAAATCTCATGAAACCCACAGATTAGTTCCAGCCTAATGAACTGTGAATTGGCCATTTTCACGAGAAACTCCTCCTTTCAACCAGAATCTCCACTCTGTCAGTAACATCACATTATAAAACTTTTTAACATTTGTTTGTTTTTTATTTCATTTTTTCCTGTTCTTTTACTATTTTTATATCATTTTTTAGATTGAACATAACTTTCATATTTTAATATTTTTACTATTTTTATATGTATTTTTTTAGAATCGGTTGTAAACATTGCTTGCAACCAGATCTGTAGGATTTTCTGTTTAAATATCAAATACCATGCTGTTTACCATCATTTGAGTTTTTTTATACAATTCTTTACACAACCTTAATCAATAATTTACTCTTAAACCTTTGTTCTGATCCCATGTTTGTGCTTTGACATATCATATCCTAACACATTTTCAGTTGTTCAGGCTAGATATTCATAAACATCTACAGACAATATTAAACTCAATTATCTCATTAAAGGACTTGTTTACACTCTAACATTAATTAACTAATTATCCTATGAGATATATCACAGTGATTATGGGACTCAAAACCTGTAATGGCTTAACCTCTTGATTTAAACTTGTCTGGGGCCCCTCTATATATCAGGGCATATATCACACATATATCAGCTATATTCCAACCCACAGATTCCCACAAAATGGCGTACGAAGAAGAAGGGAGGGGCGATGAAGGAGGAGGGGGAAGAGAGAAAAAAGGAAAATAAAAATGGAGTATGGAGAAGAAAGGGAAGAGCAAGCAAAGAGGAGGGGGGGGGGGCAGGGAACAGAATAAGAAGAAAGGGTTAATCTAATAGACTGCAAAGAAAATGGGAAGAAGGGACAAGTAAGCTAAAGTGGAAAGAGAAAAACGGCTAATAATACTTTCGGCAAAGAAAATGTAAAGTGCAAGAAAATAAACACAATATGTAACACAACTGACCATAAACACAGACAAATTACTTCCTGCACAGGAAGTATAACATCATGCAAGACATGGGGGGAAGAATGAGTGAAAGAGCGAGTTAGTAACTTGTGTTTCAGCAGGACGTAACCTCTTTTCAAGCAAAGATTCGGGGAAAAAGGATTAATTAAGTGTAAGGGCAAGGAGAGAAAAAAGTTACCAAGGACAGACAGGAAAAGAGTGAGAAAAGAGGAAATAAAGGAAAAAGGTTTATTTCCAATAATAGCAATGCAGAGCTCAAGAAAGGAAAACACAAGGGGGAACGCACACGCAACTTCATGAACTGACACCCGACTGATATAGCAGGAAGGTCACAGCAGCTTTAGACACAATGGGGGTGATTTACCAAGCCTGTGCGCCATGACTCATGGTGCACAAGCAGGAGTAAAATCGTTTTTGAGATTTACAAAAGAGATACACTGCCAGTGCAGTGTATTTCTTCATTTACTAAACTGCCTAATGCGCCCAGGAGAGGGCGCACAGCACACCAGTACAGAGCTGGTCTCGGGCGATTCGGGCGAAAGTTTATGAGGGGAGGGAGGGGGTGATGCAGGGGAAGTGTAGTGACATGTGTTTGATCGTGTGTGGCGGGCCGAATTGAAAGCGAAAGTGACTTTTGAGAAACGATCCCCGTGCGCTTGCAAAGTACGCCAGAACCTCGGAAGGTTCATTTGCATACTGGGTATGCGCAGAGGGAGATTTCAGGGAATGCCGTGCGCTGCGTCAGTACGCCGAGAAATTATTGGTAAATACCAAGTGGCGTAGCAGTGTTTGCACTGCGAGAAACGGCGCATGGCAATCTCCGAGCTGTTCTCGGGCTGCGCCGACACTGAAGGGGAACTCCGCGCCAAATTTCAAATTTGAAACCGGCGCGGGTTCCCCCCCAGGGGTATAATAGGCTCTCCGGCTTTGGTCTGGAACGTGAGGGGTTAACCCACGCCAAAAACGGCGTGGGGTTCCCCCCCAGATCCGTACCAAGCCTTATCCCAGGCACGCAGTCTGGCCGGACAGGAATGGGGGTGGGGACGAGTGAGCGCCCCCCCCTCCTGAGCCGTACCAGACCACATGCCCTCGACATGGGGGAGTGTGTGCTTTGAGGGAGGGGGGCACTGCCCCCCCACCCCAAAGCACTCTTGTCCCCATGTCGATAGGGACAAGAGCCTCTTCCCGACAACCCTGGCCATTGGTTGTCGGGGTATGCGGGCGGGAGCCAATCAGAATCTAAGAGCCCCTTTAATAATTAAGCGGCCCTCAGATTCTGGCCCCCCACCCTATGTGAATGAGTATGGGGTACATGGCACCCCTACCCATTCACCTGGTGGAAAAAGTGTAAACACAAATAAACCACACAAGAATAATATAATTTATTAGCCAGCTCCGGGGGTCTTCCGCCAACCCACCCCGGTCTTCGCTGCCGCAGTCTTCCGCCGCCGCCCCCTTCACCACGAAGCTCCGTGCTTGTAGGGGAGGGCAGCGGGCTTCGAAGTTTTCGCCGGGGTGAGGGTAGCACATCCCACCCCGGTTTTCTAGTCGTCTTCCGCCACGGCCCCCTTCACCATGAAGCTTCCTGCCTATGGGGGAGGGCCGCGGGCTTCGTAGTTTTCTGCTGGGGGGGGCTCTCGGTAGCCTCTTCTGCCTGGCTCTTCCGCGGGGGCCAGGGCTTCTCATCGCTGTGTCGCCGTCTTCCGCCGCCGCCCCCTTCACCACGATGCTCCGTGCCTGTGTGGGCGGGCTTCGAAGTTTTCGACCGGGGTGAGGGTCGCACATCCCACCCTGGACTTCTAGTCGTTTTCACCGCTGCCCCCTTCACCATGAAGCTTCCTGCTTATGGGGGAGGGTGGCGGGCTTCTCGTCGCTGTCTTCCGCCGCGGGGTGACACTCGCGGGCTTCTTCTTCCATTCGATGTTGACACGGCGAGGTCCGGCGCTGAAATGCCGACAGAGCGGTGGGCACGGACTTATATTGGCATTGGGCGTGGGCGTGGTTATGCCACCATGTGACCTTAACCCATGTGACATCACGGGGCATGATGGGAATGTGATGTCACATGGGTTAAGGTCACATGGGCGGCGAAAACGACTAGAAGTCCGGGGTGGGATGTGCGACCCTCACCCCGGCCAAAAACTTCGAAGCCCGCTGCCCTCCCACACAGGCACGGAGCTTCGTGGTGAAGGGGGCGGCGGCGGAAGACGGCGACGAGAAGCCTGCCACGTCCAAGTCCGGGATGGGATGTGCGACCCTCATCCCGGCAGAAAACATCGAAGGGGGCGGCGGCAGAAGACGGCGACACAGCGACGAGAAGGCCCCCGCGGAGGAGCCAGGCAGAAGCCAACAAAGCCCGCGGGTGGTGCCCCGCGGCGGAAGACAGCGACGAGAAGCCCGGAGAGTGGCGCCCTCCGGCGGAAGACGGCGAAAGAAGCCCTGGCCTCGGGAGGAGCCAGGCAGAAGCGGAGAAGCCCGAGGTGGGGCGACACCCCCGTTGTTCTCCGCTGTTTTCGGCCGCCCCCCCCCCCCGGATGTAAGAGAGCTTAATTTTGGGGTGGGGGCCCGGCCGAGCATGGCGGAGAGCATCGGTGGGTGTTTCCCCCCCAGCAGAAAACGGCTAGAAGACCGAGGAGTGGCGACACCCCCGTTGTTCTCCGCCATGTTCCGCCGCCCCCCCCGGATGTGACACAAACCATCAAACCACCGACCTCCACCCACCAAGAAATAACTATAAAGAGAGAAAAATAGCACCAGAACGGGTATTTACAACAGGCTCACTGGTACAAGAGAAAGTCTTTACAGTCCATCAGAAAAGCTTGTCCAGATCATTGCCAACAAAAAGAAAAAAAAAACACTTAAAACGGCTCACTGGTACAGTAGGGAGATATTAAAGTCCATAGAAACCACTACTGTCCAGATCATCGCCAACCCACAACACACCCCACCACCACAACAACAAATACCTACAACCCACGTATGAGCAAGAACATGATAGTCAGACATGTCTGTAGCCTTATTTAAAAAAAAAATACCATAAACAAAATCTAAGGGGGTGAAAAAGGATAGATGCCCCTACCCATGGAGAGGGGCAGAGCCGTGACCTAAGGGGGCTGGAAGAGGAACCCCCTCCATAAATGGGCACACCTCTCAGGCCCGACCCTGCTCCTTTCCAGATCCCGCACCTTCACCAACTCCCGAAAGATATCGCCCACCACCTCATGCACAGAGAGGATTTTGTCCCTAGTGGACACCAAACACCGAGCGTGCCAAGTGTAATAAAGCACAACTAGGCTGACTAAATAAAGTGACGATAACTCAAATCCCCTGCGGACCCCAAAATCACCATACACTCGCTCAGCATAGGTCAGGGCCAGAAGGCGGGGGTAGCCAATGGCACCCCCTACCCTCGTAAGAACCTCTATGTTGAAGGGACATTGGACCAGAAAATGGTCCATGGTCTCCAATGTCCCACCACATTCCTGACGGGGGCAGTCCCTGTCCCCCAGGTTCCTGTATTTGAGATTCGCACGGACATAGAGTCGTCCATGGAACGACCTCCATGCGAGATCCCAAAACTTATTTGGAATTCTAGAAGAATTCAAGAGGGCTAGCCCCTCCGTGAGGACCCTCTCAGGGCAGTACCTCAAAGACAGGGGCTTCAAAATGTCCGAGGCCATGACCCTCAGGTACAGCTCCCGCCAACCCAAAGAGCCCACCTCCAGGGCAGTTATCCGCCACTGCCTCAGTACCTTTAATGCCAGGGGGACATAGGAAGGGAGATACCCATGCGATCTCCTCAGATCGCCGGGCCTCCCCCCTCCACTCACTCCCTCAATAACAGCAAGAGCCAGTCCTTGCATGAACACTCCCACCAGGAAGGCTCGTCCACAAATATGGACTGCAAATTGTATTTAACAAAGATGGTGACAAAGAACACCACCGGGTTGACCATGTCCAACCCACCTTGCCGTCGCTGGCGGTATGTGACCTCCCTCTTGATCAGGTTCAGTCTGTTACCCCACAACAGCAGGAAGAACAGACCATAGACCCGAGCATAGAGAGATGCTGGCAAAAGACACACATAGCTTACAAAGAGAAACTCAGGCAATAAGTACGTCTTGACCAAGCTTACCCTTTCCCTCAGGGAAAGTTTCCAACCTTTCCAGGCCTTCACCTTCCGTGTGGCACTCACCAGCCTGCGCTCCCAGTTTAGCTTGGGATAATCACCCGGGCCGAAATGAATGCCAAGAACTCGAATCTCTGGTACGGGTGTGGGGAACACGTCCCCTCCTTCCCCAACCAGAAAACTTCACTCTTGTCCCAATTGACCAGCGAGCCTGATGCCTCAGAGTAGCACCCGATCTGGGACTCCACATAATGGGCCTCCTCACGACCGGATACCACCACCGAGACGTCGTCCGCATAGGCCACAACCCTCACTGCCGAAACCGGACCCCCGACAGGTCCCACCGGAACCCCCCCAGACGCTCGCAGTCTAGCCTCCTTACAAAGGGGTCGACCGCAAAGATGTACAGGAGGGGGCTCGGTGGGCACCCCTGCCGGACACCGAAGTCCACAGCAAAGGCCCGGCCCACCCAACCGTTGACAAGAGGGAAGCTCTCAGCTCCCCTATACAATACCTGCAGCCAATCAACGAATTGATCAGGCAGACCGTATCTCCTCAGAAGCAGCCAAAGGTACTCGTGGTTCACCCGATCAAACGCCTTAGCCTGATCCAGTGCAAGCAGATACCGCTCGCTGCCATCAGCCCTGCACCTTTCCACAGCCTCCCTGACGCTCAGGACGGCACTAAAAGTGCCCCGGCCAGGAATTGTGCAGTGCTGAGAGGGAGACAGCATCCTGCCCGCCAAAGCAGACAGACGTGTAAACAAGATCTTTGCCAGTATCTTCCTATCTGTGGTAAGAAGGGCGATCGGATGCCAATTCTCCACCACAGACGGATCTTTCCCCTTTGACAGTAGGATCAGAGCTGACCTTCTCATTGAGGGAGGCAGCAGGCCATAGGCCAAACATTCACTAAACACGTCCCTCAGATGAGGAGCCAAGAGGCTCTTAAAGGTTTTGTAGAACTCGGCCGTGAGCCCATCGGGCCCAGGCGACTTTTTAGAAGCTAAAGAGCTGATAGCCTGCTCGACTTCAGCTACCGAGATCTCTTCTGTCAGAGAGTCAGGAAGGTCAGACCCCACTTCCAGCGGGGTCTCATCAAGGAATTCCCTGACTTTCTCCATGTCTAGAGGCCGCTTCTTCAGGAGGTCCGAAAAGTGGTCTCTGACGACACCCAGGATCCCCGATCTGGACCGGACCAGAGATCCTGAGGCATCCTTCAGGCCATGTACGACCTTCGAACTCGCCGCCTCACCACAGCTCTTGTAGGGATCAGGAGAGATAAACTTCCCGTAATCCCTCTCAAAAACCAGGGAGGCGAGACGGTCATACTGACACTCCTTCATCTGCGCCTTCAGACCGGATATCTGTTCCCGAGAGCCCCCAGAGGACACCAGGCGGTCAAGCTGCCTGCGTAGTCTCTGGTAGGCTTGGTACTTGGAAGCTGCCCTGTACCCAGAGATTTCCCGGAAAAAGTCGCCAGACCTCTTTTTAACTACTTCCCACCACTCAAGGCGGGAGCAGTTGCCCTCAAGGAGCGAGGTCTGGCCCAGGAAGAAAACCTCATAGGCTTCCCTAACCTCAGGATCCTCCAGTAGCGACCCATTCAGGCGCCACAAACCCCTCCCTTTCTGAGGAGTATCAGCGACATTCAGGGCCACAGATACCATACAGTGATCGGAGAACTCTACCGACTGCAGCTCAGGAGCGGAGCAGGCAGAGTCCTCCTTTAAAAAAACCTATTTAATCTACTCTTACTACTACCTCGGGAAAATGTGAAACCAGTGAGGTTGGAGAGGTGACGAACGTGCACATCCACCAACCCGGCCTCCCTCACTACGCTATTCAAAAAAATACTATCATATCCCAGAGGGTTGGCGGCACCTGCCCGGTCTTTGGGCCTAGTGATCATATTGAAATCGCCACCAAAAATCACCTGCTGGGACGTAAAAAGATAAGGCTTAACCGCCGTAAGGAGGCTCCTCCTCTCCCTCTTAGTTTGAGGCCCATAAAAATTTATGAGCCGGAGGAATTGCCCCCTCACGACGGCGTCCACCACCAGACATCTACCGATCTCCACTTCAATCACTCGCCGGCAAGCCACCGGACCAGTCTTAAAAAGGACCGCAACCCCACTGCAGGACTCGGCCGCAAGAGACCAGAGGGAGGGCCCACATCTCCACTCCCTCTTTGCTAGATGCATCTCTGCCACAGATGCCAGCCAGGTCTCCTGCAAAAACAAAATGTCAGCTTCAACACGGCTGAGAAAATCGAAGGCCATAAAACGAGCTCCTGCAGAACGAATACTTGCAAAATTAATGGTCGCAAGCCGTATTGGAGAGGGTACCGCCATCAGAATGATTGAAAGTGGTCACGTTCTCCTTCATACTACAAACACAAAAACATATTTACATATTTACACTTCCTCCTCCTCTGAGCCCGAGGAGGAGGAGAGGATACTAAACGGGTCCCTAAACTAGGGACAGGGGCGTTTAAATTATTATTATTTATGTTTGTTACGTAAAAATTCTATAAGACCTCCCCTTCAGGTTGTAAAGCATCAGTTCAGGGGGACCAAAAAAAAATAAAACACCTCTAATGCTTTCATCCGCCATTGCAGATTTGATTCTGGTAATGCATCTCGAGTGAACTGGGCATGCTCGAACACTTAGAAAAATAAGCTGGGTGTTTGAGCCTGAAAATGACATGCATCTTTCTGAGCATGCTCAGAAAGCTTGTTTTTTGGCTTAGTAATTTAAGGACATCCTTAACCACTTAAGACCCGGACACATACGCTGCTAAATGACCCAAGGTGTTTTTACAATTCGGCGCTGCGTCGCTTTAACCGACAATTGCGCGGTCGTGCGACGTGGCTCCCAAACAAAATTTGCGTCCTTTTCTTCCCACAAATAGAGCTTTCTTTCAGTGGTATTTGATCGCCTCTGCGATTTTTATTTTTTGCGCTATAAACTAAAATAGAGCCACAATTTTGAAAAAAATCACTATTTTTTTACTTTTTGTTATAAAAAAAATCAAATAAACTAAATTTTAGTAAAACATTTAGGCCAAAATTAATTCAGCCACATGTCTTTAGTAAAAAAAAAAAAAATCGCAATAAAAAAATAGCTACCTAGCGGGAACAGCGACACTAATACAGCGATCAGAAAAATGATCGCTTAGTGATCAGGGGGTTAAAACTTTATTGGGGGGGTGGGGGGGCTATCCTGAACCTAACACTAACTGTTTTTTACACTGCCTGTCACACTGACACTAAATGCAGTGATTAGATCACTGCATTCAGTGACACTGTGACAGGGGGGTGGGGGGGGGGGGGGGCGATCACAAAGGGTTAATGTGCCTATGTGAGTGTGTGTCAGTGTTGTGTTGGTGCACACTTACTGTGGATGTCTTCTCTCATCAGCAGCGGTGGGAAACACCGCTGCGATGAGAGGTGACATAATTTCCTCCTTCCTGTGTACACACAGGAGGAGGAACTGAAACGAAGGGGGAGCGCTCCCATTGGACATCCGCTCGTCCCGGATCGCTCCCAGAGGTAGGGGGACCCCCGCACGCCGCGAAGGGGGTCCCGATGGGACCCCCGAACCGCACGAAGGCGGGGACGTAAATTTACGCCCTTGTGCCTGTACGAGCCATGTTGTGGCCGTAAATGTGCGTGCGGGGGTCCTTAAGTGGTTAACAGGTGTAAGCAGTTACAAGTGCACACAAACTAGAGGCTGACATTTCTTCATGTGTTTCCAATTGGTTCATTAGCACACATGTTATAAAAAGCGTGGATAGAGCACGTGTCAGCTGCCCTCAAAGGGGGCAGATTTGCTGGCTGGAAGTAATGGCGGAGCGAAACAGAGATGTTTTGGTGCAAGTTTTTTTTTTTTTTTTTATGTTTTGTCTGCTGCATAATTTTGCTAAATGTTTCTCAAGATGTTAATGACTAATGTTTTAATCATGTGGGTCTATCCTGTTATTTCAAAAGCATGATTTATTTTCCAATGACTGTGTGAAATAAACGTTGGTCTTTTTTGTTTTTAGGTTTTTTTTTATATTTTTTTGTGTGTTTATTTGTAATTTTTTGTTTTGTTTTCCTTGTTTTGTGGACCAATAAAATTACTTTCAAATTTTGAAGTTTGTTTTGTGATATTTTTTTCATGCGATGGATTTCAACCGCTGCAGCTGAAATAGTTTGGGCCTAAACCATCAAGTGTGATTTGTCTCTAAGCTCTTTCCTGGTGTGTATGCATGAAATGTTTAGTCACCAGAAAAGGAAGGACAAAGCGGTGACTAAACAGGGGTGGTGTATTGGTGGACAGGCTTGAAGTGCTGATTTACAGCGCTGTGCTTGAAACTAGCACAAGACAATCCTATTCTAATTGTGGGTTGTTTGAGGGAAGCCAATTGAGTGTTAGAACCCCTGCTAGTGTTTTTAGGTTGGGCTTTGTGTCCCTTTTCTTATAATTGGCTTCACTTCCTGTCACACAGCTGAACAGGAAGTGAGGTTAAAACCCTACCAATGGTCTTTTCTTCGGGACACAGGTCAATCTAACTAGTGTCCCCATTAAGCAAATTGCACTGCAGTGTACACCCCAAATGATTAGTTACTTTGGGGTTTAGTAAAGGCAAAGCCGCTCTGCAGTAGAAGCGTAGGCAATGAATATCAGAAGGGAAGCACTGATGGTTTTAACTTCCAATCCCGCCAAGTTTTTATTTTCTTCCTTGCTTGTCCACTTGTAGTGCAAAGTGGATTTGCCTTTAGTAAATGGACCCCAAAGTCCAAGATCTTTACTAATTTGGGGTGTACACAGCAAAATGCAATTTCCAAAATGGGAAACTATTTAGATTGATCTGTGTGTCCCCAACAAAACATTACTCAGGTTTTTTCCCTCACTTCCTGTTTGGCTATGTGGCAGGAAGTGAATGAATTAAGTAGAAAGTGACAACATTTGTGAGGTGTCTTTACCCTATCAGGGGTGCAGGCATCCCCAAAACAAACAAGAAAATTGTTGATTTAACATTGGGTGGTGTTTGTGGGGATCCCTAACACACATTCATACATATTAGCAACGCTGGATCCTGGCCTATTGGCATGGTTATATTTTCTTAAGCCTCTCAATAAAATGATCTGAAATTTGGGGTTAAACTGGAACTATAATCATCACTTTTATTTTTTTGTTTTCTTTCATTTTGGATAGAGTTGGGGGGGGGGGTTAGAAGCTCTGTCAGTTTATTTTGTATTATCCCTGTCCGTTTGGGGAGATTGGCCTTCACTTCCTGCCCCATAGCCAAACTGGAAGTGATCGAAAAACTAGGCAAATTAAGGGACTCCTGTGCCCCCCCCCTACAGAACTTGTGTGTGTCCCCTGAAAATTCCTGGGTGGGTCATAAAAAAACAGGGTGTGGCCTTGACAGGAAGGGTGGGTCATTTTTCTATTAGGGGGTGCCAAAATTTGGTCAGGCCTAGGGCAGCACAAAACCTAAATATCCTACTGCATATTAGGGCTTATTTAGACAGGATCCAATTTACAGCATGTTTTTAGATTGTGGGAGGAAACCCGCACAGGGAGAACATGCAAACTCCAGGCAGATAGTGTCACGGGCGGGATTCGAACCAGCAACCCTTTTGCTGCTAGGTGAACATGCTACACACTACACTACTGTGCTGAACGAACATGATCGCAGCTGAAAGCATGAGATGTTATTTTTTTTTTATTTTTTTAACCAATTCCATGCTTTCCAGCCTGGAGGACAGATGTGGGGTCTAATTGACCCCGCCTCTCTCTATAAAGAGGACCTGTCACACCCTAGTCCTATTACAAGGGATGTTTACATTCCTTGTAATAGAAGGAAAAGTGAAAAATAATACAAAAAAAGGGACAAACAAGTGCAAAAATGAAAATATTAAGTTAAAAAAAAAAAGGATTTTAAATGCTCCTGTCCCTAGTAGCTCGCACTCAGAAGCGAACACGCATGCAAGTCCCACCCACATAAGTAAACATCCTTCAAAACCCACATGTGAGGTATCATAGCGTGCGTTTAGAGTGAGAGCAAGAATTTTAGCACTAGACCTCCTCTGTAACTCAAAAGTGGTAACCTTAGAAAAAAAGTCAAGCGTCGCCTATGGAGATTTTTAATAACGAAGTTTAGCGCCATTCCATGAGTGTGCGCAATATGAAAGTGTGACTAGTTAGGTATCTATTTACTCGGTGTAACATCATCTTTTACCTTATCCCTAAAAATTGGGCTAGCTTTACTGCTTTCTTATTTTGTCATTCATGAAACAGGTTTTTTTTTTGAAAGCTAAAAAAAAAAAAAAACGTTTGAAAATTTTTGGCGCAAATACCGTTGGAAATGTGTAAGAAAATATGGCCGCCACTTTATTCCCTAGGGTGTTTGTTAATAAAATATATATAATGTTTGGGGGTCCTGAGTAATTTTCAAGGAAGAAAATATAATTGTTACATGAAGGAGAGAAGTGCCAGAATAGGCGCGGTATGGAAGTGGTTAAAGTGCAACAATAAAAGTTAAAAATTCCTTGAAATTTCGTACCATGGGGGGGGGAGCAATCAGGGCCGCAATCAGGAATTATGGGGCCCCTTACACAGCTTCAGGCATGGGCCCCCTGGAGCAGAGAACAGGGGGGGGGGTGCTGCCGCCTGAAATTGAGAAGGGGGGGGGGCTGCCGCAATTTGATAAGGGGGGGGTTCCTTTACAAAAAAATAAATATAGAAAAATATATATTAAAAAAAGGGTGGTAGCCATCCGGGGGCCCTGGGGACCTCTGGGCCCTTTAATAAAAATAAACCTCTGGGCCCTTTAATGAAAAATAAATTAAAATATCTATATATATATATATAAATATATATAAAATAATAAAAAAGGGGGTTGCCTTGGGAGCTCTGGGCCCTTTAATAAAAAATAACTACCAAAAATCGAAACAAAAATTACATGGGGTGGGAGCTGTGGTGGCTCAACGTGAATGGCACTGCGCTGACAAGCTGTTCACCTCTGCAGCCAAGGGTTCAGATCTCGGTCTCGGCTACATGTGAATTGAGTTTGGTGGTCTCAGCCCGGCTCCCGGTGGGTGTGCTATGCAAGGTACGCCTGTGCTTAGTACGCCCACCCCCCCCCAAAAAAAAACACCACACTTGCACGCACACGAACGCACTTTGGCCATGAGGTCTCCTAAAATAAAGAGAAGGACAGCGGGAGGAGCAGAAGATGGAAGAACACGCCGGGCAAGATGCGGGAATAGAAGACCCAAGACAGAAGCAGAGGAAGAAGAAGAAGATGGAGGAAGAAACCCGAAGGAAAGAAGAAGAAAGAAGATAATAAAGGACTTGTCAAAAACCGGCTCTTGTCGTTTTTTACACTTGACACTTTTTTTTTCTCGTGAAATGGTAGAGGTACAAGGTACCTGTAAGGGTTAACATAAGTTGTTCATATATTGCATATATGCTGTCTGTATATCAGAATGACATGAGCATTCCTTGTGATGACCATATATAGTAGTAGTCAGTTTGAATGTCTTGTGACCTAAGTTTTGTGGTTTCTATAACCAGTTTGTGGCGGTTGACATATATACAAGCCTTAATCATGAGACGAGTTCTAACTTAAGCAATAAATAACGGTAACTCTTAACCAATGATATTTTAACAGCATCACCCAAAAGGGGGGCGTCCGCCCAGTAACAGTGTATTAACCAATGATGTTAAGACATGTATTTGTGTATTTCCTTTGAATCTCTGTATGTTTTTATAAAAGAAACTGCTCGCGCCATATTACAGCAGAATGATTCAGCCTATTATCGTCTCTCAGTCTCGTTACTGCAAGGGCTAAAATCATTCTCCTGGTACCAGACAGGACATCATACCAAGGGTCAGTACTTTATACCTTACAATTTGGGGTGGGCTTTCAGTTTGGGGGCTCTTCCGGGGTGCAGGGGATCTCCTTTCGTCTGTCGGAAGGCTCGGATCAATTCCTGTATTCCTAATAATTCTCAGTCGGGGACTGTGATAAGAATCGTGTCTAGGACACGACGTGTAAGGGTTTTGGATAAGACATCAGGGATGTCCAGATGTCCAGATAAGATAAGTCTCAGGGAGACATAGATATACCCTTGGTATGATCGCCTAAAATATTGATGTTTAAAGTATTAAGTAATATATTGTTGTTTAAAGTATTAAGAATTTAAAGTAATAAGAAATTATCTGTTTGTGCGGTACAGGTGCTTAGAAGGTGAGCTAAGCCAAGGACTGCTTTGAGACGTGTTTGGCAAACGTATAAGACGCCCCATCTCCGTGGCTAGGCGAAAGCTATATGACCCACGGTTGATGAAAGCAAGTGATACTGAGCCAGGCGTCTGTGTAATCTGTATAACTTGTCCTTGATGTAAAATTTGTTTAGTATTTAATATAACTGAGTGGAATTTAAAAATCTGCCAAGTTAGTTTTAATAATCCCTCCCAAAGAAAGTAAAACAGTATTTAGGTTGCAGGGTAAATTTTCCAGAAAGACAACCTGTCACGATCACACTTGTCAGTGGCAAATTTCTAACCACAAGCGAGCGTCTCGTGACAGGGCTATATGAGGAACTAAAAGAATAAGAAGGAATTTCTACTAAGCACGTAAGACTGGCTGTGATACTTCACAGCCCGCATTATCTTTGACCACCACTAGAGGGAGACTCCACCCCAATCCAACTAGCTGACCACACACAAGCAGATACAAATCTTACATACAATCTGGTGCACACTAAGGGTTGGGACACAGTCTAGCAATTACTACACACTTCTAGTGTTCCTCCAGCTATCCTGTAAGCTTGAATCCCAGTGTTAATCACTATTTCCACTGTCCCCACACCCACACACCAGGCACACAATAAACCATAGCCTGCCACCACCCAACAGCTTGTCCGCAGACTGGTCTGCTGAACCACACACACACACACACACACACACATACACACAGATCTCTGTCTGGCAGATCTGTTAGCTTACAATCAGCATGCAATCTGCCAACATACAGTGAAATTGCATACCGATTGGCACATAACATAGACTGAGCACTTAGGCACCAAAACACAATAAATTTTCATTGTGAATATATATCAAAACCAATATTCTACTACAAATGACCTGCCAGTTATGTATAGATAAAGAACTACGAGTTACTTACATTTTGCAAAATATTGATAATACCTATAAGAATTCTATTATCCAGGCAATAGTTAGAATTCCCAATAAGATTTGTACCATATTTAATCCAAGCAAAGTGGGTCGTGCTTCCAGTGTGATTGGCACGACGATTTTGATTGTGTTGATACTACAATTGGTCACAGATTAGGGTGTGTTTATCTCACTGACGAACGCCGTTGTTTGAACCAATGGGGACCAAACATAGTAAAATTACCTCCTACCCTCCCCCCAATGTCCAAGAAACCTGCAAAGAATACGTTGCCCGAGTAGGAGGCACGGATTATTTTCTTATTAATCCCTGGGTGGATAATATAGCGGGATGGACAGAGGGATTACACAGTTGTTCACCCTTCCCTAGGGATGGGGCAAATGACCTGTTCCATTTGGATATGGTGAAGGGACTGTGTTTAGGAGATCAAAGCGCATGGCCATATTATGGTCCGGACCCACAATGGGACCAGGATTATATGAGACATGGGGGGGAGCAATGGTTAGAAGTTGCCCCCTATTGGTATGATAGACCCAGACCCAATTCTAAAAGCCCCAAACCCATAGATCACTCAAAAAGATATGAGTTAGAGAAATTATGTATTAAGAAGGGAACTTCTGGCATAAACCCCATTCCACCCCCCAAATACCAAGCCCTATATCCACAATTCACTGAAGAAGAAATAATTTCAGGAGTAGTTGGAAATAACTGAAATCGTCCAGCTCCTACTGCCCCAATACACCCTGGATCCCAACAACCAATGCCCACGCAATCCTCTACTCTTACAGTTCAAATACCAACAGTCCAAACTTCAGCCCCTTCAGTTCTGATACCCGACAGTTCAGGACAGGAGGGATCAGAGAGGGAGGATCCAGATGAAAATAGGGGAGCTAGTGGTGGGACCACAGGGTCAGCAGTGGTAGATTTTATAAATAGTACAAGACTCGGAGAAATTCTCAGTCCCAATCGTAATCGGTCAGGGATCACAAGAAACGTGACCCATATGCCTTTTATGACGGTTGGGGATCAGTTATTGAAAAAGCCTATGGATATTGAAGATATTAATAGGATTTTAAAACATTGCCCCAAACCCAATATAGCACCAAAAGGTTGCATAAGTTATCTAAAGAAGGCATGCAAGGGGAGGAATTTCACACAGGAAGATATGAGACTTATAGTTGATGGAATTGTAGAAACCCATTCCGGATGGAAATGGGATAAGGTTCCTGCTATCAGTATCATGGACCTCGCAAAGCAAACTGCAAATACTTACCCTTTGAATACGGAAGAGGGGCAGAAGCAAATGTGGGTAGAATTAGAGGCACATATGATAGAAGTTTTCAAGTCCCGATCCTCCCTCCCTGTTGCTGTTTCTTGCAAACAGAAACCCGGAGAAGGAGTACTTGAATTCTGGAAAAGATTTGTGAAATGCTGGACGGAAGATGCCGGTCTCCCAAAAGCGGATAATGAACAATTGCTCATTTCCACTTTTATTAGCAACCTCTCATCACACATTAGTCTCACAGTTAAACAAGCTGTGTCAACATGGCCCTCTGATACGGAAAAACAGTTTGAAGAACATCTCCACCAAAAAGAAGCAGCAGGGGTCTTCGATGTAAAGAAACCCACTGTTTCTACTCATAATTATCAGGGAAGAAGAAACCCTGACAATTATAGACAAACCAGAGGTAGGAGACCAGAGAGGGGACAGTCATTTAATCGCAGTAACATGGACAGGGATCACATGAATAGAAACGCACAGGACCGACCTTGTTACAATTGCGGCCGTTCCGGCCATTGGGCCAGAAATTGCCCCCTACCTGACAGAAGGGCCAATTCCCAAGACCAGAACCCTGGCCTGACCAAGACAAATACCCAACCTAGATTTGACATAGACTGGACTCAACACCCACGTTGACGAGGCCCGGAGGATTGCTCCCAGGCCTTTGCACAGATCACTGACAGTTGGGAAGAATCACCATTTATTGCACTTCTAGTCCAAGGGAGGTATGTTAAATTGTTGGTGGACTCAGGGGCAAATACCAGTGTTCTGTGCAGGGATCAATACCAAGGTCCCCTGAAAAGGTCTGATCCTTCAATGGGAATAAATGGGATAACCACCAAAACCTATGAAACAACTTTGCTCCCTGTCCATACTCCAGATGGAACATTTGTCATGAATCATGTTTTCAAGATTATCCCTGGTTGTCCGGTAAATTTGCTAGGAAGGGATCTTTTTGGAAAACTAGAACTTAGTATCCACTCGGGTCCGGACGGACTCAGTGTGGAATCTAAGGTGATACCTATAACCCGTCCCATTTTTGTCAGTCTACCGCTTTCCGATGAACTACTCACCGTTGATAACGGCATATGGTCACAGAACGATTTTGACACCGGTCTCATTGATTGTACCCCCTATCGGGCTACCCTGAAACCAGGTGCTCAACCAGTGTTTCATAAACAATACCCTTTGTCAAAAGAGAAACTAGATGGAATCAGACCTATGATACAGGACTTTTTAGAGAAGGGAATCTTGACCCCTATCTGCTCTGCATATAGTACCCCTATCAACCCTGTTTCCAAACCAGATGGTAGTGTCAGATTTGTTCAAGACCTAAGGGCTATAAATAATTTAATCATCCCTCTTGCCCCGATAGTGCCAGATGTCACCTCTCTCCTTTCCTCCATCCCTGCACAAGCCACCTATTTTTCTGTAATTGATTTGAAAAACGCCTTTTTCAGTATACCAGTACACGAGGACACTAGGCCTATGTTTGCATTCACCTTCGAGGGTCAACAACTCACCTGGTGCCGTATGCCCCAGGGATATGCTGATTCACCTGTAGTGTACAGCATAGTCCTCCAAGCTACATTAAAACCCTGGCACCCCCCCCAAGGTTCCGTCCTGTTACAATACGTGGATGATCTCCTCGTTTGTAATCTGTCACAGGAGGCCTGCAGGGAAGATTGTTTATCGTTGTTAGGTTGGTTATATGAATGTGGGCACAAAGTTTCACCCAAAAAGTTACAATGGTGTAAACAGGAAGTTGAATATCTTGGTTTTGTCCTCAGTCAAGGGAGTAGGAAAATCAGTCCTAGCCGTATCCAATCTGTCATGGGCCTGGTCAACCCAATCACTCAGAAAGAAATGCTATCTTTTCTGGGTATGATAAATTACTGCAGACAGTGGATACCGGACTGTTCTTACTATGACAACATTTTGAGGCAATGTACACTGTCAGACAAACCAAAAAATATAATATGGTCACAAGAAATGTTAAAAGCTTTTGAAAAGTTGAAGTTAGCAATGATGTGTAGTCCTGCTTTGGGCCTGCCTGAATATGTAAAGCCATTTCAGCTATATGCAAGGGACAACTGTAAAACCATGGCGGGGTTACTGACACAAGAACACGGAGGAAAGTTTAGGCCCGTAGCTTTTTTTTCGAAGGTAATGCCAATTTCCGTACAAGGTATGCCCGCTTGTTTGAGAGCCCTAGCGGCATGTGCAATGGTGGTGGAAATGTCAGTAGTTTTCACCCTGGGCCACCCCACCACACTTTACACTACCCATCATGTCATCCATCTTCTAAGAGGGATACACACCCAGCATATGTCAGCCCAACGTCTAAGTGGATACGAAGTCATCCTCTTAGGAAATACATCCTTGTCAATCAGATACTGTTCCCCAAATGCAGGCCCTGCCCCTATCTTAAATGCATTATTGGGATTGAAAGGTGAGACAGATGACATTCCACAAGACCATGATTGTTTGACTTCTGTAACAACAGAGACTTCCCCTAGACTAGACATGGCAACCCTGCCCATACCAGATTCACATGTTGTGTTTGTGGATGGGTCATGCACAAGACCAAACGACACCACATACAACGCAGGATATGCCGTTGTAAGTTTACCTGACTGCATACATGAAGCAAAACCCATCCCCTATCAGTCGGCTCAGGCTGCCGAGCTGATAGCCTTGACCAGAGCATGCCAGTTGTTCGAGGGACAGCCTGTCACCATTTACACAGATTTAAAGTATGCCTTCTCTGTGGTCCATGACCACGGCGTTATCTGGGCCAGACGAGGGTTCATAGGAGCGGATGGGAAAATAATTTCTCACTCCCAGTTGATCAATGATCTACTAGCTGCAGTCCACCTCCCTTCAGAGATAGCCATACTACATTGTAGGGCACACACGGGGGGCGGAGATCCGATTTCCAGGGGCAATGCCTTGGCAGATAGAACAGCAAAGGAAGCTGCACTACAAAAACCAGCTACTCTACAAATGGCCGTACTAACACCACCCTCGTTAGATGACACACAAATGATAGTGGAACTCCAGTACTCGGCAAGTGACACAGATCTAAATGACTGGTGTTATCCAGTGTTGCAAAAGAGTCCAAAGAGTGGACTAATTTGCAAAGAGGGGAAACCATGCATCCCACAGGCTAGTGCACCACTTTTTATAGCCCAGTACCATGGGGTAGGCCACAACAGTAAAGCTACAACGCTACTGTTGCTTAAAAATGATTTTTACATTACAGACGTTGACAAGTTAGTAGCTGGGTTTGTGCAGAGATGCATCACATGCCTCCGGGCAAATCCTAACAACCCTAATCGGGCAGTTCACCAACACCTCAAGTATCCAACAACCCCATTCACTCATCTCCAAATCGACTTCACACACATTCCCCGTGACAAAGGAAGACAGGAATATGCTTTGGTTATTGTGGACATGTTCTCACGATGGCCAGAGGTATATCCCACAAAGGCTGAGGATGCAAAGACAGTAGCAAGAATTCTAACTCAACATATTATTCCCAGGTGGGGATGCCCATTAGAGATAAACAGTGATCAGGGACCGGCCTTCACTTCAAAGATTAATCAAGAATTAGTTAAGGCCCTTAGGATAGAATGGAAATTTCATGTCCCATATCACCCCCAGAGTTCAGGGGTTGTTGAGAGAATGAATAGAACATTCAAAGACAAGTTAAGGAAGGCTACTGGAGGAACCTTCCACAAATGGAAGGAAGTGTTACCCATCATTCTTGCAGAGATTAGAATGACCCCCCACAAATCTTTAAAGATGTCACCTTTTGAAATACTAATGGGAAGACCCTTTCCCACCCCATGGGCAAAGAAACCCCTGGCCTTACAGGAAGGAGATTTAGAGCAAATACAGGATCACTATGTTAGGACATTGATAACTAAACTAGATGAGATAGAGCAAAAAATTGTCTGTAAGTTTCCTTCTCTTCCACAGGAAAACACCCACCCTTTTATACCAGGAGATGTAGTGGTAGTAAAACACCTGACGAAGGATAAGAAGGCCAAGGATTTCGCCTATGGTCCAGAAACAAGTATTGTGGCCGTAACCCGTACCGCCGTGTTGACTGAAGGAAGCCCAACTTGGATCCATGCCACCAGAGTGAAATTGGTCCCGAGAGCAAGACTGAGAGCAGAACCGGTTGATGCAGATGACCAAAACAAAGGGGAAAGCCCAATCCTCCAACAAGGGGTACTAACGGGAGCAAATGACTCCGACCTCCCACAAATTGGATCTGAGGTAATAACGAGGGCTGATAGCCCTGACCTCCGACAAGATGACATCGCTTATTTCACCACAGACTTCTGGGAAAGCCTTGTGCCTCCTATTCTGGACTGTCCTAATCGTATTCCTGCCAGTTTGGCTGATAACTAACTGTATCTATCACCCTGAAGATATGGGACATATAAAGGGCATTTGTGGAAATCCCAACACTCCACAACAGGACAATACCAATAACACACATGATAGACACAAGAGAAATGAGAACTCAGAGGGTTTTACAGACAAAATGTTATTATTAAAGTTTAAATATGCCTATGCCCAGAAATCTGGATATGAAAAATGTTGGATATGTAGCAAGCTCCATCCTAGCACTACTAGGATTCCCCTAATGGCAGTACCTCTAAATTTCACCCCTTTCCTTAACAACACACCTCCCCTCGTCCTTACCAATGTCACAAGAATGTTTTCAAATGATACCCCTACTTTTCAAATCATGAGTAGAAGTTATTTCCCAGACTGGTGTTTTAGGTTGGGGAATTCCACAAGGGGGGTTGAAGTTTGCCAACAAGCTAAAATTAACTTTTCAATGACTTCAATTGAAAGCCCTTTCTTTCACACTTCAGAACCTGCCCTAAACATCACTCTAATGAACTTTCTTAGCTCCAGTTCCACCTCCCCAGTGGGCCAGTTATTGGCGAGTCTAACCTTTTCCAGTCTTTTTGACAAAATGATGTCAATATTCAATAAGCGACCTTTAGCTTTAGGGAACAATATTTACATCTGTTGTGGGAAAACATGCCATCCATGGATTCCTATAGATCCCCAGGGATGGTGTTACCTTGCATCGCTGATCCCTATAATGGGTGTGTTAGGGGATGATAAGGGAAGACATCTATTAGAGGCCAGCATGCACCCCAGATATCCCCTTAAATATCGTGGGAAACGGGATTTGTTCCAGGAGAAAGATATGGCATGGGCATGGTTCCCTTCATGGAGTGGGTGGGGAATAGACTTAATGAAAAGGGTGAATAAATATGTGGGAATTATTGATGAAATAATGGAGAAGAACTCCGATGATATTACTAAATTAAACATAGAAACTAGAGCAATTAGGAAGCAATTAGAATTACATGAGTTAGCCATTGAGAGCATAAGCGCCGCTCTAACGCTCTAACACAGAAGATTATGAGTGTTGCACCTGGTTCCATAACACAAGTATCAAGGTACCAGATTATTATGATGTAATTGCACAACACCGAAAAGAAGTAAACAAATTACAAGATGAAGCTAGGAATATTGCCAAAACCTGGGATCCTTTTGCAAACTTAAGCCTTGGAGCGGGAATGCTGACATGGTTAAAAAGTGCTGCCCTGGCCATCTTTATGATTATTCTTTTTGTTTTACTCTTATATGCTTGTTATAGGCTTATAATGTGCATAGTTGTTAAAATGTCCCGAACACCCGACCCAGCAGCTGCGAATAGAATCTATCTGAACATGTATCATGATAAAAGAAGGATGGAGAAGGAGAACCACATAATTTAGAATTATTTGGATTCTAAGAGGGGATTGTAAGGGTTAACATAAGTTGTTCATATATTGCATATATGCTGTCTGTATATCAGAATGACATGAGCATTCCTTGTGATGACCATATATAGTAGTAGTCAGTTTGAATGTCTTGTGACCTAAGTTTTGTGGTTTCTATAACCAGTTTGTGGCGGTTGACATATATACAAGCCTTAATCATGAGACGAGTTCTAACTTAAGCAATAAATAACGGTAACTCTTAACCAATGATATTTTAACAGCATCACCCAAAAGGGGGGCGTCCGCCCAGTAACAGTGTATTAACCAATGATGTTAAGACATGTATTTGTGTATTTCCTTTGAATCTCTGTATGTTTTTATAAAAGAAACTGCTCGCGCCATATTACAGCAGAATGATTCAGCCTATTATCGTCTCTCAGTCTCGTTACTGCAAGGGCTAAAATCATTCTCCTGGTACCAGACAGGACATCATACCAAGGGTCAGTACTTTATACCTTACAATTTGGGGTGGGCTTTCAGTACCCCATTACCATTTCACACAGGGGGGGGCCGGGATCTGGGGGGCCCCTTTGTTAAAGGGGTCTTCCAGATTTCGATAAGCCTCCTGCCCGCAGACCCCCACAACCACCGGGCAAGGGTTGTGGGGAAGAGACCCTTGTCCTCATCAACATGGGGACAAGGTGTTTTGGGGGGCACCCCAAAACACCCTCCCAATGTTGAGGGCATGTGGCCTGGTGCGGTCCAGGAGAGGGGGGGGCCGCGCTCTGTCCCCCCCTCTTTTCTGCGGCCGGCCAGGTCAACGTGCTCGGATAAGGGGTCTGGTGTGGATTTTAGGGGGGACTCCACGCCATTTTTTTTTAATTTGGGGTGGAGTTCCCCTTAAATTCCACACCAGACCTGGATATTTGGGGGGAACCCCACATCATTTTTTTTTTAAATTGACGGCGGGGTTCCCCTTAATATCCATACCAGACCTAAAGGGTCTGGCTATTGAATTTGGGGGGACCCCCACGCTTTTTTTTTCGTTTTTTTTAATGAATGAATTCTCCTGCAATTGCCGGGAGCCGACAATTCATTATAGCCGCGAGTCAGTTTTAAATGGCTTTTTTGCTTTGAAAAATGTCATTTTGTGCAGAGACAGTTCTAACCACGGGAAACATGCGCTTTTTCACATGCTGACATTAGAGCCCCCCATGGTACGAAATTTAAAGAAAAATTACACTTTTATTGTTGCACTTTTAGCATTATTAAAATCAAGCATTGGTACATGTCCCCTGGGGCAGGACTGAGGTCCCCAAACACTTTTTAGGACAAAACTTGCAGATTAGCCTTTAAAATTCACAATTAAGATTTCCCCCATAGACTTATACAGGGAGTTCGGCGGCGGCTTTACTTATCAATTACATCGCGCTGCTGCTGCGGCCGGTTCATGCGCCTAATTAAGGCTTCATCCAGCGTATTAAGGCATGTACCGGCGCAGCGCAGCTTCAATAGTAAATCAGCCCCAGTGTCTCTTTACATTTCAAACAATACCATGACCAAAATCCAGCTTTTCTCAAGGTCATAGGTATTGAACCATATACTCCTCACTGGAGGGGTGATAACATGAAGCGTCAGATTTCTCGTCGTGAAACACAAAGGATTTTTGACATGATGTGTTACACCCCGCATGGGTTAAATATAGAGTGGCATATTAACTGCTACATTGATAACAGCTAGGTTGGATATTGCCCACATCCAAATATGTTGGGGTTCCAGATCCTAATGGGTTAATATCCCTTTTAGGTTCACCTAATCTATTATATTTCCCTATTTTTTAATTCCCTTTCCTTTCCCCCCCCCCCTTTTTTCCTTTGTTTTATAAGGAGAGGCTCATGTACTGTATATTGTACTTACCTGTCCCAAGGAGATTATTGATACTTTGTTATCATAAATTGTGGGCAGGATTTAGTCACCTTAAATAGTCATACTTATTTTATTTGTAATTTAATCATGTATGCTCCTTCTTTAATTGTATTAGAATATCTTGAGCGGCATTTCTTCAATTTTTTTTTTTTTCCTGAAGAAAAGATGAATTAGGTGGTTTCCTCACTTTTCCTCTTGTTTGGAACCTCTCCAGTGTTATTTCACTGGGAAGATCAATGGATGAATTCTACTAATAATATGAGTATAATCATTGTATTTATATACATGTTTTTTTATATATGGGATTTATGCATTTTAATTTTAAATGTGTTAATGAACTAGTAGAATCCATGTATCTGTTTAGATTTAAGGATCACTATCACCTCTATTGGTGGTTACCGCTGCAGCCGGTCCCCTATAGGGTTAATCTATGAGTGAGGATTTATTTGCTTTTTTCTTCATGTCATCGCATGCTGCAATGAGGAGGTTGGCGTTTTATTTTATTTTATTTTATTTTTGTGTTTAGCATTTTTGCCACTGAGTGAATACTTTCCTCCTCTTTGTAGCATTGGGCTTAGTCCTCAGGAGTTACCCGGGGACACGGGCTGACTTCCTGTGCTTCCGGTGTCGCTCCTATAAGATAAGCGGCTTGTGAAGTGTCTGATACTGCCTCCTTTCCCTGTAGAAACCTTATCAGGTGAAACGCTGCGTCGGATGGAAGCTCCAGTATCAGACACAGCCACTACATAGCAGATTGGTAATCACCAAATACTGCACAGAGATACGTCTCAGATAGATATTGGATACCGTTTTTATTGTTGTGTCTATGGAAAATGTGGTTGCCAAACCTTGATGTCCACTGCAACATATTTTAAATAAAGAGGTTTCTATTAACTTTTTAAACCTATTGCGCTATGAAGCCCTCTTTTTCCTCTAATTGCATTTGCTGACCATGTCATCCCCGGGAGAGCTGTAAACGAGCGGAGCTGAGCAGAGTGTGAGTGTTCCTTGGAACTTGTGAAGATGGACCTTTTTCCCCTGCACTCCTCCGGTTCAAAGAATCTTTACCTGTTGCCTGCATTATCTTTTTACAGGGATCCATCTTTCCTGGTAAGGGGCCAGCTTGCCCGAATATTTATCTTATGTTCCTGCATACTAAAGTTTTATTACTGTGCGGAAGATTCAGATACTGTATATTGTCTGTCAAGCCAGCAATCCAGCGCTTTCATTCAGATCAGTGGACTTTATGTTTGTAACATCTGAGAACTTTTAGTTCCTTGATTGTTTTCAAGTTGATACATTGATTTATTTTATTTTGTTACATCCCATTTTTTGGGTGTTGTTTTTCATCATATATTCATTATACTTTGGGGGTTGCGCTATATTTCTATCTAATACCATTTCTGTCTATTGCTGCCTATTCCAGCAGTGTCAGGAAAGGTTCCATCCGCTGGTGCTATTTATATTCTGTCTTGCAGTGCTGCGTCCCACCAGCAGGGGTCTCCTGGCAGTTCGGAGCTGTCAGGGGAACTTCCCCTTGCTGGTATATCACCTTTGGGACGCAGTACTGACCTCCACCAGCGGATGGACCCTGGCAGTGTGGAGCACCTGGCCCTTGCTGCGTTCAGGTGTGACCTGAACCTAATCAACACACCCACTATATATACCCGGCAAGTTCAAGCAGAACTCGCCCTGGTATCAGTCTACAACCTTGATCCTGAGCCTGTTACTCTGACCCTGAGCCTGCTTTCTGGACCTGATCCTTATCCTGGACTGCCCTTCCTGCTCTCCCCTTTACCTTGGATCCTGTTCCCCCTGGATTCCTGTCCATCCATCCGCTCCCTGCTCCGTTGTGTCCGTCCTCATCCATCTTCTGTGATCTCCTGGTATATGACCTCGGCTTGGCTTTTGTTTATGATTTTGGCATTCCCCCTTGACTTATATATAGGCTTTGTTGTTATATGTGCACTGGTTGTCTTCACCTGTTTTGTAAATAAACACCTTTTATTTCACTGCACACAGTGTTGGTCTCCTCTGTGTAGGCACACAGTACTGGTCTATTTAGAATCCTTGACAAGCAGTTTCCTAATTGCAGCACCTACAGTATTTAGAGTTTTCTCTGTCCCAATATATATATTTTTATTTTTCATAGTACACTACCTTTTGTATTTATTCACTGATTCAGCTGATGGTACCTTTTATTCAAGACTATTTATTTTCATGTGAGGCTATACTCCCATATTTGTTGGTAACCAGCAGGTGTTGCCCTGCTTAATCTGATTCAACCCTCTCATTATCACTTTGATTTTGTGTTTTAATTACCATTGCACATTCTTCTAGGGAAGCGCAAGTTCACTACTGCTTTACATATCCTGAACTTGATGGGATAAACGGCAAAGTTTCTGTGCAAACATCTGAGCCTGCTCAGGATCCATGATAGGTTTTTCCCTTTTTATGTATGGCTTGTGATAATGTCAGGCTAGGAACAGGTAACAGTTCATGTGTGCTAACTTTGCAAACAGTTCAAGATCAAGCACATACCATGAGCAGGTCAGCTAGAACTTGTAGTTCACCGCTGTAGATCAAGGTGGGTGAGCAGGTCAGCTCGGCCTTGTAGTTCACCGCTGTAGATGAATATTGCTACAGGAGAATCAGGTAAAGCGTAGTCTAGGCAAGCCGGGTCATACACAGATAGATCAGAGTTCAAACGGTACCGAATCAGAAGCGAACAAACAGGGTCAAACGAGCCGGGTCATACACGAATATACAGAGCAGAAAGTCAGGCTAGATCACACAATGGAAACAAAGGCAACTCTATCACGAGCACTGATTGGATGAAGACACGGGTGATTATTAGGTGAGCTGGCCAATCACTGTTGTTTCCCAGGCAAAGGCTGTGTCAGGTGAGTGTGCTGGGTCCTAAAGGGATCCTGGTACTGACAGGAAGGCCATGAAGTCTGACTATCTCCCTTATGAAAAAGTTGTCCATCTCTGCAGCAGGAGTTCCTGCCATGGGAAAGAAGTGTGCCATTTGGGATAGATGGTCCACAATTACCAAGCTTGTTGTAAATTCTTTGGATGGGGCAGTTCTACTATAAAGTCGGTAGATATTTCTTTATCATACATCACGGGACACAGAGCGGCATAGTAATTACTATGTGGGTTATATGCTGGATGTAAAAAGCCTCCATAAATCCGGATCCGTCCAAGGTGATTCATAGCCAAAGTGGACGGTACCCAGGCCTCGGTACGAAGAACAAGGTTTAGCCTATAATGCCTCTCTGCGGAGGGCTGGATCCTGGGTTCCAGAACTTTGTGCCTTCCAAGGACCAAATGTTTTTTTCTGCTGCCAGGGTGCTATATAGGTCCAGGGGAGTGGTGTTCCTGCCATGGACCCCGGTCCCTGAAGGTCTAGGACAATACCCACGGTGAAGGGGGAAGATTGGGCCTCTTGCTTGGCAATACCCTGCGGCATGGAAAGGTAAAAGGAGGACCTACGGGACTTAGTTCAACAGTAGGTCTTCTGTGGGGGACTATGGGTCTCGCCTATATTATGCTTCTATGCATGGGCAATGTAAACCACGATGTCTTCTGAGAACGGATGGTTTAGGGCACCCATATACCTCCCCTAGCTGGCATGTGTGCTTGGGAAAATAAACCACTATGTCTGTTGAGACAGGATGGCTGTAGTACCCATATATCTCCCCTTGAAGGGGCTGGTACATAAAAAATGCCCTAAGTCCTATGCAAAGGACTGTCTTCCATGAGTAGCTGCATGTCTTATCTGTTTTCCACCACTAAGGGCAGTAAAGACATGCCTGGTGTTTTGCTTACCATGCTTTCCAAAAACGGAAGCCAAAGTGTTAGCTGGTCTATTGTGCGACCCACTTCCTCCGCTTCAGGCTCTACCACAGTGGTGTGGGGAGGTCCCTCGTAGTCCAGGTCCACGGCGCTCCTTGGGGGATATCTCTCTTCCCCCACCTCCACTATTTCCCTACATGCACGTGCGCGAGGGGGGCAAGCTTTGTAGTCGGGGGGACGATGTGGTTGCCGTTGGCACACACGCACATGGTGCAGACGCAGGGAGGGCTCTTCAAAAAGGCCCAGACGTCAAAGCTTTGTAAAGCCAGGGGGACACAGTAGCTTGGGGCACATAAGCACCTTGTGTGTGTTGGATACAGATTCATCTAAGACGCCTACTCGGCATCTAGCTGTGCAGATTAGCAGGCATTGTTTTTTTTGCTAGATTAAGTTCAGCTGTTGATGCACCTGGGTTAAGTTCCTCTGCTTTTAGCTTAGGACTTTGGTCTCCCCATAGAAAAGAGTCGGGGGTAGGAATATAAAAGGGTATCGCCACCTGATGCTGGTGGCCCTTATCATGCTTGCATGATACTATCTTCCCCTGTAGAGACTTGAGACAGCTCACAGATTGAGCCATCAGACCTGTCAGGCATTGCAGCCTCCGCCAATGTTGCAGCCACTCTGCATATGTCTGTTGTTTGCATTGCATTTGTTGGTCTATAAGAGGTTAACTGCTATATTTGCAGCATCCTCGCAAGAAGCAGAAAAAACAGGGTGTGCCCCTTTCCCTGCTTTAAATCCTTAAATAAAGGGATTGAAAAACCTGAGGATGAGGGTTCACTGTCAGAGGACATGGAACAGGTGCAGCCTAACGATCAGAAGCCCCACAGTTTCTGGTTGCACCTGCAGTCTTTTTCAGAGATTCATGCTGCATATAACTTCCCTCAGCCTACACGGCCAGAGCCTCTGTCTCCTCCTTGGAGTTTTAAAAGAGAGGTTTACCTATAGGTTGCTAGAAAGACCTACATAAGGTCCTCATCCTGGTGTTGGCTTCAGGCTAACCAAATGCACAACTGGGGGATGCACAGTTGCTGCTGCACATTGTTATGTCTCATAATTGCGGAAACGCACATCTGCAGAGGATAACTTCCTCTTTACCAGCCCGCATGTTTGCATAAGATACATGAGTTTGGAATGTTTAAAATGCATGTGGGGTAAAAACATGTAACAGAACATGTTTTATTGTTGATCACCTAAAGATACATGTTTCTGTCTGTTTTTTTCATGTTTTTTACACAGTCACATAAGGATGCTTGGTCACATTAAAGTGCCTAAAATCGCATAAAAATGCTTGAGTGCATAAAGATGCTGGATCACACATGTTTACCTGATCTTCCAAGTCGTTGATTACCAAAGGATATTTGGTCACATAGGGAGGTTAGTTTCCACAGAAATGCCTAAAATCGCATTAAAAATGCTTGACAATCGTCATTTCATGGAATGCAGAATTGGCAGGCGATTCGCTGGAGCTGTCAACAATTGTCTCCGGGGGAGTGACCTCTACACCCCGACTTTTTTCTGACCAAATGCCACAGAAAGGGTACCCTGTACATAGAATATATTGGCGTCCAGGTTCAACAAGTAATTGAACAGACTTGGGTCAAGGACAAAGGATCCACCCGGATGCGGGACAGATGTGTTAGTGCTCCGGGGGGACCAGTTGTCACTGGTTTGTCCCCCCCCCCAGTGCCGCGACTTTTGTGGCTTCTATGCAACATCAGAGAACGGAAGCTGGCCTGATTACTCCCGCATAACCCAGATGACCTCACTGTGCAGGAACAGTAAGAGTGGTAGTAGAGGGCCCAGGGTCCCTTACATCTTGTCCAGGCCTACTTTGCAGGGGGTATTACATTTTGTCTTGCAAACAAGTAAATTAATGGTCTGGCTATTATAACCCACATTCTTGAGAATCGGGGCTTTCAGAATCGGCGGCAATTTGCTTGATTCATACAGGAGAGCTGGCATCCAGGACCAGATATCCTAGGATCTGGAAGGCCCATGTTCCTGGTGTGAAACCAAATGGTGGCATCCTTGGAAATGTCATAGGTAAAATTCTTGCCTTCCTACATTTGGAAAGGAGGCGGAGCTAGCCTTAAAGGGTGACTAAAGGATTTTTTTTTTTAGCTAAATAGCTTCCTTTACCTTACTGCAGTCCTGGTTTCATGTCCTCATTGTTCGTTTTTGCTCTGATGTTGCTGTAATTCTGCTCTGTTCTGGACACTTCCTGGTTGTCTGTTTCCTGATGACCACATTACTGGGAGATTCTAGTTTTGTTTTCCAAACCATCACTCTCTATGGCACTCTCCAGCACAGAGGCATTAAATTACATGCAAAAATTAAGCTCGATGCAAAAACGAAAGTGAAACTAGAGGCACATTATATGATTGATTTTTAGCTGTTTTTAATCGTTTTTAAAAGGAATCGGTTAACTATTATCAAGATATTCTTTCATTCCCTTTTTTCAAAATCTTGTTTTGCGGAAGGAAAAGTTATTGCCTTTCTCTCAATAGAGATACGAGCAGTAAAATATCTATCTGAAGGTTTCAGATATAGAAAGCTGACGTTTTTATTGTGCTGCCAGAAGACCCTAGATGTGGGCAGGCAGTGTTCAGATCAGCTATTAAAATGGTTACACTCTCTCTCGTTGGAGTAAGAAGGGTCTAGGCCTATGTGAAGCGCCTACTTTCTTGTTGTTACCAAGATAGTAATCGCTTTATGCGCAATGCATTACCAAGCCTTTATGACACAGATTTTCAAGGCCGCAACTTGGTCGTCTGTGCTTACATTCACTAATTCCTATCAGGTAAACATAAGACAACAAGAGGATGCAGCTTTTTGGCGCAGTATGCTGCAGGCAGCATTATAGGTCCTCATGTCTGATGGCGGTCTGCGTTGTTGGTGTCTCCCTCCCCTTAGTAAGCATTGCTTTTGGACATCCCACATAGTAATTACTATGCAGCTCTGTGTCTTGTGATGTACAATAAAGAAAATAGGATTTTTATAACAGTTCACCTGTAAAATCCTTTTCTTGGCGTACATCACGGGACACAGAGCTCCCGTGCCTCTTGTTTGGGGATATTGGGACACTTATTGCTTTGCTACAAAAACTTAGGTACTCCCAGTAGGGGAGGGGTTATATAGGGAGGGAACTTCCTGTTTAATTGATTACACCAGTGTCCAGCACCTGAAGGCGGAACTTATAACCCACATAGTAATTACTATGCCACTCTGTCTTGTACTCCAAGAAAAGGATTTTACAGGTAAACTGTTATAAAAATCCTATTATTTCTCCATGGTTGTTCTGGCACTGGCAGTGGACATAACAGACCCCAAGACTTGACGTTGGACCCTTTATTTCGCTGGCAGGTAGTACAGGAGCTAACAAACTCTTTGCAGTCAAATTTCAAGGTAGGCCACCAGAAGGATCGTTGGATAAGATCCGTAGTTTTGCCCACTCCGAAGTGGCCAGTGAGTTGGTGGTGATTCAATGTCTTTAGGACCAGAATTAGGGATTGTTGCGGAACAAAGATCTTGTCCTGATGCCAGAGATTCTCCCCTGGTTTCTTAGAGAGGATGCTTCTGGTTCCTGGTAGTGGAGGGAAGTCTGTTCAAGAGAAGATCTTAGATCGGGTTGGATCAAAAGAAAGTTCTGAGATAACAGGATCTTGCTAGATATTGTCTCTTCTGGAGTATCGGGGAACATTCGGGATAAGGCATCGGCCTTTTTGCTCTTGGAGCCAGGGCAGTAGGTAATGTGAAAGTTAAACCTTGAAAAGAACAGAGCCCAGCGAGCTTGACAGGTTCTCAGGCATTTGGCAGTGTGGAGGTACTCGAGATTCCTGTGATCTGTAAATATCATTATCAGGTGAGCAGACCCCTCAAGAAGGTATCTCAACTCCTCTAAGGCTGTTTTAATGGCCAAGAGTTCTTGATCATCTATATCATAGTTTCTCTCGGGCTGGCTCATTTTCTGTGAGGAGAAGGCCACAGGGTAAAGCAAAGACTTGGGTTCCTGGCGCTGTGAAAGGACTGCCCGTGGCTACTTCTGAGGCATTGACCTCCAAGATGTATGGCAAGGCAGGATCAGGATGTTGAAGAATGGATGCAGAGGTAAACAATGACTTCAGACTCTCTAAAGCAGTTTGGGCTTTGGAGGGCCACTGGAAACGGATATGTAAGCGGTTTACCTGGGTTATGGGTGAGATGATGGAAGAAAAGTTCCTTATAAACCTTCTATAGAAGTTTGCAAATGTTTGCACCCCATTCTTATCCGATGGAGTTGGCCAATCCAGGATTGCCTGCACTTTCTGTGGATCCATAGCTATACCGCCAGTGGAGATGATTAGTACTAGGAATTGTATTGATTTTCTTTCAAAGTCGCACTTTTCCGCTTTCACGTAAAGTCTCTGTTTTCTTAGTGTGAGCAGCACTGTTTTTACATGGGTCCTGTGAAGCTCCAGAGTAGCCGAAAATATGAGGATGTCATCCAGATAGATAATGAAGAAGTAGTCAAGATATTCCCGGAAAATATCATTTACGAATAGCCGAAACATTCCCGGAGTGTTACAGAGCCCAAAGGGCATCACGAGATACTCAAAGTCTCCGAATCTCGTCTTCCATTCATCGCCCTTACGGATACGAACAAGGTTATAGGCACCCCGGAGGTCGAGTTTGGTAAATACTTGGGCCATACGGAATCTCTGGAAAAGTTCAAGAACTAGTGGCAGTGGGTAGCGTTTTTTTATGGTGATTTTATTTAGCTCCCTATAGTCCACACATGGTCTTAAAGTCTTGTCTTTCTTTTCGACAAAGGAGAGGAGGAAGCTTGGATGAAGCCTTTAGCCAAGTTTTCATCGATGTATTGTCGCAGAGTTCCTAATTCCATTTTCAGAGAGAGGGAATATTCGTCCAAATGGAATATCGGACAGTCATATGGCCAATGTGGTGGGAGGACATCGGCTTTTCTTTTATTTCTTTTAAGACATCCAGGAATTCTTGGTATGCCTGGGGTACGTTCTGGTTAGTGGTAGATACAGGGTGGACTGTCAAGCAACTGGTAGTGTCTCTGGGTTCAGGCAATGCAGCTGGCAATAGGGAAAGGTGAACAGGGCTTCCTTCTTGATCCAATTGATCTGAGGGTTGTGGGCTTGGAGCCACGGAATTCCTAAGATAACTAGAGACATAGGCGAGCGTCAAAATGTATGAATTCCTGATGGCCATCAGTAGTGGTGATAAAGAGAGGGATAGTCTCTTGGGTAACAGGGCCAGAACTCGGCAATGTGCCATCTGCCAGGTGAACTTCCAGCCCCCGTTTCTTGTGGAGAAGGGGAAACTTAAGGTTTTTTGCCAGTTTCAAGTCCACAAAGCAGCTGCATGCTCCAGAATCGATTATGGCCTGCAGTCAGATCTCCTCTTTTCCAAATTGCAGCGTGATGGGGAGAACTAGGCGTGCAGGAGAAGCTCCAGGGACCTGGAAATACACTGGAGGGTAGAAAGGTGGCTTCTTGGGCCTTCTGGGGCAATTCGTAATCAGCGCTCTTGTTGCCATATTGCTTTCCACGCTGGAACGCATATGGCGTCTGAGCACTGACGTCATCGCCCGGCGCTGCGTGCGTTCCAGCTTGGAACGCGGAAGTGCCAAGCATAATCAACGCTCACTCAGCACACATGCCAGGCTCCTATAAACAGAACAGCTTGTGTACTACACGCTGTTCTATTATTGTTGGCCGTAGCCGGACCACGCTACAACAATACTACTGGTATTATTACCCCCTAACTTAAAAACCATTGCAAGCTGGATCCATGCCTGAATTAAGCTACAACCTAACGCTACTAAGTATCCTCTATCTGGATCCACGCTGCCATGCTTATTGCTATTGCTCTGGGGACACCCTAAGATATTCATCACAAGGAGACCATCCATTACAGAATCCCATTGCTGCTACAATACTCTGCTATTGCTGAAGAACTCTCATCTCGGATCAAACGGATAAGTACCATTACCATGTTACATTTACTGCTCTAGAATTACCTTGTTCACATAATGTATTAACTAAGTACTGTATTTGAACCTGGCTCAAGTTTATACTACCGCTGTGCTTGGGATAGTTATTATGGTTACTGATAATAGTTGTGGCATATCTTCAATTGCCTCTCTCAAGTAAATGTTATATGCATACAGTATTCTCATATGCTACGTGCTTGACATTTGTTGTTAATAGTATACGGCCTCCCGGCCTAAAATACTGAACATGTTCGCTATACCTTTTTTAGACTAAGGGTTGAAGGTATGTTATACCTCCTCCCTTAGTAGATCAATGCAATCCTATATGTGAGTGATATGAGGTAGTGAACCCCCAAACTCTTTTTCCCTGATTAGAGTGACGCCTGGGGTCCAGTACTGAAAATCACTTCACATAGAGAAGTGCATTGAAATCTTTTTCTTAACGCAGTTGTGCTTCGCTTACCGTAACCTTTTAAAACTAGGGGGTGAAGGTATGTTGTAATACCTCCACCCTTAGTAGCTCAAGGCATTCCTCTATGTGAGAAAGATGATGTAGTGAACCCCTGGACTCTTTTTCTCTGATTAGAGTAATGCCTGGGGTCCAGTACTGAAAATCACATTGCATAAGAGAAGTGCATTGAAATGTTTCCTTAACCGCAGTTGTGGTTCACTCACGTTCACCGTAGTTTGTGACAGAATAATAGAACGTTATCATGAACCAAGCGGAACTTGCTAACCATGATGTCACCCTTACTCAAAAGGTAGATGCTCTTGCTCATACTGTACAAACTCTGCAAGTAGAGAACCAAACCCTGCAAGACTTAGTTGCTCAGAATCCAAATGTGCTTCGTGTTGCTCCTGAAAAGATGTGCTATGACATCTTAAAAAACAGGGACTGGTACAGACCCGTACCGGCCTCCTCGATATCCCAAAGTACTAGGAAATATCACGAGGATGGGAACAATAGACAACAATACACTCCAATTCTTGAACATAGAAAATCCAACAACCCCGACAGTCTACTGTGACAGGAAGTCAGGTAAATCTGTGGGTGTTGTCACAGACGGGAGATACTGCCTTGTTTAGACAATACACCAATTACTACCAGGTGTCGGCTGCAGAAATAGCCAGAAAGGTTTAGGGCATTGTAAAACTTCAGCTGTTCAGAATGAGGCAATTAAGGCCTCTATAAGTCTTCCAAAGGATGACTACTGATTGCTGCATCCTGAGGCTTTTTGAGTTAAGGAGAGCAGTGAGAAAGACTTCTGAAAGAGGTGAGGTGGTTGTTGATTTTTCTGTGTGAAAAAAAATCAAAAAGACTATTGTTTCTCTGCTGTATGACCAGCAGTGTCTGCCCAGCAGTAGGCTGTGCCAGACTCCATAGATTTAGGTTCCTGTGTGGTGAAGGTAGATGCCCCAAGTGGCCAGGGTTTATTTTATGTTTTGTTTGGTTTATGCTGTTTGGATGCTTGCACTTGTTTCCAGCAATATGGAAGAATAAACCAAACTCTTTGTTTTCAACTGTCTTCGGCTGCCTCTCTATACTTACCCTTTTCCTCAGGGAAAGTTTCCAACCTCTCCAGGCCTTCACCTTCCAAGTGGCACTCACCAGCCTGCGCTCCCAATTTAGCTTAGGATAATCATCCGGGCCTGAAATGAATGCCAAGGACTCTAATTTCTGGTACGGGCATGGGGAACACGTCCGGAAGGCGGAACTGCTCCCCCTCCTTTCCCCATCCAGAAAACGTCACTCTTGTCTCAATTGACCATCGAGCCCGACGCCCTTAGAGTAGCATCCGATCTGGGATTCCACATAGTGGGCCTCCTCACAACCAGATACCACCACCGAGACGTCATCCGCGTAGGCCACGCCCCTCACCGCCAAAACTGGACCCCCGACAGGTCCCACCGGAACCCCCCCCCATGACGCTCGCAGTCTAGCCTCCTTACGAATGGGTCGATCGCAAAGACGTACAGGAGGGGGCTCAAGAGGCAACCCCTGCCGGGCGCCAGAGTCCACAGAAAAAGGCCCGACCCACCCAACCGTTGACAAGAGAGAAGCTCTCAGCTCCCCTATATAATACCTGTAGCCAATCAAACAATTGATCAGGCAGAACGTATGTCCTCAGAAGCAGCCATTGGTACTCGTGGTTCACCCGATCAAATGCCTTAGCCTGATCCAGTGCAAGCAGATACGGCTCGCTGCCATCAGCCCTGCACCTTTCCACAGCCTCCCGGACGTTCAGGACGGCACTAAAAGTGCCCCGGCCAGGAATTGTGCAGTGCTGAGCGGGAGACAAGATCTTTGCCAGTATTTTCCTATCTGTGGTAAGAAGGGCGATCGGACGCCAATTCTCCACCACAGACGGATCTTTCCCCTTTGACAGAATGATCAGAGCTGACCTTCTCATTGAGGGAGGCAGCAGGCCATAGGCCAAACATTCACTAAACGCGTCCCTCAGATGAGGAGCCAAGAGGCTCTTAAAGGTTTTGTAGAACTCGGCCGTGAGCCCATCGGGCCCAGGCGACTTTTTAGAAGCTAAAGAGCTGATAGCTTGCTCGACTTCAGCTACCAAGATCTCTTCTGTCAGAGAGTCAGGAAGGTCAGACCCCACTTCCAGCGGGGTCTCATGAAGGAATTCCCTGACTTTCTCCATGTCTAGAGGCCGCTTCTTCAGGAGTTCTGAAAAGTGGTCTCTGATGACACTCAGGATCCCTGATCTGGACCGGACCAGAGATCCCGAGGCATCCTTCAGGCCGTGCACGACATTCGAACTCGCCACCTCACCACAGCTCTTGTAGGGATCAGGAGAGATAAACTTCCTGTAATCCCTCTCAATTCTGAGAAAGAGGTCCTACAGGGACAATACTATAACATAGAAAAGAGGGGTACAGAAATACAAACATTTTGAGTTACAGCATATTGTCGTACATATTATTATATCTTATCACAGTTTATATTTATACAGGAAAGGAGAGTATAGCGTGTGTGATGATGACATTACTGTCTATATTGTAGGTCAAGTCTTTTTGTCATACAAAAATCGGACTGATGGATGCCTGATCAGGGAGGCGAGACGGTCGTACTGACACTCCTTCATCTGCACCTTCAGACTGGATATCTGTTCCCAAGAGCCCCCAGAGGACACCAGGCGCTCAAGCTGCCTGCATAGCCTCTGGTAGGCTTGGTACTTGGAAGCTGCCCTGTGCCAAGAGATTTCCCGGAAAAAGTCCCCAGACCTCTCTTTAACTACTTCCCAACTCTCAAGGCGGGAGCAGTTGCCCTCAAGGATCGAAGTCTGGTCCAGGAAAAAGGCTTCATAGGCTTCCCTAACCCCAGGATCCTCCAGTAGCGACCCATTCAGGTGCCACAAACCCCTCCCCTTTTAAGGAGTGTCGGCGACATTCAGGGCCATAGAGACCATACGTAATTTAAAGTAGGTGGAAGGTGGGCGTGATCCATGTAAATGAATCGTGACCCCATTCTGAATCGGCTTATGCAAACTACGTGAAATTTGCCGACTGTTCCCGACGTCCATACTTAACATTGGCTGTGCCATCTTTTTGGTGGTTTATCTTTACGCCTGAAAAATGCTTTACGTAAATGGCATAGCTTACTGCGACGCCCGTGCGTAAGTTCGTGAATAGGCGTATCTTGCTTATTTACATATTCTAGGCGTAAATTAACGGAAGCACCCCTAGCGGCGAGCGTAAATATGCAACTAAGATACAACGGCGTAGGAGACTTACGCCAGGCGTATCTTGGCCAAATTTAAGCTTATCTGGTAAGTCTTTCTGAATCTGGCCCATTGTCTCCATGCATAAGAGAAGGACAAATAGTACCAGTGTAATTTGATCGGCATTTTATGATGCACACTATCACTTATTAAGAGTCAATTTAACTTCAATGTTACTTTCACTCATTATTTTATCCTTTGTTTTTTATAAATCATTATTGTATTTAACAATTGGTTTATACTAGTGCACTGATCATAGATCACATCACCCCTTGGATTGTGACAGCCTGAGTCAGGGGATTATGGTGGTGTGCTATGATTTTTTTTGTTTATTCTAATTTTATTCCTGGTATTGGTTAACATGCCCTTATATAATGCTTTCTCATTTTCATATTATTTATATGCGCTCAGTTGAGTGACCATGTATGTCTGAGATTGATATGAATCATGCCATCTGCAACTAGTAATATTATTTTAATTTATGGTTCTCGCTCAAAATCATTTTAATTGATCAATTTTAGTTACCTACTGCTTTAACCGTGTTATTTATATGCATATTGGGTTGGCACATTGATGGATGTGGGGCTGATGTGATGAAGTGTGTGCACTTCAAGCAGCTTTCCTCTCCTAAGGTCCGTAGATTGCTGTGCTTTGTGATCATGGGGACATGACGTGCGCGCATGCGCAGAGTGACCAATTATGTGTTAGGCAGTGGGAATCTATAAATGAAGGGAGTGGGAGCTCAGTAGCCAATCCCATGACTAAGCATTTACTGCGAAACATGTCGGGAACATGGCTACAGTTTTACTAGCTTTACTGACTAGAGACGCTGCTGCTGTTTAGACAAATTGCTGTTACTGGGAGCCGGGAATCTGGAGTGTGGTAAGCCTATACCAACTGAGCACACACCTCAGGTCCGCCGTGACCGCCTAGCACTGCAGAGCCGACTAAACACTGATGTTTGCTGTGATTTGTTTGAAGCTGACTTTCAATTTTTTACATGTAAGTTTAATGAATGAAGTGTTGCTGTGATTTTGAATGAAACTGGTGGTACAATTTTACACTATTGGAGCACTTCTTTTGTTTTCATGTACATTATTGAGGGATTATCACGGTGGTCAAGCTGAGAATTTGTTTATCCATTTGTGGGATCATACACAAGTGATTTAGCCTAACAGGAGAGTGAAAAGCAAATCCATCTGGTGAGTGAGTTATTACAGCACGGTGGTGAGGTGAAAGGTTCACAGAATAAGGAATTTTCTCATCAAATTTGTTCATCAATTTTTTTTTTTATTATTTTTATTAATTATAAAAGACACATAAAAAATAACAACAGCCGGCCAGCATACACTGAGCCGTACCAGGCCAACATGGCCCATTACAGAGTGTGATGGTTTGACTCTGTCCTTCCTGAAAGATGGCTGGTTTTCACCATATTTTGGATGGACAGACACATTAACGACACAGCTGTGTGTTCAGCTCTTTAGTGCTGGCCTGGCTGTGGCTCAGGGCCCCACCCGCAGACAGGAAGTCTGGTCCTGGGAGCAAGGTGTGAGCTCCCAAAACCCTCAGAGGAGTCAGAGGCGCTGCATAGGTGCAGCTACTGCATGAGGCAGGCTTGTGCGATTGAGCAGCAAGACGCTGGTCAGGAGTAAGTTGGCTGTGTGCTTACCGTTAGGAAACGGGTAGTTCTGAGGAGCAGAACATGGGCCTAAGTTGGAGGTCTGAAACAGCCGGAGGACAATATACAGGAATGGTGGAACCCCCTGCGAGGGCTGCTATTTGTATTTTGTGAGCTTGTAAATAAAATTGGGCTACCAGGCCCTTAAAAATCGAAGTTCTGACTTGGTGTACTCACGGTAAACTGCATCTACCACGAGAGCTAAACAACCCCCATCTTACAAGAGGTACAAACAAGGACCGTCTAACTAACAGAGACAGTGCCTAACTAACAACCTAGTTAAAAAAACACAATCCCCCCCTCGCTCAGCACTTCCTCCCCAGCAAAATCCGGAGCCAAATGGTCCCTACAACCCCACCTTCCCGGATTCCGTGGTGGGATCTCCATGTGTCTAACCCATCTACAGATCATAGCTCATACTGTATATAACCACCCCACAGTCAGTTAGACCCCAATCAAAGATATCAACCCAAAGTCAAATCCGAGTCATACCATGCCCGCCACACTTTATCAAACTTCCCCCCACACCCCCTTGATAAGTACATTGAATTGTAATATGGCAACATAGAATGAACCAAGCCCTTCCAGAAACCCAATGTAGGGGCCCCCGGTTTACACCACCGTAATAATATGGCCTTCCTTGCATAAAATAAAAGAATGTTAAGTAGAGTCCTATGTGCCCTAGACTAGAGCACATTCTCAATCAGCCCCAAGAGACACACCCTAACCGTCATTGGAATAGGAGTCACCAAAATTTCAGAAATACAAGATGTAACCTCCGTCCAGAATATGGATATCAGAGGGCAGCTCCAAAAGACATGCTCCGCAGCCACAGGAGCGAATGTACATCTCCAGCACTCTGCCCTCACTGTCAGATAAATAGATGCCAGCCTAGCAGGTGTATAGTAAATCCTATGGAGGAATTTAAAGTGAATGAGTTTATCCCTAGCCGACACCAGATGCTGGAACGGGTGTGCCCACATGTCATCCCAATACTCCCCCTGAATGTCCGGGACCTCCGCCTCCCACCGCTCTCTACATTTGTGAACCGCCCTGGGGCTAGAAACAAACAACTTCCTATACGAAACCGATAGAGTTTTGGCGAGACCCTCCATCATCAGCAGATTCTCCAGGTCGGAAGAAATGGACTCCACCGTCAAAGTTCTAAATTGCGCTCGAAACACATGTCGTAATTGAATGTAGCGGAAAAATTGAGAATTCGGTAGATCATGCCTAGCTTTAAGCTGGTCGAACGTCACTAGTTCCCCATCCATAGTAATATCCTTCAAGGTCTTAATCCCCTTTACCACCCAGCACATTGGATCATCAAAGGAGTAAAAGTGAGGCAACCAAGGATTCTTCCACAAAGGAGTGGATGGGGAAAAACCCCTATAGCTTGGGCATGCCATAGCAACCGCCTCCCCCCAGGCCTTAATCATGGCTTTCATAGACGCTGTGAGTGGAAGGTCCATCTTAACCCCCTATGGACAGCCAGCCGTAGCGATTCGTAAGAACCCAAATGGGCCCCCTCTAAGACCGTGGGCTGAGTCTCCATCATCCGATGTCAGCCACCTGTGAACAAACACTAATTGTCCCGCCAAATAATATTTCCGCCAATCCGGCAGGGCCAACCCCCCCTCCCCCCATGGCTCCTGCAAGACTTTCAATCCTATTCTGGGTAGCCAAGGGGCCCATAAGAATGTACTAGTGAGGCTGTCCAATTTTTAAAAAAAGGACTTGGGGATCCAGGTGGGAGCGTTACGTAAAAAGTAGAGGATCACTGGAAGAATTTTCATTTTCAATAAGTTAATGACAACGGGAGCTTCTGCCATGCCTGAGTTTTCCGCTTAAGAAGGCCTAAAAGCGGCATGAGATTAAGGGAAACATAATCACCCACATCCGCCGTAATCTTCACCCCCAGGTAAGTGATTTGTTTCACCCACTGCAATGGCAAGGCCCGAGTCCGCAATGCTCCTGGCCCCAGCGTCCAGTGGCAAGATAGACAACTTTGACCAATTAACCTTCAACCTGGAGAATTGTGCAAATTCATTTAGAATACCCAGAGCCGACTCCAACTAACCTCTTTGGTCCTGTAAGAACAGTAGTAAATCATCCGCCTACAGCGCCAAGCCTTCATCCACCAACCCCACCCTGACCTCCCCTGACGTTCTCAATGCAACCGCGATCGGTTCCATCATGAGGGCAAACAAAAAAAGGCGACAGGGGACAACCCTGCCTCGTGCCTCTACCAATATGAAAAAAAGGAGACGTGTGACTTCCCACGCGAATTGCCGTCCTAGGATTATTAGTGGGAATGCTTAATAAGCATTCCCAGTATTGATATTAGTTTTTTAGTGGGAATGCTTAATAAGCATTCCCAGTATTGATATTCATTTTTTATTATTCCGTAGGTTTTTTGGCTCTGCGTAACTTCGGCATACTTTCAGCGATTGAGACCATTCAACTTTTAAAATGTTCATCTCATTCAGCTAACAATGGGACTTCTTCAATTTTGTTTGTACTATTTATACTTTTTAAAATATTAAGCTTTTAGACACTTTTTTTAACATTGAAGTCAATGAGAACATGCTTTTTACCGCTTAAAATCTCATGTGCTACCAAATGTTTCTCCTCCTTCATACTTTTACTGACAGACACCAAACAAACTTTAAAACAGTCACAAAATATTCAGCTATCCGGCTATGACTTTTCAGATTGATATCTTTTACAGTTTTTGTGAAAAAGCAATTTACGTTTACTGATTTTTTTTAGAAAATGTTATCGATTACACAGTATTCATATGGTTGTTTGTTAGAGTGGATCATGTGATCATTACAGTGCAGAGAGGATTAAAGAAGACCTTATCTTTAAAAAAGGGGGAACAAATTGCTGTCACACCCACAAGATCTACTTGTCATACACAATTTATATATCAAATCGTAGGTATTTTTTTTCTGGTTTCAGGCAATGTGATCAGTTTTGTGATATGCATTTTACTTTTAGTTGCTGGAGCTTCTAAAGGACATGAGTTCCAAAATTTCTCCCATTGACTGTGAATCTAAACGGCATTTAAAATTTGCCAGTAAAAGGCACAAAGACACTTTTTTCTAAATCGCTGACATGGCCACATTTTTAAGTTTATCAACATAAATTTCATATCGATGCGTTCACAAAGGCTGTGTCTTTTAAACGGTGAAGTCGCTGTATCGATCGCATGTACGGTTGTGGATTTATTAAGGTTTGTTTGAAGGGTTCGGTAACTCATTTGGTGTGTGAATTAAAGGTGTTTGTAATGGTATTTGTTTCCCTAAATAGCTTCCTTTACCTCAGTGCAATATTCCTCCTCACTCACCTGGGGGGGAGAACCTCTTGAGGGGGAGGGGTGACCAGGAAGTCTGGACGCTCTCTACTTTGCAGATAGAGAAAAGAGCTGTGTGTTAGTGGGCGTCCTGCTCACTCCCTCCATGCATTTTCTAGTTATTATTCTTATTCCGTAAGTTTTTTGGCTCTGCATAACTTCTGCATACTTTCAGCGATTGAGACCATTCAACTTTTAAAATGTTCATCTCGTTCAGCTAATGATGGGACTTCAATTCCAATAGTTTTTATTTGAAAAAAAAAAGGAGAATAGGAATATTATACAAACATTTCTTATGATAAGTAACAGGTAAAAGATATCTTGTAAGTTCATTACAGTACTTGAGTGGTGTAGAACCATGTGTTCTAAAGAATGGACAGCATAGAGCTACATCATAACAATGGAAGGTATACAGCGACCAATAATGCAGCATTCAGCTGATAAAGACTTTACGAGTAACAACGTGGGTCTATGCATCCGGCGCCCCCTCTTGGGAGCAAGCTGCGCTCGGATGCACAGGGCCACCATGCACAATATTGCCAGCAAAAAAAAGAAAAAGAAGAATCATAGTCACATTCCACTTAAAGCGTACAACGTAGGCCTAAGTCTTGATCATCTGCATTTATACCTCTGTAGAGACAGGGGGTGAAAAAGAAGGTGCACGGAAAAATAAAGAGAGCAGGTAAAACGAATAGAGGACAGGTAAAGAGAGAGAAAGAAAGGGAAAGGGAACAAAGAGACATGGTGGATGTTTCCCAGATACATATGACACGGTTATTTAGGAAAGTTGGAGCTATACCAGTCTCTCCACGGAGTCCAGATGTGATTCCTCTCAGTCAGTCTATTTTGTGAGGCCTCGAACATGGTTTCATAAGTAATGTGTAAATTGGTTGTCCTAATTACATCTAGGAGTAAGGGTGTCTCCACCCTCCTCCATCGCCTCAGCAGTTCCAGTCTTGAACTCTGTCCAAGTTATATTCAACCTGAAGAGATCGGAAAGACTTAACAGCTGGGCCTACACTTACGTCCGCCACTGTAGATATACCCAATGAGTTCCAACGTTTAACATACAGATCTGGCGTAAGCAAGTGCAGGCTCGTAATGGGATGATATATAGTCCTAGTCGCGGCGCCCTCTAGGGGTTCATTTCTCAGTCTTTTCCACGCCTGTATAGAGGCGAGGATAGTAGTGGGTGACAAGCTTAATGGAAGGGTTTTCAAGAATTTGCTAGAAAGTAGAAGGTTATAGCAGCTGGCATCAGGGCATTGTGCGGACTCTAATTCTAGCCACCTAGTAGGTGCCCCTCCCGGGAACCAGTGTTTCAGTTGGGCTAATACGGACGCCACGTAGTAGTCCTTGATGAAGACATGGCCCACTCCCCCCGCCAATTTATTTTCAACCAGTTTTGGAAAGGTGCATCTAGCTTTCCGTCCCTGCCATAGGAATCTATTCACTATGAATTGTGCTTTGCTGAAAAATCCGTCGGGGACTGGTATGGGGAGGCTCCTAAATAGATAGATAATCTGTGGTAATACTACCATTTTCATGGCGGCTAAACGTCCTGACCAGGTCGATTCTTTCCACGACAAGTCGTGCAAAGCCCTATTAAGGGTATTGAGAAATACGTCATAGTTAGCTGTCACTAGATCGGTTATCCGGGCGGTCAGCTTGACCCCTAGGTATTGTACTCCTTCTGTGCTCCAGGTGTAAGGGTTAAGTGAGTTGCGTACACGTAGAAGCATCGAGCCCAAGACCCAGAATGAACGATTTGCTATTGTTGACCTTATAATAGGAGAACTCGTTAAACATTTTCAATGCATCATGTGTTGCAGCCAGAGAGGAACCCACCTCCGTCATAATCAATATAATGTTGTCTGCAAAGAGACTTATGGAATGTGTATGGTCTCCTAAGCGGTAACCTGAGATATGCGGGTGAGACCTAATATAGGTGGCTAAGGGCTCCATCAGCAAATTAAATATTAGAGGGGACAGGGGGCAGCCCTGCCTAGTCCCATTAGTGATGGTAAAGGGGGTAGAAAGGGCTGCAGACATAAAAACCCTAGCCGAGGGCTTAGAGTACAGAGCAAGTATGGCTGACAAAATGCCCTCTGAGAATCCAAAGGCCTCCAGAACTTTTAACAGATAGTGCCAGTGGATTCGATCGAAAGCCTTCTCTGCGTCCAACGAGAGGAGCAGAGAAGGCTTCCTTTGTACCTGAGCTAGATGAATGATGTTGATCATTCGATGAGTAGCGTCCGATGTTTGCCTATGTTTAGTAAAACCGGTCTGATCCGGATGGATAAGCGTTGGTAATATGTCCACCATGCGTGAGGCTATCAATTTGGCGTATATTTTCAGATCAGTATTTAATAATGAGATTGGGCGGAAATTAGGAGGAGAGGTAGGTTCCTTCCCTGGCTTAGGTAAAGCAACTATAACAGCCTCCAACATCTCTGGCGGAAAAGAAGCAGAGGCAGCAGCAGAACTTAATACCTGCAATAGAAATGGAGAGAGGACTTGTCTAAACGATGTGTAATATTCTCCGCCAAATCCGTCTGGACCAGGTGATTTGTTCGCAGGTAGTGTGCCTATCACGTCTAAGACCTCTGCAACAGTAAATGGTAGATTCAACTCTTGAAATCTTGACTCCAAAAAAAAAAAAAAGAAATTGGGCTGGGGTTAATTTAGGTAAGGATATCTTTTGTAGGAACTGGTCAATACTATCAGACGTAGGTTGTACAATCGAAGGGTCATCTTATACGGATTCATAGTAGCTGCTAAAAGCATTAGCAATGTTTTGGGGGTGATATTCTTTTTGGTTAGTTTTCGGGTGGACCACATAGAGAATTTTAAGTTTATATCTATGTCCCCGAAGGGTACGTGCTAGTAATTTCCCTGCCTTGTTTCCTGAGGTATATTAATGCATTTTAAGCCGCTTAGAAGCCTTTTAAAAATTCTCCAGGAGGAGTAGGCGTAGGTCATATCGTAGTTTGGTTAATTGGGTAGATATAGATTGGGACATTGTCTGTTTATTTAGGGACTCTAACGCAGATATTTGGTCTAATAACGCGGTAACTCGCTGCTGCCTCTGCCGTTTGTTCCGTGCCCCCTCCTGTATACATATACCCCGCATGTACGCTTTGTGAGCGTTCCACAAGGTGAAGGGGCTCTGTACTGAGTCCTTATTTTCACAAAAAAAATTATTCAAATGATTCTCAAGATTTTCTTTCACTGTCTTTTGTTGTAACAGGTACATGTTGAGCCTCCACATACGGTCAGTACTGGTAGCAGCAGAGCTTGCCACGGTAAGAGCGATAGGCGCATGGTCAGATCACGTTATGCTGTCAATGGTCGCAGAACTCGTTTTAGTTAGGTTTGCTGGTCTACCAAAAAGAGGTCAATCCGGGTGTATACACGGTGGGGTGAAGAGAAAAAAGAAAAGTATTTTTCAGCCGCATGAAGGCAGCACCAGGCATCAAAGACATCCCCTGATGACGTACCATTGTACGAAACATATGTCAGCGGCGACATCTGGCTCCCTGCACTCGCAGTAAACTACACCAGCGCCTTCAAACTTTGACATCCAGCCGCACTCAGCGTTATTCGGTGAGACTTCCAATTGGAGAGCATCTGCTACGCTACAGTCCCAGTGCCAGGCAGGCACTTGCCATAGTAAGAGGCCATTTGGCTGTTTATGCGATTTTTTATTGATTTTTAATAAAGGTAATACACTATGATTTTTTCTGTATTTATCTCTGCCTATCTGTGAGCTCAACGGTCGCACTTTTGGTCCCATCGAGATCCAGCGATGCCCCCAGTGTGAACAGGCACTTATCCTGTCCTGCTTGTTTGACCTACTTATAACTCGTACACACGATCAAATCTGTCTGCTGGAAACGGTCTGCTAGACCGTTTCAGCAGACAGATTCGATCGTGTGTACGGGCAAACAGACAGATTTGGCCACCCGACACATTTCAAAGCATGCTTTGAAATCTGTCGGCTGGGAACCCGTCCGCCCGACATGTCTGCTGGTTAGTATGCTAACCAGCAGACATGTCTTCTCGCACACGCGCCGAATGATTTCGACGCATGCGCGGAAGTGTTTTACTTCCTGGTGCGGTGACGTGGCGGCGTCAACGTCACCGCCACGTCAGCGCGCTGTCTGCTGGCGAGGATTTTGGTTTGCTTGTGTGTACACGCGAGCAAACCAAAATGCCAGCAGACAGATTTGTTCAAATCGGTCAGACAGACCGTTTTGAACAAATCGATTGACTCGTGTGTACGAGGCCTAAGAGGTCTCGCCGTCTGGTAAGAGCATAGCATCTCTCTAACACTTTGGGTGGAGCACACAAGGCAGTGGTGAAGGAGTCGTATACATCCATGAACCTACCTTCTACCATTCAGTCACTGATTCATCTGCGGCTTATGAGACTTTTGCACAACTAGAAATTTTCCTTTGCACTGTGTATTATGTATTGCACTTTATTATTATTTTTACTCATTCAATTTTCTCTTACACTGATGACCTTTATTTCAAACAATTTTTTTGCACTTAGACAGAATATCTGCCCAAAAACATCACACGTTTTTTATACCTCAGACTGTGATTTACTATTGTGTTTATTCTCATTACCCAATTATCTAGTTTTCGTTCCACATTTATTATAGACAGGTGTACCACTGAGTCCACTTACTAGCGCCCTCTATTATTTTGTTTTCATCAAAGACATTCCATTTGTGGATGGATGGTAGTAAGGCCTGGCGATGGCGGCTAGGTGGGGACGTGGAGTCCATTGTCGGATCAGGTGTAATATTGATGAAAACAGTTGGCTCATATGTGGCGGTATTATGTTGCCGCAGACTATCAACGTTTGGGGAGTAAGCATTAAGAGGGGTCAAAGTCAGCCATGGGAGAGCATCCCAGAACTTAGGGACTTAAGTCCATAGGACAAAAGAAAGATCCAATGAGTCACCCTGTTCAGTTCACATATGTGTTTTGGCGTTCTTGGTGGTAACCGATTTCCACCCCAGGTCTACATGTTGTGGTGTGCTAGCCAGCACCTGGTCATCATTGGTGTCGGGAAGGAGTCCCCTATCCCTGAGGAGGTGAAAGGCCTTTCTCCAATGATGTCACTACAAATTCAGTATTGCCTTTCATGATGGATAGCTTTGTGGGGTAACCCCAACGGTAGATTATTTTATGGTTACGGAGTATCTTAGTTACTGAGGTTAGATTTTTCAGTTTTTGTAATGTATACTGGGATAGGTCTGCAAAGAATTGTAAGTTTTGAAACTGTTCAGGAACGTGATCCCGCTTCCTCATGGTATACATCAGCTTATCTTTGACATGGAAAAAGTGCAATCTAAGAATGACATCTCTAGGCAACTGATCAGGTAGGTGTGGGGGTTTTGGCAAGCGATGAATCCGATCAATCGTGACATCTAAGTCAGTAAGGTCAGGAATAATAGACTTGAACATGGTAGCTGCGTAGGAGGCAAGGTCAGGTTGTGCTACAGATTCGGGGACCCCCCTTATTTTCATGTTGTTCCTTCTGGATCTGTCTTCGATGTCAGCCAGCTTTGCCTTTATCCATTCTGAATCAGCCTCTATGTCCTCATTAGCATTCACTAAGTCATTGATTGTAGTGGCATATTCCCCCATTTTAGTCTCTATATGTGTCACTCTGTCCCCCACCTCCTGTATGTCCCCATTCAAACGGTGCATGCATGCTGCCATATCTGATTGCAAGGTGCTTCTAAGGGATATGAGCATATCCTTCAGCACTGTGTCTAGCACAGGCTGATTTTGTGTCGGGTAGGACATGATGGAATCCGGCAGGTCCCGCGTGTCATCCCCTGATTCTGAGGCCTGACTATCTGCTGGGCTTATGGCTAGGCCGAATCCACGGTCATCCAGCCATGGCCTGGATTTTGCAGGACTGCAGGAGGAGGGGGTATGAGGCAGAGAGGAGGCTGCGGTGGGGGATGGTTTGTAGGGGGGTCCGTTACCTTTGCCAAGAGCGGTGGTCTTAGGTCGGCCTTGCGGAGGTGTGTAGGCCTCGGCGCCATTTTGCCTCGCATTCTCCCCGGCCGGGGAGAAGAAGTCCGTGAGGCGCTGGGGTTTGCGATCCATCCGACATTTCCCCTTCATTGCGGCGAGGAGGTAGACCGTGAGTCCCGCTGCAGGGTGGAAGTGAGAGGCTAGGGTAATTCGCTGTTTGCCGCTGGTGTCCCTGGTTCATGGAGTTCCGGAGCTATGCGTCCATTCACGCTGCGCGCCAGGCCACGCCCCTTCTAATGATGGGACTTCTTAAAGTTTTTTGTACTATTTATACTTTTTAAAATATTAAGCTTTTAGACACTTTTTTAACATTAAAGTCAATGAGAGCATCCTTTTTACCGCGTAAAATCTCATGTGCTACCAAAAGTTTCAGCTCCTTCATACTTCCACTGACAGACACCAAACAAACTTTAAAACGGTCACAAAATATTCAGCTATCCAGCTATGACTTTTCAGATCGATATCTTTTACAGTTTTTGTGAAAAAGCAATTTACGTTTACTGATTTTTTCAGAAAATGTTATCGATTATACAGTCTTTCTATGGAGCTTTGTTAGAGTGGATCATGTGATCATTACAGTGCAGAGAGGATTAAAGAAGACCTTATCTTTAAAAAGGGGGGAACAAATTGCTCTTACGCCCACAAGATCTACTTGTCATACACAATTTATATATCAAATCGTAGGTATTTTTGTCTGGTTTCAGGCAATGTGGTCAGTTTTGTGATACGCATTTTACTTTTAGTTGCTGGAGCTTCTAAAAGACAAGAGTTGCAAAATTTCTCCCATTGACTGTCATTTTAAACAGCCGTTAAAATTTGCCAGTAAAACACACAAAGACACTCTTTTCTAAATCGCTAACATGGCCACATTTTTACGTTTATCAACATGAATTTCATATCGTTGCGTTCACAAAGGCTGTGTCTTTTAAACGGTGAAGTTGCGTATCGATCGCATGTAGGGTTGTGGATTTATTAAGGTTTGTTTGAAGGCTTATTTCACTTATTAGGTGTGTGGATTAAAGGCGTTTGTAATGGTATTTCTTTCCCTAAATAGCTTCCTTTACCTCAGGGCAATATTCCTCCTCACTCACCTGGTGTGGAGAAAACCTCTTGAGGGGGAGAGGTGACCAGGAAGTCAGGACGCTCTCTACTTTGCAGATAGAGACAGGCGCTGTGTGTTAGTGGGCGTCCTGCTCACTCCCTCCCCCTCAAGAGGCTTTCTTCACACCAGGGAAAAAGCCTTGCATTACTTATTGGAGTTACAGACAGAAGAACAGGAAGTGAGGGTTTCTCAGAAGAAATAATGACATTTAAAAGCAAAATCAAAGGATGAGGTAAGTAAAGGAGGACTGCACTAAGGTAAAGGAAGCTATTTAGGGAAAATTATTTTACCTTTATAACACCTTTAATGATCAAAGAGAGGCTTTAGAAGTACTGAAGGAACACTGCTTGTATGTCCTAAAGATAGTATAGTGGTTATGGTGAATGGCATTTGTGCGGGCTTAGCAATTCAGCTATTCAGCATTCCCACATATTTTTCTCAGGAAATGCATTTTCTATTTATATAACAAAGAGATCCATTTACAAAAAGTCCTGCCAAAACCCATTTCCTGCAACACCGCCAACATGTAATTCCAATCAACAGAGTCGAAAGCTTTCTCTATGTCGATCGAAATCACCACCCTAGTGGGAGAGGCAGAACCAGGAATCTGAAGATGGGTAAATAATCGTCTCAGCTTGGTGTCCGTAGACTTACCAGGCATAAAACCCATCTGGTCAATGTCCACCAAAGACGAGATGACTCCCCCCAGTCTCTTAGCCAGTACTTTGGTAAGGATTTTTAGATCCATATTTAAAAGAGCAATCGGCCTATATGACGCACACTCCAAAGGGTCTTTACCAGACTTAGGAAGCAAAATCATATAGGCGTCAAGCATGGATTGTGGTAGGCATTGATTCTGGATAGAGTAAGCCAGTAATGTTGTGAGTCGGGGTGCCAATTGGTCGGCGTATAGCTTATAAAAATCTGCCGGGAAGCCATCCGGCCCCGGAGCCTTGTCCGGAGGGAAGGCAAAAATCGCTGCAACTACCTCATTTTTCGTGATCTCTGCCTCCAAGACCTCCCGATCCACATCAGAAAGCCTCGGAAGCGAAAGACCCCCCAACAACACCTCCAATTCCGACTGATCATAGGGGGGATGGGAGCATAGAGAGTCGAAAAATAGTCCTGAAATACTGAAAGTATCTCACCCGGGTCACTAGCCAATTCCCCATCAGTACGTTTGACAGCCGGAATACTCACCACCTGGCGAGAATCCGCCACTAATCTAGCAAGTAGTTTTTCATTTTTGTCTCCCTCTGCAAACAGTGTCTCTGACCTATGCTTGGCTTCAGTATGAGCCAGGTTATTAAAATACAAATCAATCAGCCTCCGTGCCTCCAATAAATCTGTGTAGGAGGAACTGGAAGGGTAATTAGCATTGGCGTCAGCGCATTCCCTCTCCTTATCCTTCAGTACCCCGATCTCAGCTTGCTGCTTCACCCTCTCCTTTTTGATAGCAGAGATTCATTCCCCCCTAATTACCGCCTTAAAGGCATCCCAGACAACAGGGGGGTCAGCAGATTCCTGGTTCCTCGACCAGTAATCAGAGACCGCCTCCAGAAGATGAGCAGTCAGCCCCTCCTGTTTAAGCCATCCCGGCGAAAGCTTCCACCCCCTTGACCCCCTTCCGGAGGAGAAGGCCAAGGAGATGGAAAGCGGGTTATGATCCGACAGACCCCCAGCCAAATAAGAGACATCCTGAACATCCGACACTATCCAATGCAAAATGCAAAGTCTATCCTGGCCGATGACCTATGTGTCTAAGAAAGATGCGAATAGCAACGAACACTTGGGTGCTTAGCCCGCCATATTTCAGAGAGTCCCACCATCGATGCCCATGACACCAAATCAACCGAGCCCAAACTTCCCACATTCGAAGAGTCCAATGCCTGCAGGGTAGTATTAAAGTCCCCCATTATCAACATTGGTAAATGAGCGTAAGGGGTTAATTTAACAAGCATATCATACAAACATTGTACATTGAAAGGGGGTGGCACATAGACATTTACCAACAGGATTTTCTTATAGTCAAGATCCATTAACAATGCCAGAAACCTCCCCCCCAGATCCGATACAACCTGATGGAACCTGCAAGAGACCGACTTACTAATGAGGATGAATACCCCCCACGCAAACGTGGAGTAAGTAGCATGAAAAGTCTGCTGGATCCAGGGTCGTCGCAGCGCCAACACCCTGCTGCCATCCAGATGAGTCTCTTGCAGGAGAACAACATGCGGCCTATACTGCCTGAGATACTGGAACATTGATGCCCTCTTGAATTTTTTATTCAGGCCTCGGACGTTCCAAGACACCACCCTCACTACATTAGCCATGATCTGCAAACAAAAGTACTACCCAGATGAGACCCACCAGTCTAACCCAAATATCACAAAAAATATACCTAGGGACCCCCCCCCCCCCACGGGAGATATTATCACCATGAAAAGAGAAAGTGCTGAGCAAAATACCCTCCCACTACCCAAACAAAAACAATTCAACCCTGTCATTATACCAGAAACCAAAAATAGTCCAACCTTGTCTGGTACAGGCTTAAGTCCCAAACAACAAATACATCTTGCTGAAAAGGTACGGGAATACTAACCGTCTGGTCGATTGTCCAGCAGAACAAGAGAAAGTTGTCAGTGTAGCTGGCCAGCTATAACCTGTCTTAGGTAGCTAATATAACCTACATGTATATACAGCTAAGCCTGCTGGGAACCTAGTGTGGTGCACATGTTTATATGTGAAAGACAAAAGCAAAATTATTCACAGTTGAATTCATGCCAGAAAGCATAGAGTTAAGCTTTTGTGACTCATCAGAAGCCTTGCCCATTTACAGCTAATCTCACATTGAGCAGAGTCTTGACCTATCACAGCCTCCTTTTCATCCATTTCTGTCTGGGGGGGTTTCTAATACTCCATGTGCTGCTAGATTATTCCAAACCAAACCGAACCATACCATACCTTCATACCTTTAAACCAAACCAAACTAAGCTAACCCTGCAAAAGCAACCCTGCAAACCAAGTTGCAAACTACAGTTATACCTTTCAGAGAAATCAGAGAATCTTTTGATAACTTGCAGAGAGACAGTAAATACTGAAGAAAGAAATATATCCACCATCTTATGTTAAATGACAAGATTGAATATTTGAACCACCATTTTGTTATACTTTATTATCAAACAGTTGTATTAAAGCAAACCCCCCATGCAAAAACACAATACAAGCGCTTTTGAAAGAAAAAAAAAAAAAAACTAATAGGTGATTCAATGAGCCAAAAATCCAAACTAGCCACTCTAAACGACTGCAGCTGCTACAATTATAACTTGGTTCACGGACCAGTTTAACACATCAATAGCTGGGTAAAAAATGAATAAAACCTGAATATGTCAGAATTATATCACAATCAACCAGGCAGCGCTGGACATATGCAACATTTAAACTTTAAACAAATAAATATACAAATATTGAATATTGTCCTTGGAATAGAAAAGTTCTTAAATGAAGAATGGCAGTCTTTAATGCAAATATTGGACTGAACAATCCTTATTCAAACAAAGTCCACTATAGCCCAAGATGATAGGTTTGGAAAGACACCGCTTCACGTCTGTGCTCATAGAAGAAAGAGGGGGGTGTGTGAGAAAAGAGAACCCCCTCTTGAGTAGCCTCTTACCGCAAAGAAAATTTATATCGGCGTGGCACAGGTGCAATCTCAGCCTCAATCACTGCTCAGCGTCTCTGAATGGCTCAGGGTTCATACATGAAAAAGATGGTAGGAAACAGACACATAGCGTGATCCTGCTTAAAAATCTTTAATCGCCCAATAAAAACGTCATCCAATACACTCACATGTATAAAACTTTAAAATGGCATATCTCACTGATTTACCCAAATCGGGTCAGGTTAACCACATCACCAAACGCTCGTTGCTGGTCAAGCTGCGAGGAGGGGAGTGATCTCTAATGCCGACTGACAATCAGACTGCTTCACTTGGTTCAGCCCTGACTAGTTTCATCCCAAGGATGCTCATCGCAGTGCATAGCAACTCATCGCAGAGCATCGCAACTCATCGCAGAGCATCCCAATGCATCTCAGCTCATCGCAGGGCATCGCAGCTCATCGCAGAGAATCGTAAAGCATCGCAAAGCATCGCAAGTCAGCGCAAGCTTCGCATCAAGAAAAGACAAGTCTCCTCTAAGACTGACATTTGTTCCAGCAGCCCACAGATCACAGTATCCTGCTCTTCAGAAATAAGGTCAGAGCTTTCCTTTTATTACTTATCATTGCACATAGGCTTTGGCATAAATAGAAATTTTTGTGTTCAGGAATAAAAGACTGTAAAGTAAAACGAAGGACAGTTTGTAGTATAGGGACTCCAAAGTATTTAAAGTAAAAGTTATTTATTGCCTGCATCTTTTGCTATCGCATTTAAAGTGAAAGTAATTCATTGCCTGCATCTTTTGCTATTGCATTTAAAGTAAAAGTAATTTATTGCCTGCATTTATTGTTATAGCAAATAAAGTAAAATGTCTAAGCCTAGTATTACCATGCCACTGTTAGAGGATACAAAGATAGATAGGATAGAGGGTGAAGAGCAAGTGAACCTGTCTGAGGTAAAAGAGTCTGATGCAGCATTAGCCTTGCCCCAAACAAGTGAGCTAAGACGCTCAGAACGTATCAGAAAACCGACCCCAAAAATGCAGGAAAATTTGGAGCAAGAAGCAGCATTAAAAGGTAAAAGGTTCACCAGAATGTGTGATAAATGGAAATTATACATTAAAGATGTTCGTAGAAAGCTAAAGCAAGATAGTATAAAAGAAAACTTGAGTGATCTGGTAGAGACGATAGAAGAATCTGAATCAGAGCTTATGGCAGTGTATGTCAATGGAATGGACATACACTGCCATAAGTATGGAAACGACACAGAGCAAAGACGAAAGAGCTGCAAACCCCAAAAATGATACAAAATGGAAAGTTTCCCCTTTGGGGCTTTGGACAGCAATGTAACAAAATCAGAAATTCAAAAAAGGTTATTTATTAAAAGAATAATCCAGTAGCATGTATAAAATACAGTGAAAAAGGTCTGGTCCAATGATACAATATATGTACAGTACAAATACAATTTGATGCAATAAAAGAACACAATTGTGCACATCGTTACATAGCGTGGGCCATGGGGTGTGCGAGCCCCGAGGCATTTCAACCTCTGTTGGGTCTCCTCAGGGGGACAATTAGCTCTAAAAAAATATATATATGCATACATTAAATTACATGGTTTAAAGTTTGGAAAAACGTCATACATGTTGTTCAAAAAATCGTATATTTACCACTCAACGGTGAAATAGCAATTCATATGACCAGAAATGTTGTTGATAAGTCCAGGGGGCCGGGCTGCCACCCACACTCCCCCCAACAGCACCACCAAGGGAAAAGGGAAACCGCCCCAAGGGGCTTGCAAGGAGCCACGCATAAAACATCCACTGAAAAGAGGAGGAGTCGGCACCTGTGAAGACCACCCAAATATTATTAGCCATATGTTAATAAGAAAATTAAAAGGGTAGACTCATGGCATATTTTGTCAGAGTATAAGTATATAAACGTTTCTAAATATGCCCATATAAGTGTATGTAAGGACTACCGGCAAATATGTATTGCTGAATCCTCTAGGTATGGCTGATCAGTATTACAAGTAATTAATTAACCACTTCCCAATGGCCGTACGACTTTGTACGGCCGAAGGATGTCCTGAATCTCTAACAGGCCGTGTTTTTACGGCCTTCACTCCGCCAGGCCACTGGGGGGGGCGCAAGCGCCGCCGTCGGCGGCGCGCGCGTGCCCGCCGCATCGGTGACATGCCGATGCACGTGCCTGGCGGCCGTGATGTCCGCCAGGCACTTGGGATCGGCGGCTGCAGGGACAAGACGTGGATCTCTGTGTGTAAACACAGAGATCCATGTCCTTTCAGGGGTGAGAGGAGACCGATCTGTGTCTCTTGTACATAGGGACACAGCATCGGTCACCTCCCCCAGTCACCCCCCCCCCCCACAGTTAGAACACAATGTAGGGTACACATTAACCCCTTCCTCACCCCCTAGTGTTAACCCCTTCAATGCCAGGCACATTTATACAGTAATTAGTGCATATTTATAGCACTGATCGCTGTATAAATGTGAATGGCGCCAAAAATGTGTCAAAAGTGTCCGATGTCTCCGCCATAATGTCGCAGTCACGAAAAAAATGCTGATCGCCGCCATTAGTAGTAAAAAAAAAAATAATAATAAAAAATAATAATTCTGTCTCCTATTTTGTAAGCGCAATAACTTTTGCGCAAACCAGACGCTTATTGCGATTTTTTTTTTTTACCAAAAATATGTAGAAGAATACGTATCGCCTAGACTGAGAATTTTTTTTTTTTTTTTTTTTAATTGGGCTATTTATTACATCAACAAGTAAAAAATATAGTTTTTTTTTCAAAATTGTCGCTCTATTTTTGTTTTTTAGCGCAAAAAATAAAAACCACAGAGGCAATCAAATACCACCAAAAAAAGCTCTATTTGTGGGCAAAAAAGGACGCCAATTTTGTTTGGGAGCCACGTCGCACGACTGCGCAATTGTCAGTTAAAGTGATGCAGTGCCACAAGCTGACATTTCACCTGGTCAGGAAGGGCTATATGTGCCCAGTAAGGAAGTGGTTAAAGTGTAAAGATAGTAAGACAGTACAAAAAGTGGTGTAGGTGGGTGATCATGTGAATGAATCTGGTGATAGACAAAATGTGCAATGGTGTGTCAGGGAGACTGACAATATATAGTCAGATAAAACAATATGTGCTGGGTGATGTTGAACATTGAAAAGAATATATTAATAATAATAATGATAATATAGCTGGGGGTGAATGAAGCATTTATACTAATATCAGGATGTACACTAGCTGTACACTGGTGAATGACCAAAAATAGTGTTGTCAAAGACTTAAGCAAAAGTAAAAGTGTAGTGAGAGATAATAAAGTTTACCTGTGCAATGGTATGGTGGTGATAGAGGTTAGTTTTTCAGTGGACGTTTCATGTGTGGCTCCTTGCAAGCCCCTTGGGGCGGTTTCCCTTTTCCTTTGGTGGTGCTGTTGGGGGGAGTGTGGGTGCCAGCCCGGCCCCTGGACTTATCAACAACATTTCTGGTCATATGAATTGCTATTTCACCGTTGAGTGGTAAATATACGATTTATTGAACAACATGTATGACGTTTTTCCAAACTTTAAACCATGTAATTTAATGTATGCATATATATATTTTTTAGAGCTAATTGTCCCCCTGAGGAGACCGAACAGAGGTCGAAACGCATCGGGTCTCGCACACCCCATGGCCCACGCTATGTAACGATGTGCACAATTGTGTTTTTTTATTGCATCAAATTGTATTTGTACTGTACATATATTGTATCATTGGACCAGACCTTTTTCACTGTATTTTATACATGCCACTGGATTATTCTTTTAATAAATAACCTTTTTTGAATTTCTGATTTTGTTACATTGCTGTCCAAAGCCCCAAAGGGGAAACTTTCCATTTTGTACTATGATGAAGTTAAGGCGAGAAAGAGAATGAACAAGCTCTTCACAAGAGACTATGCTAGGTCCTTAGGGGGAACCACAATCTCAAGTGGGACTTCCTTCACTAGCAGAAGTGACAGTCACACATCAGAGCCCTCAAGTACTCTAACCAAAAGAAAGGAACTTGTTGAACAACTTGCTGTCAAGAAAGAAGAAATCGAGATGGAACCTGCCATTGAGGCACAGCCCCATCAAATGGAGGCACACCGCTAACAGATGAAAAGTCTGGAAAGGCTAAAAGAAGTTAAGATTATAGAAGCCAGACTAAAAGTACACAAAGAGGACATGAATGGTAGTCATAGGTCCAAATCTGTACTAAGTGATGAAACAGAGTCCTACTCACCTCCATACATCCAGGAGAATGAAAGGAAACCTTCAGTATGTAGTGAACAAAAAAGTCATTGCCCTTCCATTGCTGCCCAGAAAGATGAAAAAAGAGACTCACTTAATTTAGATCTAAGTGATAAAATAAAACAGGATAATTCTACTCCTAGATGTCACTGCAATGATCAGGAGAATGTTGCGACTATTGTCCCAGCAAGACGGCAGAGTACAGTCCCAGCAAGTCTTCCCATTCCAGAACCTACTGTATTTTCAGGGGACATACTGAAGTTCATAGAGTGGAAGGCAAGTTTTGAAATGATCATTGAGCATCATTGTTCCAGACCAGTTGACAAGTTATTCTACCTTCAGAGATATGTTGGTGGAGAAGCAAAGAAAGCTCTTGAAGGTAACTTCTATAGAACAGACGAAGAAGCCTATAAGCAAGCCTGGGAAAAGTTAAATGCAAGATATGGTCATCCTTTCTTAGTACAAAGAGCCTTTAGGGAGAAATTGAATAACTGGCCTAAAATAGGTCCCAAGGAACACTTCAAACTCCAAGAGTATGGTGATTTCCTGCAAGCATGCAGCAATGCCATCCCACATGTACGAGGACTAGAAGTACTGAACGACTATCTAGAAAATCACACAATGCTAGCCAAGCTACCTGAAGAAGTGGCTTCTAGATGGAATCGATATGTTACTGAACAGTTAGATCTAAATAAGGACTTCCCAAGTTTTGAAAAGTTCTCTGAGTTTGGTAATAAAAAAGAGAACTGGAACCCCTAACTGGACTTTTTAGGCCCTTGAGATAAACAAATTGTGTGTAGAGAAGAATATATATTTGTATGGTATTTATTTGAAAAATCGAAAAAAAATCAATAAAAAATCAACATGATCAGCGGTAGACATAAAACATTGTACAGATAAGTTCAAAATTACAGCGTTGCATTATATGATGTGATTCTCCAAATTATCCCGACATTTCTGAGAGATGTCTCTCTTTCTTCAGGGGTATAGCGAAGAGTCACACATTTATAGCTGAAAAAGCTGTATCATGGACGAGTCATTCTGATCATGTAGGTAAAAGGATGAGCTGCCTGCTGGTCCAGGTCTATTGGTGTGATTATTTGCGTAGGGGATTGGTACTTCGAATCCCCTGATAAATAGCCAGGATCTTCCCCAATAGAAGTGCTGCTGGAGCCGAGCTTCACTGAGCGCAGATTGTTCTTTGTTGGTAAGATAGATTTATTAGGCTTGAGCAGATCTGTAGAGGGGAGCAGTCATGTTGTCCAGCCTTCAGTTGGACGGCTCCAGCAGCACTTCTATTGGGGAAGATCCTGGCTATTTATCAGGGGATTTGTAGTACCAATCCCCTACGCAATTAATCACACCAATAGACCTGGACCAGCAGGCAGCTCATCCTTTTACCTACATGATCAGAATGACCTGTCCATGATACAGCTTTTTCAGCTATAAATGTGTGACTCTTCGCTATACCCCTGAAGAAAGAGAGACATCTCTCAGAAACTTCGGGATAATTTTGAGAATCACATCATATAATGCAACGCTGTAATTTTGAACTTATCTGTACAATGTTTTATGTCTACCCCTGATCATGTTGATTTTTTATTGAATTTATTTAAATTTTTCAAATAAATACCATACAAATATATATTCCTCTCTACACACAATGGGCCAGATCCACAAAGCATTACGGCGGCAGATTTCAAATTCCCGCCGGCGTACCTTTGTTTTGTATTCACAAAACAAGATACGCCGGAATTACGCTAAGATACGACTGGCGTAATGTTATTACACTGTTGTATCTTAGTTGCAAACTTACGCTGGACAATAGGGGCGCTTCCATTGTGTGTCCGCGTAAAATATGCAAATGAGCTAGATACGCCGATTCACAAATGTACGTACGGCCGGCGCAGTGTTTTTACATCGTTTGCGTAAGCGTCGGCCTGGCGAAAAGTTACCCCTACTGTATAGAGGTGTACGTAATGTTAAGTATGGACTTTGGGCCAGCGTCGATTTTTCCGTCGTTCACGTCGTTTGCGTAAACCGTCCGCGAATGGGGATTTGCGTAGGTTACGTTAACGTCATTTTCATTGATGTTTTGCGACGTGATTTTGCGCATGCGCACTGGGATATGTCCACGGACGGCGCATGCGCCGTTCAAAAAAAAAAGTCAAATACGTGGGGTCATGTTGATTTACATGACTTCACGCCCACAGCCACCTTATTTGAATTGCGCGGCCTTACGCCGCAACACTTACACTACGCCACCGTAAGTTACAGCGGAAAGTGTTAGTGGATAAGGATACGCCGCTGTAACTTACAGCAGCGTAGTGTAACTGGGATAGGCTACGCCAGCGCCAGCCCTTTGTGGATCTGGCCTAATTTGTTTATCTCAAGTGCCTAAAAAGTCCAGTTAGGGGTTCCAGTTCTCTTTTTTCTGACTTTTCATTTAGATGTGGCACTACACTAGATAGACACCGATAATTCCCTCTTTGAGTTCGTTAATAGGGAAGCACGAATAGCATGTAATCCAGTAACAGCATCTTACGCCTTAAAATCCTTAGAAGAAAATCCTGCAAGAGATACAAAACGTGCAAGAGCAACTAGCTTTGCAATCAACTCAGCAGCTAAAGGTCTACATACCTGCGAAAGCAAGTTTAAAGTCACTATTGGGTTGAGTAAAAAGACAGAACCGACAAATCCTCAGACTACCTTTAAGTGTATGTTCTGTGGAGAGAACCACTCCATACACAAGTGCCAACAATTGAAAGAGAAGTCCTCAAATGAAAAGAAAAAATTTGTACTTAATAACCAACTGTGTTTTGGATGCTTAAGAAAAGGCCATGTTACTGAGGAGTGTAAGAAAAAGGCTACATGCAGCGTCTGCAAAGGACGCCATCCTACGCCACTACATGAAGAACGTCCAAAGAAGGATGAATCCTCAATACCTAAAGATGCTGAGGAAGAAAAGAAAGTATCGGTATTCTCTTGCAGAGTAAGGGAAGGAGAAAGCAACGGCACATCAATGGTTGTACCAGTGTGCATTTCAAATTCTAAAAGGAGGAACAAGAAGGTATACGCCTATGCACTACTGGATGCCCAAAGCGACGTCACTTTCATTGATCAAGAAATCTGCAAGAAATTACAAGTGGCTACAGAACCAGTGAAGCTCAAGCTCACTACAATGACGGGGAGAGACACATTAGTGAACAGTCAAAAGGTTAAAGGACTGAGAGTTAGAGGACTTCATTCAAACCTCACATTAAATCTACCTCCATCTTATACGAAAGACGATATACCTCTAGATCGAGATTGTATACCTACCTGTGAAACAGCCAATAAATGGGAGCACCTGTATATCATATCTCATGAGATGTCCCCGCTGAAGGAATTTGGTGTCGGACTGTTGATAGGCTACGATTGTCCCGAAGCTTTGGTACCACGAGAGGTAATCACAGGAGGAAAGGGTGAACCCTACGCTGTTCGAACTGATCTAGGATGGGGTGTTGTTGGAGGAAAACAGCAGATTGCAAACTCAAAACAGGTGACAGGATTGTGTCATCGAATATCTGTCCAAGAGCTACCAACTGTAAGTTCAGCAAAGGTAATCAAGATCCTTGAATCTGACTTTGCAGACATAAGTTCTGAAGAGAAGAGTGTATTCCAAGAAGACATAAAGTTCGTACACACTCTAAAAGAAAGTATTCAGCAGAATCAACAAGGTTATCTTGAAATGCCCTTACCATTCAGAGAACGACCTTGTCTGCCAAATAACAGAAATCTTGCCCTAGCAAGATTGAAAGGCTTGAAGAAAAAGATGGGAAGAGATCCCAAATTCAAGCAGGATTATTTGAAATTCATGGAAGGCATCCTTGAAGAAGGACATGCAGAGAAGGTGAATAACCAACCTAAAGAAGGAGAAGTGTGGTACATCCCACATCAAGGTGTTTACCACCCAAAGAAACCAGATAAAATTAGAGTAGTATTTGATTGCTCAGCAAAGTATGATGGAGTTGCATTAAACAATCATCTACTAAAAGGACCAGATCTTGCAAACACTCTGCCTGGAGTACTCTATAGCGGCCATGTGTGACGTTGAAAAAATGTTCCACCAGTTCCATGTGAAGAACGAAGATAGAGACTTCCTGAGGTTCCTATGGTGGGAGGACGGAGATACAGATACAGAGCCAGCAGAATACAGAATGAAAGTACATTTGTTTGGAGCAGCATCGTCTCCAGGTTGCGCCAATTATGGTATGAAGTACTTGTCTAATAAAAATGAAAAGGATTGTCCATCAGCAGCAAATTTTCTTAAGAAAAACTTCTATGTAGATGATGGTCTTATAAGTCTAGAGTCCACAGAATCTGCAATTAAATTAGTAAAGGAAAGTCAAGAATTATGCGCAAAAGGAAACCTGCGCCTTCACAAATTCATCTCAAACAACAGAGAGGTACTGGAATCCATCAGTGACTCTGAACGTGCATCAACAATGAAGAATGCAGATCTCAATTATGATCATCTTCCAGTTCAGAATGTACTTGGCTCGGGATGGAATGTAGAGAATGACGAGTTCTTCTTTGAAGTATCCTTTGAAGAGAAAGTTGCAACCAGACGTACTATTCTCTCTGCAGTGGCTTCTATATATGATCCACTGAGATTCTTGGCCCCAGTAATCCTCAAAACAAAAGAACTACTACAAGAATTATGCAGACGGAAGTTGGGATGGGATGAACCCATACCTGAAGATTTGAGGCCAAGGTGGGAGACTTGGATAAGAGACTTGCAAAATGTGAAAGAAGTTCGGATACCCAGATATTTTGTACCTCATGATTTCGGAGAGTACAAGAAAATAGAACTTCATCACTTTTCAGACGCCAGTAGTTATGGTTATGGTCAGTGCTCCTACATCAGAGTGATAGGAGAAGGAAAAATACATTGTGCCCTGGTTATGGGAAAGACCATAGTTGCACCTACCAGTATTCAGACAATACCAAGCCTTGAACTGACAGCAGCTGTTGTTTCAGCATCAGTAAGCAAGTTTCTAAGAGAAGAATTAGAGTTAAAAATAGATGAAGAATATTTTTGTCAATTTTTGGAGTAGAAAAATTGACTTTGTAGGCACTTTTTTTTATATAAAAATACAAAATATTTAATAAAAGAGAATTTCTAAACAGAAAAATTGTTATTGACATAGAAATAAATATATCATTTTTAAAACGTGTGGCTGGATATATAGAACCAAAAACATAGACCATTTTAGGGTGACTAGAGGGTGGCTGTTGTTACATAGTCACTGAGGAACTTCCGTTCACTTTGAGTCCATGTTGTTCAATCCTTGACATGTAGATGGTTCCGCGATTGGCTCTACTAGTTTCACAGAGTTTGTCCGCTTCGTCTGGAGCTTTGGAACTATGATATAGAAAAATATATTCATATAAAAATAAATGTATAACATATAATATAAGGAACCCTACCAGATCGAAAATCAAGCTGGTATGGAAGTTCTGTAAGATATACTCACCACTTGGATGGTATTTGATTAAATGAAGTGCTATGACAACTATTGCTGTTATCCTGAGGGAAAATCCTCTCCCACCCTGACCTCTAGGCCAGATTGGAATACACACCTCTCGGCAACAGGGACTCAGTTGGGACTGTGGTGGGTCGTTTCCGCAAAAACAGGGGGCGCTATTGGTAACTGAAAAGGTAAGTTATAATTTAGTGTGGACTTATAAATCTACATCAACTACTTTAATTTCTTATAATACAGAAAAAAATTGCGCTTGTCACACGTGCGGTGACGTCATCACGCTTTGGAGGAGGGTCTTTTCCTATCTGTTTGCCGGCCGGCAACATTGTGTTTTATATGCCTGTCTAACTCATCTCCCATGTGAGTATACTGGTTTTTATGATTTTAAATAAATGTCCCAGCGGGATTACGCTATGTCTGCCTCTATTTATCATTCACATATGATCTAATTGGTGGAGTTGCTGAGTGGAGCCCCGGTGTAGGCACTGCCCTAGGATTTGGGATTCGTCCTGGTTCCCTCAAAGGCCGCGGCTGGGTCACAGCCGACTGCTGATTATAGCCATTCCTCTGGTAAGCTGCTTATACTTCTGGTGGTGGGCCACATTGAAAAGCCAAGTTTGAGAACAGTGGTTATTATTTACGTCCATCCTGAATTGAGATCAGCAGAAAGTTTTTTTGAAGCCAATGTTCATTACTACATCTCTTTTGTCTGAAGGACTGTTTATCTCCACATGACTGATATATGGACTCTTTGGACTACACTGAGTCCGGGTGACAAGGCGCAGCTCTAAATCTTTGTTTTTCTTACTTTAATTTCTTACTGGCATAAACTGATAAAGAAATTTAGGATAGAACCAACGAAGGAAAAAGCATTTAAAAAATGGAAGTAGAGAGTGATAGAGAATACCTCCCCTTTCCATATATTATAGTGGCAATTATTATAGATGTCATTATGCGTTACATTGATTGAGCCACTACAAAGCATGGCTCAAACATGTTACATAAGGTTTAAGTTAAATTGAATTTCTATTCAGAATATCTGTGTAACCCATATTAAGCACTTAAGGACCGCCTACTGCACATTTACGTCGGCAGAATGGCACGGCTGGGCACATCAACGTATATATATTTTAGTACCCAGCCGTGGGTCGCGGGCGCGGTCCGAAGCTCCAGGACCGGGACCGCGGGATTCGCGGACCCGATCGCCGCTGCAGTGCGGCGATCCGTCCCTGGAGCGGAAGAACGAGGAGAGCGTACACACGGCTTCCCCGTGCTTTTCTGTGGCTGTAGCATCGATCGCGTCATCCCTGTGATAGGGGGACGAGATCGATGACGTCACACCTACAGCCACACCCCCCTACAGTAGTAAACAAAACACATAGGCACACATCCCCTACAGCGCCACCTGTGGTTAACTCCCAAACTGCAACTGTCATTTCCACAGTAAACAATGCAATTTAAATGCATTTTTTTCTGTGAAAATGACAATTGTCCCAAAAATGTGTCAAAATTGTCCGAAGTGTCCGCCATAATGTCGCAGTCACGAAAAAAATCGCTGATCGCCGCCATTAGTAGTAAAAAAAATAAAAAAAAATAAAAATGCAATAAAACTATTCCTTATTTTGTAAACGCTATAAATTTTGCGAAAACCAACCGATAAACGCTTATTGTGATTTTTTTTACCAAAAATAGGTAGAAGAATACGTATCGGCCTAAACTGAGGAAAAAAAATGTTTGTTTATATATTTTTGGGGGATTTTTATTATAGCAAAAAGTAAAAAATATCGCATTTTTTTTAAAATTGTCGCTCTATTTTTGTTTATAGCGCAAAAAATAAAAACCGCAGAGGTGATCAAATACCACCAAAAGAAAGCTCTATTTGTGGGGAAAAAAGGACGCCAATTTTGTTTGGGAGCCACGACCGCGCAATTGTCAGTTAAAGCAACGCAGTGCCGAATCGCAAAAAGGGGCAAGGTCCTTTGCCTGCATTTTGGTCAGGGTCTTAAGTGGTTAAGGTTTACTTAATATGGGTTACTAAATTCCATATACTACCAAGGATTGGCTAGTATTTAGCCTCGGGTAGATGATAAAAATAAATAAATAAAATAAATATAAGAATAATATTATTTTATCCAAGACAAATACGTAGATGTATATACTATGTCATTTAATTGCCTATTAGAACTTCCTTTGTATGTAAATAGTAAAAGTTACCTGCTATCCATTGGTTCAAAAAAAAGTATATGGTAATACTAATTTTTGTTGTTGATGTAGATTTTTTAGAAAACTGGAATTTAATATATGTGACCCCGCCAGACTGGGAATCTAAAAATTAAATAATAAAGACAGATTTATTAAATAGTCCACCTGGATCATATTCCCAATTACATTGGTTGATGGTCCAGGTTGGACAGAATAAGCTTAGCTTACCGTTATAGTGTGCTTATCTTGATTTCTGAAGGTACCCTTGTTGAAGGTGGTGTGGTTTGCTCCACACTGAAGGATATTGTGTGCTGGCTGTCTTTTTATAGAGCCCCGCGCACCGTTCGTCAGAAGCGTCTGACGTCAGGTGCGCCGGCCATACTAGTCCACTGCGCATGCGCTAACCGCGCTAGTGCTGCTGGGGGTTGTAGGCAATCCCAGCGCACTGTAGGGTGGATTGGTCTGATGTCAGGCACGCCAGCCGTGCTGGTCCGCCGCGCATGTGCTAACCGCGCTAGTGCTGCTGGGAGTTGTAGGCAATCCCAGCACACTAAGGGGCGGATTGGACTGTGGACTGCTTAATGGTTAAAGCTGTCCGGGGTGCCAATGCTGGTGGATAAAACATCCACTCTCAAAGGGAGAGGGAGAAAATCTTCCAAGCACTGGCTTGGGTGGCCACTGATTTGCTGAATTAAGACCCAAGGTCCCGAGGTCCCTGTCAGCGCTAGGCTTGGTGTTGAGGCTCCCCCTGGAGGAGCAATGTCGCTAATGCACTTGTATATAAAGCAATTATACATGCATATATGTTTACTTAAATGGCTTAGCCATGAAAAAGATACATAGTTATTTTACAGGTTAACAAAATGATACATTACAAGTTATACAACTAGATTTGCCTCTAAACAGTATATATATGGCAAACCTATCCAAAACCCTAAAATTATATGACTTTAGTTGTGTGTGAGTATATGCTGCCTGGTGACTCTCTCCACTCTAGCAGCTAAAAAATCCAACTAGTGACTAGCAAAGTTTAACTGCCCATTTACTGTTCTGTTTTTGAACTGGGTAGTTTCTATACAGTGAATCAACCACTATATTCGTTGTCTCATTGTATAGAGAATCTGTTAATGATTGCTCAGATCACCGATAGCCCAACTAGTACATATTGATGCATATTGATTTATCAAGTCTTTTCACAAAAACGATTTGTAAGAGTGAATTTCATTGATGCCTGGAGGAAAAGTTGCCTCCAGCCATTCGATCCAGTAGGTTTCCTTCTGGGGAATATGTTGATTCCAGTTACCTCCTCTAGAGTCTTAAGGTATCACTTCCAAAATCATGAACTTGACTTGGGATATGTCAAATTTATGGTAGAGGCCCCAGTGTCTACTTACAGGCATAATCATCTTCCCAAATTGAGAGTTGTATATATGATCGTAAATTCGCTTTTTAAATTCCCTAATTGTCTTGCCAACGTAGAATGCTCCACATCGGCATAGCATGAGGTATATTAGTCCTTTTGTGGTGCAGGTAGCTTGAAAGGAAGGTTTAATGTTTTCTCCATTGGGTAACTTAAAGTTTGTGCCTTCTTGTATCCAAGGGCAATACGTACATTGCCCGCATTTTACAAGACCCCTGTTTGGCTTAGTTATTATTGGCTTAGGTTTATACTCACTGGCAGTGAGTTTACTGCCTAGGGATGGACATCTACGAAATACAATTTCGGGCTTACTTCTTATATATTTACCTATATTTGGGTCTTCCACTAGGAAGTGCCAATGTCGCTCCAGACAATTACGGAGGGCTCCATGCTGGGTGGCATATTTTGTGATAAATTTGGTTGTTTGTATCTGGTTGGTTGTTTTAGACTGTGAATATAGAAAAGATGTTCTATTTTTTTGAAAGGCCTGGTTATAGGCCTTTCTTAGAAGGCTTTTACTATATCCACGTTGAAGTAATCGATTCCGTAGTTCTCTGGCTTGATTTTTAAAATCTGCATCAAAAGTACAATTTCTGCCAAGACGCAGATATTGTGCGTAGGGGATACTGTGTACCAATGATAGGGGATGTGCGCTATCCGCATGCAGCAGTGTATTGCCTGCTGTGTCCTTCCTATATAACTTTGTACTAATATTATCATTCCGATTCCTAAACACATTGCGTTTAGTTCCCAATTATAGGTAAATTTTAAATTGAAATCGTTGACATTGAGTTTCGTTAGAAATTCCTTCAATGACGATGGTGTGCCAGTCCATATGACGAAAATGTCGTCAATATATCTGTACCAGCAGAGTGCCTGGCACAGATATTGTTGGTAGTTTAAATCAGAAAAAATCTCACGCTCCCACCCCCCCAGGTACAAGTTTGCGTATGCCGGTGGGCAACACGTGCCCATGGCAACGCCTTGTACCTGGAGGTAGTGGGAGCCATGAAAAGAAAAATAGTTATGTCTCAAAATAAATGATAAGATGGAAATCACGAGCTTTTGGAACTTCCATTCTCTATGATCTACCTCCATTAGAAAAGATTCAATGATTTTAAGGCCTTTATCGTGGGGTATACTGGAGTAAAGCTCCTCTACGTCAATAGTGACAAATAGAGCCTGTGATGGAATAGTTAATCCATCCAATTTTCTCAAAAGGTCCATTGTATCCTTAACGTATGAAGGTAGACTGGTTACATGTGACATCAAAAAGAAGTCAACAAATCTGCTGGTGTTCTCTGTTAGGGAGCCTATGCCCGAGATGATCGGTCGTCCTGGTGGATTGGTTTTGTTTTTGTGTATTTTGGGGATGGTATAGAATATTGGTTCTCTCAGAAATAATATATTAAAGAAATCATACGTTGGCTTGTCTATCAATGCCTCATTAAATGCTGAATAGATTAGACATTTGAATTCTAGTTTATATTGATCAATTGTTTCTGAAGTGATTAGTTTATACCATTCTGTATTGTTCAAAATATCGTAGCACATCTTCTTATATTGATGACAAGTTTGTAGTACGATATTGCCTCCTTTATCCGAGGACTTAATAATGGTGTCTGATCTTGTTTGTAAATTTGAAAGAGCTTTAAGATGTTTTTTGGATAGATTTAAAGGTAACGAGTTAAGTGGCATATTTTTAATTTCTTTAATAGTAGCCATGAGAAAGGCTGCTATCTGAGGGTTCGTATTAAGATCGGGAAATTTATCTGACTTTTTTTTAAAAACAGGTACTTTCTGAGCCTGTGCTATTGGTATGGGATCCTCTATTTGTGTGGAGTTTGAACTCTCGTTTTCATCTAATAAGAGCATCAAGTCTCTTAAAGCCCTAAATTCCCTCATGGAAAACTTTTTAATATGCTCTGAAAATTCCTTTTCTTCTCTTAGTCTTCGTTTATCTGGGTCGAATATGTGTTTATATGTTAGCTTTCGTGCAAAAAGGTAGAGAAGAAGAATATTTTTGTTCAATCCAAAGGGGAAAAATTCCTCGCGCTAACAAAAATAAATTGAATTAAATTACTAATTGAATAAATAAATTTAGATAATATAGTGAAATAAATTAATTTGATGGTGTCCAGCAGCAACACAAAAATATGTGATAAACATAAAAAGCAAAAATTAAAAACAGAAAAGTTGCGCTTAGAGGCACAATGTGATATTGTGAAGGGAATTAAATGTGTCTATATATATAAATAAAAAACAGACATATGCAGTATAATCATAAAAATGAATAAATCAAATTATATCAAGGTGAATATATATTCAAACATATATAAATAAAGTCCATGTGGGCTGAAATAAAAAAACATGAACAATTCTCTGAAGTCCTTCTGATAGGGTAATGAGAAAAAATAAATATATATATAGCAGCTTTCCGAGTTGAATCACAAAGGTAATAACTGTAGATTGTAGAGGTCCTGTGTAAGTCCACCACCAGTTACACAATATTACTTCCAATATGGTGAGGTAAATAAGGGTGTACTCTTACCAGATATAAGAGGGATTCAGGCATATCACTCCCAATACGTCTGGAGTAGGACGCTTCCGGATCTTCCACTCTAGATCAATGCGATCTCCACTGGACCAGCAAAAATATTCAGCAGCTGCAGCAAGCTCAGCATCCCGTTCGGATCAAAGAAAAAAGAAGAAACCGGGGACTCGCCATAGTGAAAGTATTTCCAGGAAGTTTAATTCAAATTGTGCAGCATATACACAAATAATTTAAAATTGCCGGCTAAAAACATGCAAGATAACAAAAGGAAAGAAAATACAAACGTGCGCCCGTGCTTCCGGGGTCACGTGACAAAACGCGGTGACGTAGTGCGTGGCTCCGCCCTGACCGGTTTTGTCAGAAAATGACGTTGTCAAAGGGCACGGGCGACGCACTGAACGTTCACCTCTTAAGTAGATAGAGACGCAACCAAGCCTCTCTTTCGATTCATCACCTTCATTGAAGAATAGTGAAGAAGGCGGAAGTGGGAGTAGACCGGGAGAAACAGGAAGCGCGCTACCAGCGAGATCTGTGTGATGCAGATAGGCATATCCTGCGTCACTCAAGGTCCGATCCGGCCTGAAAGGGCACAATCACTGGTTCCCGGTCCTCCGACGAATGAATAAGTAAATACAAAAAACGAGTTACCTAAGAACATTGTCTGTCACCAATATCCATATGTCCAGAGGTAGACAGTTAAAAGACATATACTTATCTCTAATGGACATACTATAATTTAATTTTAGTCGTCACTAACAATCTAGCTAAAAGTGCGCGACCCATTAATTAATAGGCCTTTGCGCACAACATGTCTTTATACATATATACACATTAGTTACCATTACTAAAAATGGAAAAAACGCGCAAGATGCAAATACACATTAAATGTCAAGGTAAGCATATAAACTTGCATAAAAAAATATAAATAAAATTCTATTTTGTTTAAAAACAAACTTTCTTTCTTATACAAAACCAATAGTCAAGACAAAAAACGACCAATGGCTATATAAAAGGCAAAATCTCCACCTGATAGGACATCTGCACATATATTAAGATATATATTAACAAGAAATAACTTAATTACCAATAAAGTAAATATAAATAGAAGGTAAATAGAATTAATTAGCCAAATAAATCTAGCTAACCAAAATTACATAACCAAGAATATTTCTATGAGTTATCCAGGAAAGCATTTACTTCTATATCCACATTTAGGCCCTGCGGCTTAAGACATTTTAACCGATAAATCCAACTCATCTCTAGTTTGGATATAGCTATCCTCTTTGATCCTCCTCTCCAATGGGATTTGAGGATGTCGATAGCAACTATAGAGGTACCGCTTGGATTCCTAGCGTGTACTTCTCTATAATGTCTAAAGACCGAGTGTTTTTTATATCCTCTTCTTATATTCCCTATGTGTTCATTAACTCTGACCTGGAAGGTTCTTATTGTACGTCCCACATATTGTAGCCCACATGGGCAGGTCAACAAATAAACCACATGGGTCATAGAACATGTGATGAAAGATCGTATGTTATAGGTCTGAGAAGTACTGTTTGAGACAAAGCTCAAAGTCTTACGTTCATTCACTGCATTGACCTTACATACAGCACATTTATTGCACTTGTGGTAACCAATTATATTCTGAAAAAACATTGGTTTATTGCTTGGAGGATCAACCACTCCTGGGGCAAGGGAATCTCTCAATGAGGGGACCCCTCTAAAAACCACTTGAGGCTGTTCCGGGAGTGCTGGACCAAGAACTGGATCTTCTTTGAGAAGATGCCAGTGTTTCCTGACCAGTTTCTTAATTGCATAATGTTGGTTTGAGTAGTTGGTGATAAAGGGAGAAATGAATCGGTTGTTTACCTCTGCTAGGGGGGCAACTTTGTCCTGTAATAACACAACTCTATCAACTACTTAAATTTCTCGAATAGATTTTTCAAGGTCTTCTGTTAAGTAGCCCTTATCCACAAATCTTGTTGTTAGCATTTTTGCCTGTTCCTCAAAGTCTTCTATTTTGCTACAATTGCGCCTAAGGCGTAAAAATTGGCTCTTGGGTACTAAATCCAACCAGGCTTTATGATGACAGCTATCGCGGGGGATGAATGAGTTGCGATCTGTGGACTTGAAAAAAGTGGAGGTCACAAATTGACCTTCCTCCACTCGTATTACAAGGTCCAAGAAGTTGATCTTACTCTGATCCGCCTCATATTTGAACTCAATCCCCCTATCATTGATATTGAGGGAACCCATAAAGGAATCCAAAGATTCCCTAGATCCCCTCCATAGGAGGATGACGTCATCTATATATCTGACCCACAAGGCCAACTCTGGCCTGCGGTCAGCATAGATGACGTCCTCCTCCCATTTCCCCATAAAGAGGTTGGCCAGGCTGGGGGCAAATTTGGCCCCCATCGCGACCCCCCTCTTTTGAAGGAAAAATCCACCACTAAACCAAAAGAAATTGTGTGTGGTTGCAAATTGTAAAAGATCTAAAATAAATCTTTGTTGAACTGTAGATAAATCGGAATCCCTTTCCAAAAAGTGTTTGACGGAGGAAATCCCCCATACATGTGGTATAATGGTATATAGGGACGTGACGTCCGCAGTAACCAACCATAAGCCCTCCTCGTATGAAACCTCGTTGATGATATTGATAACATGTTTACTATCTCGGATAAAAGCTGGCAGAGCTCTAACAAGTGGTTGTAAATATCCATCTATATATTTTCCTGCCCTAGACGAAATAGAATTAATTCCACTTATAATAGGTCTCCCTGGTGGATGAATCGGGTCTTTATGGATCTTAGGCAGGTAATAGATCACTGGGATCCTAGATGATGCTGGAATGAGAAAAGCTTTCTCCTTTTTATTCAGCACACCTGATTTAAATCCTTCCTTCACTATTTTAGACAAAACTTTTCTATATGAAGACCGGGGATCTCTAGAGAGGGGCAAATAGGTATCCCTGTCCCCAACTAAAAGACCGAGTTCATTTAGATAGTCAGTCTTGTTAAGTATCACTATTCCGCCCCCTTTGTCAGCGGGGCGGATAACAATACGTTTCTCTTCACAAAGTTGGTCAAAACCTTTTTTCAAAGAGTTATTAAGTTTAGTCTTTTTAATATTAACCTTCTCAAGGTCTCTCAGGAGTACATCTCTGAAGACCTTGATATTAGGTGCCAAACCTCCCGGAGGATTGAACAGGGAAGCATTGGAAAGGTTAGAGTGTTGAACCTCAGTACCTGCACTCGTAACAATACTCATAGGTTCTCTAATCGGTTTAGAGAGAAAAAATCTTTTCATACTTAATTTTCTAGAGAATTTATGTATATCCATGTGAGTCTCTATCTACTTAAGAGGTGAACGTTCAGTGCGTCGCCCGTGCCCTTTGACAACGTCATTTTCTGACGAAACCGGTCAGGGCGGAGCCACGCACTACGTCACCGCGTTTTGTCACGTGACCCCGGAAGCACGGGCGCACGTTTGTATTTTCTTTCCTTTTGTTATCTTGCATGTTTTTAGCCGGCAATTTTAAATTATTTGTGTATATGCTGCACAATTTGAATTAAACTTCCTGGAAATACTTTCACTATGGCGAGTCCCCGGTTTCTTCTTTTTTCTTTGATCCGAACGGGATGCTGAGCTTGCTGCAGCTGCTGAATATTTTTGCTGGTCCAGTGGAGATCGCATTGATCCAGAGTGGAAGATCCGGAAGCGTCCTACTCCAGACGTATTGGGAGTGATATGCCTGAATCCCTCTTATATCTGGTAAGAGTACACCCTTATTTACCTCACCATATTGGAAGTAATATTGTGTAACTGGTGGTGGACTTACACAGGACCTCTACAATCTACAGTTATTACCTTTGTGATTCAACTCGGAAAGCTGCTATATATATATTTATTTTTTCTCATTACCCTATCAGAAGGACTTCAGAGAATTGTTCATGTTTTTTTATTTCAGCCCACATGGACTTTATTTATATATGTTTGAATATATATTCACCTTGATATAATTTGATTTATTCATTTTTATGATTATACTGCATATGTCTGTTTTTTATTTATATATATAGACACATTTAATTCCCTTCACAATATCACATTGTGCCTCTAAGCGCAACTTTTCTGTTTTTAAAGAATATTTTTGGACAGACTCACAAGTTGTCCTAGGATACATAAACAACAAAGCTCGAAGATTCCATGTCTTTGTCGCCAACAGAGTTCAGAAAATTTGGGAAATGACAAATCCGGAACATTGGCATCACATTGATACAAACCATAACCCAGCAGATCATGCTTCAAGAGGTCTGAATGTATCAGAATTGAAAAATTCTAATTGGTTCACCGGTCCAGAGATCCTTTGGGAAAAGGAGATCATACCCAGTGAAGGTTACACAGAATTGTCTATGGGTGATCCAGAAGGTTGTACAAACATTAAGCACTGCTGCCAAATGTCAAGGTGACATACTTGAAAGACTAGCCAGATGTTCAAAATGGAATACGGTCATAAATGTAGTAGCTCGAAATCAACGTTTGGCAAAGGGAATCAGAAAGAAGGAATCATTGAATGTAGAGGAAAGAATGAAAGCTGAAGAAACAGTCATAATACTCATTCAACAGAGATTCTATAGTGAAGAGTTGAAGAGACTTAGTCAAGAACCTAAAAGGCTTCCTAACAACCACCCACTGTACAAGCTCAATCTTGTTCTACAGGATGGTATACTAAAGGTGGGAGGGAGACTGGAAAATGCATTGTTACCCAGCAGAGTGAAGCATCCAGCAATTCTACCCAAAAATTCTACTTTCACAAGACTATTGATTATTGATCACTACCACAACAAATCCTTGCATCAAGGAAGAAGCTTTACCCAGAACTGTTTGAGAGAAGGTAGGTATATATTCAATTAAGGGATGGGGCGTGGGACTATACGAATGCACTTGGATATAATTAAAGAATAATACTGGTATTAGTAGCTCTGAGATCACAGGAACCAACGAACAGACCAAAACAATTTATATATAAAAATATAAATTTTAATATTACATATTATTAAGTACATACAAGAGGTTAAAAAGCATGGTCATATAATAGATTGAATGTCACCATTGGTAGATTTTTATAATATTATATACAGTAGGTCCAACATGTTTCGCCCTCGGGCTTCCTCAGGGACGTGTGTGTATATAAATCTCAATCTATGAGTAAATAAATAGAAATGTAATAAAACATTGCAATATTTTAACAGTATGTAATTAATATCGCAAATGCATAAAAGCATAAGTACAATGAATATTCTGATTAAATAGAATATGTGTACCAGAGATAATTACAGATTGGAAAGAAAAATTAGTTTAAGGAAAAACAAAATAAATAAATTAAATTATTTGATGTCTGTCGTTTTTCAAACATATTAACATACAAGATGTATAGTTACCTCAAAAATGACCGTGTCTCACTGGCCACAGGTTGTTCCAACACTGTTGCGAGGTGGAGTCGCAAATAGCGACTGAATCATACAGGCTGGATATGTGAAGCCGAGCACTTCTAGTGGGGAATATATGAGTGTGTATTGAGATTATAAGATCGGGTCGCCGATCATAGAGATGGAGAAAATAAGAATAAAAAGAAAGAATGTAATGATGGGTGGTGCTGGGTTTGATTTGACTAGCAGAATATAGTAGTGAAGTGCTAAATTGGAATATAGACATACAAATTGGTTCATACTTGATTATATCAGAAAATATATAGTTAATAGTAACCAAACAAGGGTATAATAGTATACACTGAACACATAATGTGTTTGAACAGTGTTCTATATATTAATTAGTTAATTTAGTATTGACCATATTTGGTTTGTATTGTATGACTAGGGAGGAGAAAAACTCTGCATTGGCTCTAATTGTTGTAATGGCCAATGCAGTGTGGGAAATAGAAATAAAATAAAATAAAATAAAAATAAGTGGTCAAAGTTGAAGAACATATAGATACAAATAACCTGGAGAGATTTTGTATAGCTAACAAGTAGTTAGGAAAAAGAAAAAAGGAAAGAAAAAAAGGGACAGTATTATATTTAGTTTTAAATGAACTTACATAAACCTGAAAGAGTTAATGGTTGGATGGGGAAACCAATGAACAGCTGGCGCATACTGCGGTGTGTTAATTGCTGGTGGAAAATTTAGGCACGATCATGATCTATAGAATATATGTTATTTGTGAGAAAGTTTGTAAATGGGAGAATGGAGCAGAGATAAAAGAAAAAGATAAAGTGACAAAAGTATATATATAAAAAAAAATAGATAGATAGGATGGAATAAGATAGAATAAATATTGGTTAAAAAAGGAAAACTTTTAGAACTAGGTAAAAATGAATGTTTGCAGAATACATTTGGACATACCTCTATTAACTTCTTCTGAAGAGAAGAGATGTAACGGATGTTTAAATTATATTGCAAGGGGTGGAACACAGTAGCTAGAATATCATGCACAGACTAGTGCAGATATAGAGAGAGAAAAAATAAATGGATGTAACAATGCATAGTATAAAGATGTGCAAATAAACGCATAAAGATGCAATGTAAAATAGAGAGCAAGGATAGATATCTTCAGAGAGAAACATATTGTTTGCACTAGTCTGTGCATGATATTCTAGCTACTGTGTTCCACCCCTTGCAATATAATTTAAACATCCGTTACATCTCTTCTCTTCAGAAGAAGTTAATAGAGGTATGTCCAAATTTATTCTGCAAACATTCATTTTTACCTAGTTCTAACATTTTTCCTTTTTTAACCAACATTTATTCTATCTTATTCCATCCTATCTATCTATTTTTTTTTATATATATACTTTTGTCACTTTATCTTTTTCTTTTATCTCTGCTCCATTCTCCCATTTACAAACTTTCTCACAAATAACATATATTCTATAGATCATGATCGTGCCTAAATTTTCCACCAGCAATTAACACACCGCAGTATGCGCCAGCTGTTCATTGGTTTCCCCATCAAACCATTAACTCTTTCAGGTTTATGTAAGTTCATTTAAAACTAAATATAATACTGTCCCTTTTTTTCTTTCCTTTTTTCTTTTTCCTAACTACTTGTTAGCTATACAAAATCTCTCCAGGTTATTTGTATCTATATGTTCTTCAACTTTGACCACTTATTTTTATTTTATTTTATTTTATTTCTATTTCCCACACTGCATTGGCCATTACAACAATTAGAGCCAATGCAGAGTTTTTCTCCTCCCTAGTCATACAATACAAACCAAATATGGTCAATACTAAATTAACTAATTAATATATAGAACACTGTTCAAACACATTATGTGTTCAGTATATACTATTATACCCTTGTTTGGTTACTATTAACTATATATTCTCTGATATAATCAAGTATGAACCAATTTGTATGTCTATATTCCAATTTAGCACTTCACTACTATATTCTGCTAGTCAAATCAAACCCAGCACCACCCATCATTACATTCTTTCTTTTTATTCTTATTTTCTCCATCTCTATGATCGGCGACCCGATCTTATAATCTCAATACACACTCATATATTCCCCACTAGGAGTGCTCAGCTTCACATATCCAGCCTGTATGATTCAGTCGCTATTTGCGACTCCACCTCGCAACAGTATTGGAACAACCTGTGGCCAGTGAGACACAGTCATTTTTGAGGTAACTATACATATTTTATGTTAATATGTTTGAAAAACGACAGACATCAAATAATTTAATTAATTTATTTTGTTTTTTCTTAAACTATTTTTTCTTTCCAATCTGTAATTATCTCTGGTACACATATTCTATTTAATCAGAATATTCATTGTACTTATGCTTTTATGCATTTGCGATATTAATTACATACTGTTAAAATATTGCAATGTTTCATTACATTTCTATTTATTTACTCATAGATTGAGATTTATATACACACACGTCCCTGAGGAAGCCCGAGGACGAAACATGTTGGACCTACTGTATATAATATTATAAGAATCTACCAATGGTGACATTCAATCTATTATATGACCATGCTTTTTAACCTCTTGTATGTACTTAAAGCAGAGTTCCACCCTTAAAACCACTTTGTTTCATCCCATCCAGCATACTGGCGTCAGCTCCAGTATGCTGATTTCTTTATTTTTTTATTCCATGTACTTACTTTATAATAGATCATGTAATTTTGGGCGCACCGCGGTATGTCGCCGCTATAAGGCATCACGCCTTCCGGAAACAGCCGATTGCGCCGTATATAGCCGCGTCACGCCCTCTGAAAAAAGCCGAACTAGGACCAGCTATTTACGGCGCCTGCGCAGTCAGTTCCTGGGTCTGTGCGCAGGCGCCGAGAAGAGCCGAACGCTAATCAGCTGTTTCCGGAAGGCGTGACGCCTTATATCGGCGACATACTGCGGTGCGCCCAAAATTACATGATCGATTATAAAGTAAGTACATGGAATAAAAAAAAAAAAAACAGCATACTGGCGCTGACGCCAGTATGCTGGATGGGATGAAACAAAGTGGTTTTAAGGGTGGAACTCCGCTTTAATAATATGTAATATTAAAATTTATATTTTTATATATAAATTGTTTTGGTCTGTTCGTTGGTTCCTGTGATCTCAGAGCTACTAATACCAGTATTATTCTTTAATTATATCCAAGTGCATTCGTATAGTCCCACGCCCCATCCCTTAATTGGGAATATATACCTATTTCTCTACCAGGGACGGTAATCCTACTTGGCTAATTTGATTGACTTACAAGTGCAGGCTCTATATTTACCTTTTTTCTATTTTTGAGAGAAGGTGGTTACTGGATAGTGAAAGGAAGCAAAGTTATAGCAAAGTATATAAAAAAATGCGTAATCTGTAGAAAGGCACGTAGACCTACCGAAGAACTAAGAATGGCAGATTTACCAGTAGATCGTGTAAACCCATCATCACCATTTCTTTATAGTGGAATGGATTGCTTCGGCCCATTCATCACCAAGCAAAACCGCAAGGAGTATAAGAGATATGGACTAATATTCACATGTCTGAGCTCCAGAGCAATTCACCTGGAAATGTTAGAAGATATGTCAACTGACGCATTCATCAACGCCTTGAGATGTTTCATAGCCATTAGAGGTACTGTCAGAGAGCTTAGATCTGACCAAGGATCTAATTTTGTCGGAGCAAAAAATGAGTTGAAGAAAGCTCTAAAGGAGATCGATAAAGAAAAGGTAACGGAGTACTTGTCACAGAATCAATGTGACTTTCATATGAATGCTCCACATGCAAGCCACACAGGAGGAGTTTGGGAAAGACAAATCTGAACTGTAAGAAATGTGCTAAGTTCAATGTTGAAAAAGAACTCTGGAAGAATGGATGATGCTTCACTTAGGACCCTATTCTATGAAGTAATGTCTATTGTTAACTTACAGTTGACAACATCAATGATCCAACGAGTTTGGAACCTTTAACTCCTAACCATCTACTTTATCTTAAAGCAAAGTTCCACCCTTAAAATCACTTTTTTTCATTACATCCAGCATACTGGCGTCAGTATGCTGTTTTTTTTTTTTTTTAATGCACGTACTTACTTTATATCAAATCGTTGAATTCCAGGCGCACTGCGGAATGTCGCCGCTATAAGGCCGTCACGCCTTCCGGAAACAGCCGATTAGCATTCGGCTTTTCTCGGCGCCTGCGCACAGACCCAGGAGCTGACTGCGCAGGCACCGTATATATCCGTGTCACGCCCTCCGAAAAAACCCGAACTAGGACCGGCTATTTTCGGCGCCTGCGCAGTCAGCTCCTGGGTCTGTGCGCAGGCGCCGAGAAAAGCCGAATAAGTAATAAGTTGCATAAGTTGCTTTGAATAGTAAAGAGAGGGCATATTTAGCCCCCTCTACATGTAGGATTCCAGTCATATACACGCTTCCTAAAATTCACAAACATGCCACATTGCCACCAGCTCGTCCAATTGTCAATGGGATTGGATCGGTTACTGCAAGACTTGGAGAATACTTAGACAAATTCCTTCAACCGAGTGTCCGAGAAACCAAAGCGTATCTGAAAGATACTACCGATCTAGTGATGTCCTTGGAGAAACTAAAAATCAATACAGAATCAGAAATTTGCCTGGTAACAGCAGACGTAGCGTCCCTGTATACCATAATCCAGCATGATGATGCGGCACTCGCACTAAACTGGGCACTGAGCAGGAGGGATGATATACCTCATACACAGAAGAAATTCTTGGGTTCAGCTTTGGAATTCTGTATGACACATAATTATTTTTGGTTTAATGGTTTCTTTTTTTCTCAACAAGTAGGAGTGGCTATGGGGGCTAAATTTGCCCCCAGTATAGCTAATCTCTTTATGGCTGAGTGGGAGGCTAGGCGGATTTTTCAAAACCAGAAACCTCAAATGATCTTCTATCGAAGATTTATTGACGATCTCTTGATCATCTGGGAGGGAAGTGAGTCAGAGGTGAGACTCTTTTTGGAAGACCTTAACATCAATAACAACAATATCAAACTTGAATATGTTATTAGTAAGATCTCTGTGAGCTTTCTAGATGTGCTGATTGAGTATTCTGCAAAGAAGTTGAAAACTAAAGTGTTTTTTAAAACAACCGATCGCAACAGCTACCTGTCAATTCGAAGTGGACATCATCGTCCTGGATTAAGAACATACCGAAAGGTCAATTCTTAAGGGTACGACGGAATTGTACAGAGGTTAATGACTACATAGATCAATCACTTAAACTGAAGGGAAGGTTCATCCAGAAGGGATACGATGAATCCCATTTGGATAAAATGATTAATCAAGTAGCAGAGATTCCAAGAGAACAATGTTTTACAAAGAAAGTGACGCAACAATCTGACTCACAACACCAACTAAGCTTCCTATCGGGCTTTCATAACCAATACAAGGCGATATAAACTATCTTTAGGAATCACTGGCACATCCTAACGAGAGATAGACATCTGGGGGAGGTGTTGTCAGAGACACCAAGATTTATCTACCGTCGAGCCCCTAATTTTGGAGATCAGGTCGTCCGAAAGATTTTGGACCCACCTGACCAACGTATCAAAATTGACCTTAAAGGGTTCTTCCCGTGCAGAAAATGCATCTGCTGCCGAACTGTGAAAACCCACAATAGAGGAAAGAATGAAGTGATTAGTTCAGATGGTAAAACATTTGCAATTAAAGAATTTAGCACATGCAATTCCTCACATATTGTCTACATCATGTGGTGCCCATGTGGCCTACTCTATGTAGGTAGAACTAAGAGACTTTTGAGAATCAGGATAGCTGAACATCTGGCTAACATTAGGAAAAAATATGAGGATCATGGTGTCTCTATGCACTTCAAAAAACAACATAACAGTGACCCGTCCCTGTTACAATTTTGTGGGTTAGAGTGTGTTTACCCCTCTTGGAGGGGCTCCAACAGAGTGCGAGATCTATCTCAACGTGAAACCCAATGGATCTTTTTATTGAAATGTTTATGGCCTAAGGGCCTTAATATAGAGGTAGATCTCAATTGTTTCATTAATAATTCTTAGAATCATTGTGGTTTTTCCTAATTGATCAATCCACCTACTCTGTGACCTTTCCAGTTGCCCATCACTATTCACCCTATATGCCCTGCACTGTATGCTTTTGCAATCTGCAATCTGCTGACCAGTTTTTCAGCTTCATGTGCAGGATAGGGAGAAGGGATATACTCATAGGGCCAGATTCATGAAAGGTTACGCTGGCGGATCGAGTGATCCGCCAGCGTAACAGTGGCTTTGAGCCGGCGTTTCTGTTTTCTGTAACCAGAAAACAAGAAACGCCGGGTTGAAGTTCCGATGCGATGAGCGTAACTGAGTTTCGCCATCGCATCGTTACTTCAACTTAAAAATGGCGCCGGGGGCGTTCCCGCCGATTTACGCTCAAAAAATATGTTAATGAGCGGAAATCGGCAATTCACGATCGAAATCCGGCGCGACGCAGTGACGTTACGACGTTTCCGGACGGGATACGCGGCGCATAGATATACCTACATGGGGTTGGAGTATCCTATGTTAGGTATAGGCGTCGTCATCGCGTCGGGAAAAAAAAAAAAAAAAACGTCGCTTGCGTAAAACGGTCATGAATGGGAATGTGACGTCATTGACGTTCATTCACAGATTTTGGAGCATGCGCACGGGGATGTTTTGACACTCGACGCATGCGCAGTACGTCGGCGGCGGGATCGCGCGTAGTTAGCATACTACACGCCCCGTACCCGCGACATTTGAATTCCGCCGGCTCATTTGCGATGCGCTGCCGCAACTTTAGGAGCAAGTGCTTCGTGAATGACAGCACTCGCTCCTAAAAATTCGGCAGCGCAACGCAAATCAGAAGCGTTACTCCAGAGCAAAGATGCTCTGGAATACGTGAATCTGGCCCATAGTCTACATTATATGTGGAACTGAATGTTTTGATATGGAAGTATTGTTGTGATATATACACATGGATTGTGTATCATACCAGTGATTTCCCCTCAGTTTTACACTACTATCTATATCATGTTAATGATGTCTTTACCAATCATCCATAGAGCTTATCCATCTGTATTGTTTTAAACTGACGTTTATAGACATGCAAAAAAAAATTTTTTTTTATTTAATGACATGCTCTTCTTGATATAAGACGCGCAATTATTGTCATTTTTTATTGTTTTAATAGTTTTTTGACATGGTGATCTGTACAGTTCCTGGCCACGGGGACACTCGATTAGCGTATCAGTATCTAGTACCTTCAATTAACATTTGTATTGCCTAAGGTGACCACTTCCGCCCTTAGTTATGTCCACGGGGTTTTGGAACCTATCAACAGACTTCTGCCCTTCCGCCTATGTGTGACGCAATCGCGTCGCATCGTTATGAATGGGAGGGACCGCAGTGCACGATGCTAGCACTTTCCCCTATGTTTATTGGGATTAGCCAAAGCATCGGATAACTAGGAAGGCGGTGCGGTCACGTGATGACGGCTGACGTCTCTGCAATGCTGGTCACTCGTTAATATAGAAGACATTGCACGATCGCCGCTGTTTGATAGACAGCGGGGCGTTGTCTTCTAATACGTCACGGGAGGCGGGATGTTCAAACGAGTCACTGACTCAAAAGGGAGGATTTTAGACTGTGTAGCCAACCCCATGAGGAAATCAGGAATGATGAAACATGTCGGGGCGTGGCTACATAGTCAGTGACTAAGTTACTATCACGCTTGCTGTGCTGTGTTCGGAATTAATCATCTACAAGGAAAGCCTTTCTGCCAGCTGACATGACCACAGACCTACTGAGTGGTGAGATCGTGTCTGTCTAATCGTGGGTCCGCCGTGGCCAAGTGCTTTACCATGCAGAGATGTTTTTAGGATTAAGTTGATTGCTGCATTTCACTGCTCAGTGTGTGAGCTTTGCTTGTGAGTTTAACTTTTGGACTTGCTTTGGTGTGCTATTAAAACTTTTTTACGGTATTACACTATGGTATTTTCCTTTATTTCCTTTACGTTTTTGGAGCACTTTAGAGGATGATAATAATCGCTTGAGGATTTTCCTTGATGATATAAAGCTGAACTGCCTAGGTACGCAAGTGCTGAGGCAATTAGTTCCGGTGAGTGACCATTTTGACGGGTGGTGGAAACACTGTTCACCTAGGTGTGGTGGAAGATCTCTGAAGAATTTAGATCACTTTATGGACTGCTTGTCTAAATACACATTACTTTCACGGCTTGATATATGCACTTATCTTATCATATAGATGCTTACATTTCTTTTTGCACTGTGATTTTCAATGTTATTTTAGGAGAATTGCAATATATTTTTTCAGCGCTGTTTATGGAATGTTACACTTTATATAGTCACATATGTATGGTGTTTTTTTCTTTTTGGTTTTTGCATAATAAGTTGCATAAGTTGCAAAAAAAAAAAAATGCTATTAAAAAAAAAGTTGACATTAGTTGCAAGAAAAAAATGCGATTAAAAAAAAGTTGACATAAGTTCCAAAAAAAATGCTATTCAGGGAAAACAATTTTACATTTACAACACCTTTAATGATCAAAGAGAGGCTTTATAAGTACTGAAGGAACACTGCTTGTATGTCCTAAAGATAGTATAGTGGTTATGGTGAATGGCATTTGTGCGGGCATAGCAATTCAGCTATTCAGCATTCCCATGTATTTTCCTCAGGAAATGCATTTTCTAGTTAAGAATAATAAAAAACGAATAACAATACTGGGAATGCTTATTAAAGCATTCCCACTAATAATAAAAAAAGAATAACAATACTGGGAATGCTTATTAAAGCATTCCCACTAATTAAAACTAGAAAATGCATTTCCTGAGGAAAATACGTGGGAATGCTGAATAGCTGAATTGCTAAGCCTGCACAAATGCCATTCAACATAACCACTATACTATCTTTAGGACATACAAGCAGTGTTCTTTCAGTACTTCTAAAGACTCTCTTTGATCATTAAAGGTGTTGTAAATGTAAAATAATTTTCCCTAAATAGCTTCCTTTACCTTAGTGCAGTCCTCCTTTACTTACCTCATCCTTTGATTTTGCTTTTAAATGTCCTTATTTCTTCTGAGAAACCCTCACTTCCTGTTCTTCTGTCTGAAACTCCACACAGTAATGCAAGGCTTTTTCCCTGGTGTGAAGAAAGCCTCTTGAGGGGGGAGGGAGTGAGCAGGACGCCCACTAACACACAGCTCCTTTCTCTTATCTGCAAAGTATGTGTCCTGGTCGCCCCTCCTCCTCAAGAGGTTCCCCCCAGGTGTGTGAGGGGGACTATTGCACTGAGAGAGAATTACCATTACAAATGCCTTTTAATTCACACACCATGAGATACCGAACCCTTCAAACAAACCTTAATAAATCCACAACCGTACATGCGATCGATACAGTGACTTCATCGTTTTTAAGACAAGGCCCTTGTGAACGCATCGATATGAAATTTATGTTGATAAACCTAAAAATGTGGCCATGTCAGCGATTTAGAAAAGAGTGTCATTGTGCGTTTTATTGGCAAAAATTAAATGCCGTTTAGAATGAAAGTCTATGGGAAAAATGTTGGAACTCTTGTCCTTTCGAAGCTCCAGCAACGAAAAGTAAAATTCATATCACAAAGTTGATCACATTGCCTGAAAGCAGACAAAAATACCTACAATTTGATATATAAATTGTGTATGACAAGTAGATCTTGTGGGCGTGAGAGCAATTTGTTCCCCCTTTTTTATAGATAATACGATTCTTTTCAATACTTACACTGTAATGGTCACATGACACACTGTAGCAGGTCTCCATAGACACGCAGTGTAATCGATAACATTTTCTGAAAAAATCACTAAACGTAAATTGCTTTTTCACAAAAACTATAAAAGATTTCAATCTGAAAAGTCATAGCCGGATAGCTGAATATTTTGTGACCGTGGTAAAGTTTGTTTGGTGTCTGTCTGTGAAAGTATGAAGGAGGAGTTACATTTTGAATCACGTAAGATTTTAAGCAGGAATAAGCATGTTCTCATTGACTTCAATGTTAAAAAAAAGCGACTAAAAGCTTAATATTTAAAAAAATGTAAATAGCACAAAAAAACTTGAATAAGTCCCATCGTTAGCTGAATGAGATGAACATTTTAAAAGTTGAATGGTCTCAATCGCTGAAAGTATGGCGCAGTTACGCAGAGCCAAAAAACGTACGGAATAATAAAGGATAAAATTAAAATTAAAACTAGAAAATGCATTTCCTGAGGAAAATACGTGGGAATGCTGAATAGCTGAATTGCTAAGCCTGCACAAATCCCATTCACCATAACCGCTATACTATCTTTAGGACATACAAGCAGTGTTCCTTCAGTACTTATAAAGCCTCTCTTTGATCATTAAAGGTGTTGTAAAGGTAAAATCATTTTCCCTAAATAACTTCCTTTACCTTAGTGCAGTCCTCCTTTACTTACCTCATCCTTTGATTTTGATTTTAAATGTCCTTATTTCTTCTGAGAAATCCTTACTTCCTGTTCTTCTGTCTGTAACTCCACACAGTAGTGCAAGGCTTTTTCCCTGGTGTGGAGAAAGCCTCTTGAGGGGGTGAGCAGGACTCCCACTAACACACAGCTCCTTTCTCTATCTGCAAAGTACAGAGCGTCCTGACTTCCTGGTCGCCCCTCCCCCCTCAAGAGGTTTTCTCCCCTCCCCCGGGTGAGTGAGGGGGATAATTGCACTGAGGTAAAGGAAGCTATTTAGGGAAAGAATTACCATTACAAACGCTTTTTATCTACACACAAAATAAGTGAAATAACCCATCAAACAAACCTTAATAAATCCTCAACCGTACATGCGATCGATACAGCGACTTCACCGTTTAAAAGACAAGACCCTTGTGAACGCATCGATATGAAATTTATGTTGATAAACCTAAAAATGTGGCCATGCCAGTGATTTAGAAAAGAGTGTCGTTGTGTGTCTTACTAACAAATTTTAAAAGCGCGTTATAATGAAGGCCAATGGGAATTTTTTTGGAACTCTTGTCCTTTAGAAGCTCCAGCAACGAAAAGTAAAATGCGCATCACAAAACTGATCACATTGCCTGAAAGCAGACAAAAATACCTTCCATTTGATATATAAATTGTGTATGACAAGTAGATCTTGTGGGCGTGAGAGCAATTTGTTCCCCCTTTTTTATAGATAATCCGAGTTTTTTCAAAACTCACACTGTAAAGGTCACATGACTCACTCTGAGCCATGTCCATAGGAAGACTGTTTAATCGATAAAATTTTCTGAAAAAATCACTAAACGTAAATTGCTTTTTCACAAAAACTATAAAAGATTTCAATCTGAAAAGTCATAGCCGGATAGCTGAATATTTTGTGACCATGGTAAAGTTTGTTTGGTGTCTGTCAGTGAAAGTATGAAGGAGGAGATACATTTTGAATCACGTACGTTTTTAAGCAGGAATAAGCATGTTCTCATTGACTTCAATGTTAAAAAAAAGCGACTAAAAGCTTAATATTTTAAAAAGTATAAATAGCACAAAAAAACTTGAAGAAGTCCCATCGTTAGCTAAATGAGATGAACATTTTAAAAGTTGAATGGTCTCAATCGCTGAAAGTATGGCGAAGTTACGCAGAGCCAAAAAATGTACGGAATAAAATTAAGAATAATAAAAAACGAATAACAATACTGGGAATGCTTATTAAAGCATTCCCACTAATTAAAATTAAGAATAATAAAAAACGAATAACAATACTGGGAATGCTTAATAAAGCATTCCCACTAATTAAGAATAATAAAAAACGAATAACAATACTGGGAATGCTTATTAAAGCATTCCCACTAAAAATGCATTTCCCGAGGAAAATACGTGGGAATGCTGAATAGCTGAATTGCTAAGCCCGCACAAATGCCATTCACCATAACCACTATACTATCTTTAGGACATACAAGCAGTGTTCCTTCAGTACTTATAAAGCCTCTCTTTAATCATTAAAGGTGTTGTAAAGGTAAAATCATTTTCCCTAAATAACTTCCTTTACCTTAGTGCAGTCCTCCTTTACTTACCTCATCCTTTGATTTTGCTTTTAAATGTCCTTATTTCTTCTGAGAAATCCTCACTTCCTGTTCTTCTGTCTGTAGCTCCACACAGTAGTACAAGGCTTTTTCCCTGGTGTGGAGAAAGCCTCTTGAGGGGGGAGGGGGTGAGCAGGACGCCCACTAACACACAGATCCTTTCTCTATCTGCAAAGTACAGAGCGTCCTGACTTCCTGGTCGCCCCTCCCCCCTCAAGAGGTTTTCTCCCCTCCCCCGGGTGAGTGAGGGGGATAATTGCACTGAGGTAAAGGAAGCTTTTTAGGGAAAGAATTACCATTACAAACGCTTTTTATCTACACACAAAATAAGTGAAATAACCCTTCAAACAAACCTTAATAAATCCACAACCGTACATGCGATCGATACAGCGACTTCACCGTATAAAAGACAAGACCCTTGTGAACGCATCGATATGAAATTTATGTTTATAAACTTAAAAATGTGGCCATGTCCGCGATTTAGAAAAGAGTATCTTTGTGTGTCTTACTAACAAATTTTAAAAGCGCGTTATAATGAAGGCCTATGGGGAAAATTTTGGAACTCTTGTCCTTTAGAAGCTCCAGCAACGAAAAGTAAAATGCGCATCACAAAACTGATCACATCGCCTGAAAGCAGACAAAAATACCTTCCATTTGATATATAAATTGTGTATGACAAGTAGATCTTGTGGGTGTGAGAGCAATTTGTTCCCCCTTTTTTATAGATAATCCGAGTTTTTTATTTTTTATTTTTTATTTCAATAGATTTTTATTAGATTATTCAAATTTTTACAATAGTAGAATCAAGATAGCAAAGCAGTGAAGTATACACAAGTGAAACAGTATAAATCTTCAAGTGTTCACATAAAATGCTGTTTAGAAGGTCAATCAAAAGCAATTACGAAAATAACTCTCAAAAATATTTCATATAGAAACCAAAATCAAAATATTAAACATAGAAGGAAGGACTGAATCCTCCCGAACACCCCTTATGGGACTCACAGAGACAGTTCCTCCACAAAAAAAACATTAACTAAACAGAAAATAATAATCATTTGAATTAAACTAAGTGATGTAAATTATGTCAGTTTCTCATACCAGAGGTTCCAAGAAGCCCAATGGAGTGCATATTTGTGGAGCAAGCCTAAAGATGATGCCAGAATTTTCTCATAGGAGCTATGAAGGTTGGTTAAGTCAATAGCATCCTCGGGAGATGGTGGAGTGGAATCTTTCCATTTCCTAGTAATGGATAGTCTAGCCGCTAAGAGTAAGTGAGTAATTGTGCTTTGTAGATTGGCCGGGAATTTTTCTATTCCCAGGGATAACAGAGCTAATGCTGGATCGGGCGTTACTTGTGAAAGTGTTAATTCTAAAATTATATTGAAAATTCTTGTCCAGTAGCTGTCAAGTTTAGGGCAACTCCACAGTATATAAAACAAGTCACCCTTGGTGGGGCAAAGCCTCCAACACGTGACAGGGGATGCAGAATCGAATTTGGAAATTATCGCTGGAGTAAAATACCAACGTAAAGTAATTTTGGTAGCTAATTCCCAAAGGGAGGTGCATTTAGAAGCAGATTGATTGGCTTTGCAAGCCACGTGCCATTGATTGTCAGTGAAGGAACATCCTAGATCCCTTTCCCATAGCAGGTGAGAAGAAGATTTAGTAAATATACGTTTTTGTTGCATCAAATTATAGAATAAGGAAATGCCTTTTCTTTGTTGTATTGGTGAAGTTAGATAAGACCAAGCTGAAGTGTGAATGAACTTGGAGAAATGTCCCAATTTGTATAAACAGTGTACTACTTGTGCATATTGGGAACAATAATTATGTGGTAGGTCATATTCGGTCTGCATAGAATGGAAAGATTTAATGAACCCGTTCGAATAAAAGTCCTGAAGATAGTTGATGCCTTTTTTACACCAGGAAGCAATAGGAACGTGACTAATAAGAAGGTATAATGTTTGAATAGGAAATTTAATCTCAACTTTGGAACCTGTCTGTGTTGAAGAAGTCAAAAAAATAAGCCATGTTTTAATTGAAACAGCCATTGTAGGTGGTAGGTGTGATGGTATTTTAATACCCAAAGCCGCCCCAAATAACCAAAGGTTGGTCGGACCATATGTACAGTAACTGGATTCGATATTCCCCCATTGAGTGGTAGAAGTAGTGTAAAACCACTCCTTCATCTGTGTCAGAATGGATGAATGATAATAATCTTGAAAATCCACGTATCCCACTCCTCCATACATTCGGTGTTTGATTAATTTGTTGTGAGCACATCTAGACTTCCTTCCATTCCAAACAAATTTGGATAAAAGCGTTTGCATAGATTTAAAAAAAATATTGTGAACAGGAATTGGCAAATTTTGAAAAAAGTATAAAATCTGTGGAAGATGAATCATTTTAAAAGCAGATAATCTGCCCCACCAAGAAAACTCGTGTTTGCTTAATTTTTGAAGGTCTTCTTGCAATTTACTTCTAAGAAATAGGTAATTATGTTCATATAGTGACTTAGTATTCCTGGTGAGGTAGATGCCTAATTATGGGATCTTAGTATCCTCCCAAATATAAGGGAACTGATGTTGTAATAAAGTTCTAGATACAGCATCAATTCCAATGTTCAAAATGGATGATTTCAAAGCATTGGTTTTGTAATATGAAATCTCGCCAAACCAGGATAAAACCTTTTGGACTTCTGTTAGAGAGGAAGAGGGATTAGTTAACATCAAGATTATATCGTCTGCAAACAGGCTAATTTTATGGACCTGATTACCAATATGAATTCCCGATATTTTGGTGTTAGATCTAATATGTTCAGCTAGGGGTTCAATCATCATATTAAAAATTAGGGGGGATAATGGGCAGCCCTGTCGGGTACCATTGGATATATCAAAAGGTTTAGAAAGAAGGCCAGAAGTAAAGACTCGGGCTGTGGGGGTAGTATATAGGGCCAATATAGCATCAAGAATAGGTCCCATAAAGCCAAATTTTTGAAGTGTCAGACTCAGGTAATCCCAATTAACTCTGTCGAACGCCTTCTCTGCATCCAATGAGAGAAGCAGAGAAGGCGTTCCTGTCAATTCAACATTATGTATTATATTCACTAGTCTTCTAGTAGCGTCAGAAGTTTGACGTCCTTTAGTAAAACCAGTTTGGTCCGTGTGAATCAAATCTGGGAGAATGTGAACCAATCTATTCACAATTAGTTTAGCGTATATTTTCAAGTCAACATTGAGTAGAGATATCGGTCTAAAATTGGAAGGGGAGGTGGGTTCCTTTCCCGGTTTGGGCAAAGTAGTAATAATGGCCGATAGCATTTCAGTTGGAAAGGAAGAGGAGGAGACCGAGTGATTATACAATGTTGTCAGATGTGGGGTTAGTGTTCTTTTAAACAACTTAAAGTATTCTCCAGTGTACCCGTCCGGGCCAGGAGATTTGGATGAAGGCAGACCGTCTATGGTCCTAAGAATTTCAGCATCCGTAAAGGGAGCATTCAACTTTTCAAGTTGGTCTTTTGATAGTTTAGGTAATTTAATTTGATCAAGGAAAGAGCCTATTTCCTCGTATGTTGGTTGGTGAGTATCGGTATCTGACTTGAGATTATATAATTTATTATAATACGTACTAAATGCATCAGCGATGGACTGGGGATTAATAAGTTTATCTCCTGAAGTTGGGTGATAGAGATAGGCTATTCTAGTTTTAAACCTAAGACCTCTAATGCGGTTAGCCATAACCTTACCCGCTTTATTATTGGCAGTGTATGAAGTGGCCTTTAGTTTTCTTAGGTGAAATTCATAAGAATTAAGGAGTAAGGATCGTAAGTCATGCCTAAGTTTGAACAGTTGTGATTGAAGGGATTGCGACGGAGTAGTTTTATTCTTTAAATCTATTTCTGCAATTTTGGCAGTCAGTTCATCTATAGTCTTAATCCTTAACTTCTTAGCATGTGATCCAAGTTGGATAAAGATGCCCCACATGAAAGATTTGTGAGCATTCCACACCACCGCCGGGTCAGCCACCGATCCAATGTTGTCAGAGAAAAAATCAGCCAATTTTTGGTTAAGAAACAAAGTATTAGTCGGATTTTGCATTAAATAGTTATTAATACGCCATAAGTATGAATTTTGTCTAGAAGTGCTATTAGCCAATTTAATTTAATAACGGGTGCATGGTCCGACCAAGTAATGGTGTGGATGCGAGATTCCAATATGTTTTGCAACAACCACTTGTCAGACAAGAACAAGTCAATCCTGGAATAGGTGTTGTGACGGGCAGAAAGGAACGTGTAATCCCTCTCCGCCGCGTGACAACACCTCCATATATCAAACAGATCATTTTCCTTAAAAAAGGAGCCCAATGATGGGGATAGCCTTTTAGAACTGGATGAAGAATCAATAGTCACATCTGGAACCAAGTTAAAATCTCCACATATTAGCAGATGACCTTTCTGTACCTCTTGAATTTTTTGAACTACAGACTTAAGGAATTTCAATTGACCGTGGTTCGGTGCATAGATAGTGGCAATAGTATATAGGACATTGTCCAGCATACAAACCAAAATAATATATCTCCCTAAAGGGTCCGTAGTGCAGGATAATAACTGAAAAGATAAAGTGTCTCGGACAGCAATTAGGACTCCTCTCTGTTTCTTGGAAAAGCTAGCTTTGAAGATGTGTGGAAAGGACTTATGACAGCATTGAGGAGTTGCTCCTTGGACAAAGTGTGTCTCTTGTACGCAAAGTACATCACAATTATGAGAAATTGCAGTTTTTCACAGCGAATTTCTTTTGGCCGGGTGATTCAACCCTTTCACATTTAACGTTAGAAAGTTAATGGACATTTCAACAATTTATATAAGTATTTGTGACGTGACAAGAAAAAACACTCACTATAATATATCACCACTGTGTAAACAAAATAAAATAAACAGAAAAGAAACAAAACCAAAAGAAAGTAAAAAAAAAAAAAAATACAAAGATGAAATAAGTAGCAACAAGGTGTAAAGGCAAAATAGAACTAGAAGAAATGCTACTTAACAAAGCTAGTTGTGCTTTCTAGAAAAAAAAAAAAAATATATCCCACAGCCGTGGGATAGTGAACAAAGTAACGATAAGTGTAGTAAAAAATAACAAGTGTCGGGTATAATAAACAGACCGACAATAATGGTGGGTATTGTTCAAAACAGCAAAAAGAAGCAAGACAAGTATCCAGGGGATATTGTTGCAATGGAAAGCATTAGAAACAAAAATTAATTATCTGTTGTGTCATTCTGCAAAAGGGGTATGATATTCTGTGCTTCTTCCTTTCTCTAGACGAACTCCTTCCATAGCTTTCCTTTCTTCATTAGTCATTTCAGGGGTTATGCCCCATGAGTGAAGCAGTCGCAGTCCATCTAGGGGTTTAGAGATAGCGGTAGTTGTCCCATTGTATGTTATTAGCAGTGTAGCAGGATGTCTCCATTTATATGGAATTTTACGTTTGTTCAACGATATTGTGGTAGATTTTAGTTGTCTCCTCATATTCAAAGTGTAACGTGATAAATCCGTATATATATGGATCTCTTTATAAGGTGCAGGAAGCTCCGGCTGTGATCTAGCCCTGGCCAATAATTTCTCTTTAGTAGGGAAAAAATGGATTTTCATGAGAATGTCATGAAACAAATCTTTGATCTCTATGGAAAATTAGGAGAAACACCAATCCATGCCTCTCCAAAAATAGCTCTCTTAAATATGATTCCGGGACCTTTTAAGAAAGTAAAAGAAGATGTGCTCAGGTACTTCATTGCAGCAGATAGAGTAGTTATCCCTCGATATTGGAAAACAGAGACAATACCTTCCCTGGGGGAATGGGCAAAGGAACTAGAACGTATTAAAGAATTGGAAGGCCTAATGGCACGGGAAATGGGAAAGGAGGAGCAGTTTCGCGACACATGGTCTATATGGTCTGAATTTCGAAAATCGGATGAATTCCCTACTTGGGCTACAGGTAACCCTAATGTTGAGTAGCCATGAATATTTAATATTCAATATTAATTATTTATTTTCTCTGTACTATTTACATAATATACTATGGTTAGCGTGTCCCCTCCCCCTCTTTTTTCTCCTCTTATGAAAGAGATAAAATTAAAATATTTATCTCTAAATGTAAATAGCGTCCGTACTGAAAGTAAAGGGACGCTACATATATAGCAGGAGATATATCGATATATCTGATGTATAAATCTTGATTGGAACAGGATCACAGAGGGGAGTGCCCTCGATTGTATTGAACCTATACTGAGGAGGGTTTTTCTTTTTCCCTTTTTTTTTTGTTTGTTGTTTGAACAGTAGGGGACACAGGAGACAAAAGACGAATGGTTTATACTCTGGCAACTGTATTTATATGTTTATTGAAAGGGAGCAATAGATGTTTGACAGGATATGCATCGTCTATTCATGCACTACTTAGTTTTGATCAAAACCTAATGATGTTATATTGTAAGTATACAGGTGTGCAATGGTTTATGTATAATATGGTTAAAAATGTCAATAAAAATAAAATTTATAAAGAATGTCACGCGGGATGGATGCATCTAGATGTTTAGGCTTTGAGATGCGGTGTATGCGATCTATCATTCTTTCAATAGGGGAAATGTCTGGTAGTAAAGTTGCGATCATATCGCTTGCAAATTTTTGAAGGTCAGCCTGAGCGATAGACTCCGGTACCCCTCTCAGTTTGAGATTTTCCCTTCTAGAACGATCCTCCAAATCCGCGATTTTTGCGCGCATCCAATCCGCATCTTCCATACGCTCTTTACATGCACCCACCAAGTCATTTACTATATGAGCCTGTTCCTCCATTTTGTTTTCCACATGACGAACTCTCTCTCCAAAGCCTTTCATCTCAACACTGAAGTTATTAAACATAGCTGAAATATTTACCATGAGAGAAGATTGGAGAGATAAAAGCATATCCTTCATGGTCGTATCAAGGACCGGTTGGCCTGAAGTAGGATAGTTGGCAATAGGAGAAGCCATTTTGAGGCCCACTAGATCAGGGCATAGTGACGTCGTGCTATTGACTGGGGCCTGGTCAGAATAATCATATCGCATTCTAGTTTTAGCCGGGCTTCGGGAGGATGGACTGTGAGGAGAAGAGATCCCCGCATTTAATATGTGAGGTTCAGATTCCCACGGATCTAGAATCTCATCTGGGAGATCAGTGTGTGAGGAGGCTTGTTTTACCTCAGAGCTGCGGGCGCCATCTTGTAACTGATCTTCTGCTGAGGCTGACATGTTAGATCTATCAGTAAGCTGTAGATGGCGATTTCCTTTATTCCTTTTGCGGGACTGCATCGGGTGTCGTCCCCTCGTCTAGGGTATACAATTTAGACGTCCACACGATCGATATAACGATCTTTTTGCCGATAATTCCCCGGATTCCAGTCAGAGCTGTCTGCTTAGGCGTCCATCACGATCGCGCGCAAGCCACGCCCCCCATAATCCGAGTTTTTTCAAAACTCACACTCTAAAGGTCACATGACTCACTCTAACAGCTCTCCATAGAAAGACTGTTAAATCGATAACATTTTCTGAAAAAATCACTAAACGTAAATTGCTTTTTCACAAAAACTATAAAAGATTTCAATCTGAAAAGTCATAGCCGGATAGCTGAATAGTTTGTGACCGTGGTAAAGTTTGTTTTGTGTCTGTCAGTGAAAGTATGAGGGAGGAGATACATTTTGAACGGCATGAGTTTTGAAGCAGGAAAAAAGCATGTTCTCATTGACTTCAATGTTAAAAAAAAAAACGACTAAAAGCTTAATATTTTAAAAAGTATAAATAGCACAAAAAAAAACTTGAAGAAGTCCCATCGTTAGCTAAATGAGATGAACATTTTAAAAGTTGAATGGTCTCAATCGCTGAAAGTATGGCGAAGTTACGCAGAGCCAAAAAAACGCACGGAATAAAATTAAAACTAGAAAATGCATTTCCTGAGGAAAATACGTGGGAATGCTGAATAGCTGAATTGCTAAGCCCGCACAAATCCCATTCACCATAACCACTATACTATCTTTAGGACATACAAGCAGTGTTCCTTCAGTACTTCTAAAGCCTCTCTTTAATCATTAAAGGTGTTGTAAAGGTAAAATCATTTTCCCTAAATAACTTCCTTTACCTTAGTGCAGTCCTCCTTTACTTACCTCATCCTTTGATTTTGATTTTAAATGTCCTTATTTCTTCTGAGAAATCCTCACTTCCTGTTCTTCTGTCTGTAACTCCACACAGTAGTGCAAGGCTTTTTCCCTGGTGTGGAGAAAGCCTCTTGAGGGGGGAGGGGGTGAGCAGGACGCCCACTAACACACATCTCCTTTCTCTATCTGCAAAGTACAGAGCATCCTGACTTCCTGGTCGCCCCTCCCCCTCAAGAGGTTTTCTCCCCTCCCCAGGTGTGTGAGGGGGATAATTGCACTGAGGTAAAGGAAGCTATTTAGGGAAAGAATTACCATTACAAATGCTTTTTATCTACACACAAAATAAGTGAAATAACCCTTCAAACAAACCTTAATAAATCCACAACCGTACATGCGATCGATACAGCGACTTCACCGTATAAAAGACAAGACCCTTGTGAACGCATCAATATGAAATTTATGTTGATAAACTTAAAAATGTGGCCATGTCCGCGATTTAGAAAAGAGTATCTTTGTGTGTCTTACTAACAAATTTTAAAAGCGCGTTATAATGAAGGCCTATGTGAGAAATATTGGAACTCTTGTCCTTTAGAAGCTCCAGCAACGAAAAGTAAAATGCGCATCACAAAACTGATCACATTGCCTGAAAGCAGACAAACATACCTTCCATTTGATATATAAATTGTGTATGACAAGTAGATCTTGTGGGCGTGAGAGCAATTTGTTCCCCCTTTTTTATAGATAATCCGAGTTTTTTCAAAACTCACACTCTAAAGGTCACATGACTCACTCTAGCAGGTCTCCATAGAAAGACTGTTAAATCGATAAAATTTTCTGAAAAAATCACTAAACGTAAATTGCTTTTTCACAAAAACTATAAAAGATTTCAATCTGAAAAGTCATAGCCGGATAGCTGAATATTTTGTGACCGTGGTAAAGTTTGTTTGGTGTCTGTCAGTGACAGTATGAAGGAGGAGATACATTTTGAATCACGTAAGTTTTTAAGCAGGAAAAAGCATGTTCTCATTGACTTCAATGTTAAAAAAAAGCGACTAAAAGCTTAATATTTTAAAAAATATAAAAAGCAAAAATAAACTTGAAGAAGTCCCATCGTTAGCTGAATGAGATGAACATTTTAAAAGTTGAATGGTCTCAATCGCTGAAAGTATGGCGAAGTTACGCAGAGCCAAAAAACGTACGGAATAAAGGATAAAATTAACTAGAAAATGCATTTCCTGAGGAAAATACGTGGGAATGCTGAATAGCTGAATTGCTAAGCCCGCACAAATCCCATTCACCATAACCACTATACTATCTTTAGGACATACAAGCAGTGTTCCTTCAGTACTTATAAAGCCTCTCTTTAATCATTAAAGGTGTTGTAAAGGTAAAATCATTTTCCCTAAATAACTTCCTTTACCTTAGTGCAGTCCTCCTTTACTTACCTCATCCTTTGATTTTGCTTTTAAATGTCCTTATTTCTTCTGAGAAACCCTCACTTCCTGTTCTTCTGTCTGTAACTCCACACAGTAGTGCAATGCTTTTTCCCTGGTGTGGAGAAAGCCTCTTGAGGGGGGAGGGGGTGAGCAGGACGCCCACTAACACACAGCTCCTTTCTCTATCTGCAAAGTACAGAGCGTCCTGACTTCCTGGTCGCCCCTCCCCCCTCAAGAGGTTTTCTCCCCTCCCCCGGGTGAGTGAGGGGGATAATTGCACTGAGGTAAAGGAAGCTATTTAGGGAAAGAATTACCATTACAAACGCTTTTTATCTACACACAAAATAAGTGAAATAACCCTTCAAACAAACCTTAATAAATCCACAACCGTACATGCGATCGATACAGCGACTTCACCGTATAAAAGACAAGACCCTTGTGAACGCATCGATATGAAATTTATGTTGATAAACTTAAAAATGTGGCCATGTCAGCGATTTAGAAAAGAGTATCTTTGTGTGTCTTACTAACAAATTTTAAAAGCGCGTTATAATGAAGGTCTATGGGGAAAAATTTGGAACTCTTGTCCTTTAGAAGCTTCAGCAACGAAAAGTAAAATGCGCATCACAAAACTGATCACATCGCCTGAAAGCAGACAAAAATACCTTCCATTTGATATATAAATTGTGTATGACAAGTAGATCTTGTGGGCGTGAGAGCAATTTGTTCCCCCTTTTTTTAGATAATCCGAGTTTTTTCAAAACTCACACTGTAAAGGTCACATGACTCACTCTGAGCCATGTCCATAGGAAGACTGTTTAATCGATAAAATTTTCTGAAAAAATCACTAAACGTAAATTGCTTTTTCACAAAAACTATAAAAGATTTCGATCTGAAAAGTCATAGCCGGATAGCTGAATATTTTGTGACCGTGGTAAAGTTTGTTTGGTGTCTGTCAGTGAAAGTATGAAGGAGGAGATACATTTTGAACGGCATGAGTTTTGAAGCTGGGAAAAGCATGTTCTCATTGACTTCAATTTTAAAAAAAAAGCGACTAAAAGCTTAATATTTTAAAAAGTAGAAATAGCACAAAAAAATTTGAAGAAATCCCATCGTTAGCTGAAGGAGATGAACATTTTAAAAGTTGAATGGTCTCAATCGCTGAAAGTATGGCGAAGTTACGCAGAGCCAAAAAACGTACGGAATAAAGGATAAAATTAAAATTAAGAATAATAAAAAACGAATAACAATACTGGGAATGCTTATTAAAGCATTCCCACTAATTAAGAATAATAAAAAACGAATAACAATACTGGGAATGCTTATTAAAGCATTCCCACTAATAACTAGAAAATGCATTTCCTGAGGAAAATACGTGGGAATGCTGAATAGCTGAATTGCTAAGTCCGCACAAATCCCATTCACCATAACCGCTATACTATCTTTAGGACATACAAGCAGTGTTCCTTCAGTACTTCTAAAGCCTCTCTTTAATCATTAAAGGTGTTGTAAAGGTAAAATCATTTTCCCTAAATAACTTCCTTTACCTTTGTGCAGTCCTCCTTTACTTACCTCATCCTTTGATTTTGCTTTTAAATGTCCTTATTTCTTCTGAGAAATCCTCACTTCCTGTTCTTCTGTCTGTAACTCCACACAGTAATGCAAGGCTTTTTCCCTGGTGTGGAGAAAGCCTCTTGAGGGGGAGGGGGTGAGCAGGACGCCCACTAACACACAGCTCCTTTCTCTATCTGCAAAGTACAGCGCGCCCTGACTTCCTGGTCACCCCTCCCCCTCAAGAGGTTTTCTCCCCTCCCCCAGGTGTGTGAGGGGATAATTGCACTGAGGTAAAGGTAGCTATTTAGGGAAAGAATTACCATTACAAACGCTTTTTATCTACACACAAAATAAGTGAAATAACCCTTCAAACAAACCTTAATAAATCCACAACCGTACATGCGATCGATACAGCGACTTCACCGTATAAAAGACAAGACCCTTGTGAACGCATCGATATGAAATTTATGTTGATAAACTTAAAAATGTGGCCATGTCAGCGATTTAGAAAAGAGTATCTTTGTGTGTCTTACTAACAAATTTTAAAAGTCGGTTATAATGAAGGCCTATGGGGAAAAATTTGGAACTCTTGTCCTTTAGAAGCTCCAGCAACGAAAAGTAAAATGCGCATCACAAAACTGATCACATTGCCTGAAAGCAGACAAAAATACCTTCCATTTGATATATAAATTGTGTATGACAAGTAGATCTTGTGGGCGTGAGAGCAATTTGTTCCCCCTTTTTTATAGATAATACGATTCTTTTCAAAACTCACACTCTAAAGGTCACATGACTCACTCTAACAGCTCTCCATAGAAAGACTGTTAAATCGATAAAATTTTCTGAAAAAATCACTAAACGTAAATTGCTTTTTCACAAAAACTATAACAGATTTCAATCTGAAAAGTCATAGCCGTATAGCTGAATATTTTGTGACCGTGGTAAAGTTTGTTTGGTGTCTGTCAGTGAAAGTATGAAGGAGGAGATACATTTTGTACAGCATGAGTTTTGAAGCAGGAGAAAGCATGTTCTCATTGACTTCAATGTTAAAAAAAAGCGACTAAAAGCTTAATATTTAAAAAAATATAAATAGCACAAAAAAACTTGAAGAAGTCCCATCGTTAGCTGAATGAGATGAACATTTTAAAAGTTGAATGGTCTCAATCGCTGAAAGTATGGCGAAGTTACGCAGAGCCAAAAAACGTACGGAATAAAGGATAAAATTAAAATTAAAATTAATAAGAATAATAAAAAACGAATAACAATACTGGGAATGCTTATTAAAGCATTCCCACTAATAAAAAACTAATAACAATACTGGGAATGCTTATTAAAGCATTCCCACTAATAATAAAAAACAAATAACAATACTGGGAATGCTTATTAAAGCATTCCCACTAATTAAGACATAAGAATAACAAAAAACGAATAACAATACTGGGAATGCTTATTAAAGCATTCCCACTAACTAGAAAATGCATTTCCTGAGGAAAATACGTGGGAATGCTGAATAGCTGAATTGCTAACCCGCACAAATGCCATTCACCAAAACCACTATACTATCTTTAGGACATACAAGCAGCGTTCCTTCAGTACTAATAAAGCCTCTATTTGATCATTAAAGGTGTTGTAAAGGTACAATCATTTTCCCTAAATAGCTTATTTTACCTTTGTGCAGTCCTCCTTTACTTACCTCATCCTTTGATTTTGCTTTTACATGTCCTTTTTTCTTCTGAGAAACCCTCACTTCCTGTTCTTCTGTCTGTAACTCCACACAGGAACGCTGCTTGTATGTCCTAAAGATAGTATAGTGGTTTTGGTGAATGGCATTTGTGCGGGTTAGCAATTCAGCTATTCAGCATTCCCACGTATTTTCCTCAGGAAATGCATTTTCTAGTTAGTGGGAATGCTTTAATAAGCATTCCCAGTATTGTTATTCGTTTTTTGTTATTCTTATGTCTTAATTAGTGGGAATGCTTTAATAAGCATTCCCAGTATTGTTATTAGTTTTTTATTAGTGGGAATGCTTTAATAAATTGTGTATGACAAGTAGATCTTGTGGGCGTGAGAGCAATTTGTTCCCCCTTTTTTATAGATAATCCGAGTTTTTTCAAAACTCACACTCTAAAGGTCACATGACTCACTCTGAGCCATGTCCATAGGAAGACTGTTTAATCGATAACATTTTCTGAAAAAATCACTAAACGTAAATTGCTTTTTCACAAAAACTATAAAAGATTTCGATCTGAAAAGTCATAGCCGGAAAGCTGAATATTTTGTGACCGTGGTAAAGTTTGTTTGGTGTCTGTCAGTGAAAGTATGAAGGAGGAGATACATTTTGTACGGCATGAGATTGGAAGCACGAAAAAGCATGTTCTTATTGACTTCAATGTTAAAAAAAAGCGACTAAAAGCTTAATATTTTAAAAAGTATAAATAGCACAAAAAAACTTGAAGAAGTCCCATCGTTAGCTAAATGAGATAAACATTTTAAAAGTTGAATGGTCTCAATCGCTGAAAGTATGGCGAAGTTACGCAGAGCCAAAAAACGTACGGAATAAAGGATAAAATTAAAATTAAAACTAGAAAATGCATTTCCTGAGGAAAATACGTGGGAATGCTGAATAGCTGAATTGCTAAGCCCGCACAAATTCCATTCACCATAACCGCTATACTATCTTTAGGACATACAAGCAGTGTTCCTTCAGTACTTATAAAGCCTCTCTTTAATCATTAAAGGTGTTGTAAAGGTAAAATCATTTTCCCTAAATAACTTCCTTTACCTTAGTGCAGTCCTCCTTTACTTACCTCATCCTTTGATTTTGCTTTTAAATGTCCTTATTTCTTCTGAGAAATCCTCACTTCCTGTTCTTCTGTCTGTAACCCCACACAGTAGTGCAAGGCTTTTTCCCTGGTGTGGAGAAAGCCTCTTGAGGGGGGAGGGGGTGAGCAGGATGCCCACTAACACACAGCTCCTTTCTCTATCTGCAAAGTACAGAGCGTCCTTACTTCCTTGTCGCCCCTCCCCCCTCAAGAGGTTTTCTCCCCTCCCCCCAGGTGTGTGAGGGGGAATATTGCACTGAGGTAAAGGAAGCTATTTAGGGAAAGAATTACCATTACAAATGCTTTTTATCTACACACAAAATAAGTGAAATAACCCTTCAAACAAACCTTAATAAATCCACAACCGTACATGCGATCGATACAGCGACTTCACCGTTTGAAAGACAAGACTCTTGTGAATGCATCGTTATGAAATTTATGTTGATAAACTTAAAAATGTGGCCATGTCAGCGATTTAGAAAAGAGTATCTTTGTGTGTCTTACTAACAAATTTTAAAAGCGCGTTATAATGAAGGCCTATGGGGAAAAATTTGGAACTCTTGTCCTTTAGAAGCTCCAGCAACGAAAAGTAAAATGCGTATCACAAAACTGATCACATTGCCTGAAAGCAGATAAAAATACCTTCCATTTGATATATAAATTGTGTATGACAAGTAGATCTTGTGGGTGTGAGAGCAATTTGTTCCCCCTTTTTTAAAGATAATCCGAGTTTTTTCAAAACTCACACTGTAAAGGTCACATGACTCACTCTGAGCCATGTCCATAGGAAGACTGTTTAATCGATAACATTTTCTGAAAAAATCACTAAACGTAAATTGCTTTTTCACAAAAACTATAAAAGATTTCAATCTGAAAAGTCATAGCCGGATAGCTGAATATTTTGTGACCGTGGTAAAGTTTATTTGGTGTCTGTCAGTGAAAGTATGAAGGAGGAGATACATTTTGAATCACGTACGTTTTTAAGCAGGAATAAGCATGTTCTCATTGACTTCAATGTTAAAAAAAGCGACTAAAAGCCTAATATTTTAAAAAGTATAAATAGCACAAAAAAACTTGAAGAAGTCCCATCGTTAGCTGAATGAGATGAACATTTTAAAAGTTGAATGGTCTCAATCGCTGAAAGTATGGCGAAGTTACGCAGAGCCAAAAAACGTACGGAATAAAATTAAGAATAATAAAAAACTAATAACAATACTGGGAATGCTTATTAAAGCATTCCCACTAATTAAGAACTAGAAAATGCATTTCCTGAGGAAAATACGTGGGAATGCTGAATAGCTGAATTGCTAAGCCCGCACAAATCCCATTCACCATAACCACTATACTATCTTTAGGACATACAAGCAGTGTTCCTTCAGTACTTATAAAGCCTCTCTTTAATCATTAAAGGTGTTGTAAAGGTAAAATCATTTTCCCTAAATAACTTCCTTTACCTTAGTGCAGTCCTCCTTTACTTACCTCATCCTTTGATTTTGCTTTTAAATGTCCTTATTTCTTCTGAGAAATCCTCACTTCCTGTTCTTCTGTCTGTAACTCCACACAGTAGTGCAAGGCTTTTTCCCTGGTGTGGAGAAAGCCTCTTGAGGGGGGAGGGGGTGAGCAGGACGCCCACTAACACACAGCTCCTTTCTCTATCTGCAAAGTACAGAGCGTCCTGACTTCCTGGTCGCCCCTCCCCCCTCAAGAGGTTTTCTCCCCTCCCCCAGGTGTGTGAGGGGGATAATTGCACTGAGGTAAAGGAAGCTATTTAGGGAAAGAATTACCATTACAAATGCTTTTTATCTACACACAAAATAAGTGAAATAACCCTTCAAACAAACCTTAATAAATCCACAACCGTACATGCGATCGATACAGCGACTTCACCGTATAAAAGACAAGACCCTTGTGAACGCATCGATATGAAATTTATGTTGATAAACTTAAAAATGTGGCCATGTCAGCGATTTAGAAAAGAGTATCTTTGTGTGTCTTACTAACAAATTTTAAAAGCGCGTTATAATGAAGGCCTATGGGGAACATTTTGGAACTCTTGTCCTTTAGAAGCTCCAGCAACGAAAAGTAAAATGCACATCACAAAACTGATCACATTGCCTGAAAGCAGACAAAAATACCTTCCATTTGATATATAAATTGTGTATGACAAGTAGATCTTGTGGGTGTGAGAGCAATTTGTTCCCCCTTTTTTATAGATAATCCGAGTTTTTTCAAAACTCACACTGTAAAGGTCACATGACTCACTCTGAGCCATGTCCATAGGAAGACTGTTTAATCGATAACATTTTCTGAAAAAATCACTAAACGTAAATTGCTTTTTCACAAAAACTATAAAAGATTTCAATCTGAAAAGTCATAGCCGGATAGCTGAATATTTTGTGACCGTGGTAAAGTTTGTTTGGTGTCTGTCAGTGAAAGTATGAAGGAGGAGATACATTTTGAACGGCATGAGTTTGAAGCAGGAAAAAGCATGTTCTCATTGACTTCAATGTTAAAAAAAAGCGACTAAAAGCTTAATATTTTAAAAAATATAAATAGCACAAAAAAACTTGAAGAAGTCCCATCGTTAGCTGAATGAGATGAACATTTTAAAAGTTGAATGGTCTCAATCGCTGAAAGTATGGCGAAGTTATGCAGAGCCAAAAAACGTACGGAATAAAAATAAAATTAAAACTAGAAAATGCATTTCCTGAGGAAAATACGTGGGAATGCTGAATAGCTGAATTGCTAAGCCCGCACAAATCCCATTCACCATAACCACTATACTATCTTTAGGACATACAAGCAGTGTTCCTTCAGTACTTCTAAAGCCTCTCTTTAATCATTAAAGGTGTTGTAAAGGTAAAATCATTTTCCCTAAATAACTTCCTTTACCTTAGTGCAGTCCTCCTTTACTTACCTCATCCTTTGATTTTGCTTTTAAATGTCCTTATTTCTTCTGAGAAATCCTCACTTCCTGTTCTTCTGTCTGTAACTCCACACAGTAGTGCAAGGCTTTTTCCCTGGTGTGGAGAAAGCCTCTTGAGGGGGGAGGGGGTGAGCAGGACGCCCACTAACACACAGCTCCTTTCTCTATCTGCAAAGTACAGAGCGTCCTGACTTCCTGGTCGCCCCTCCCCCCTCAAGAGGTTTTCTCCCCTCCCCCAGGTGTGTGAGGGGGAATAATTGCACTGAGGTAAAGGAAGCTATTTAGGGAAAGAATTACCATTACAAATGCTTTTTATCTACACACAAAATAAGTGAAATAACCCTTCAAACAAACCTTAATAAATCCACAACCGTACATGCGATCGATACAGCGACTTCACCATTATAAAAGACAAGACCCTTGTGAACGCATCGATATGAAATTTATGTTGATAAACTTAAAAATGTGGCCATGTCAGCGATTTAGAAAAGAGTATCTTTGTGTGTCTTACTAACAAATTTTAAAAGCGCGTTATAATGAAGGCCTATGGGGAAAAATTTTGGAACTCTTGTCCTTTAGAAGCTCCAGCAACGAAAAGTAAAATGCGCATCACAAAACTGATCACATTGCCTGAAAGCAGACAAAAATACCTTCCATTTGATATATAAATTGTGTATGACAAGTAGATCTTGTGGGCGTGAGAGCAATTTGTTCCCCCTTTTTTATAGATAATCCGAGTTTTTTCAAAACTCACACTGTAAAGGTCACATGACTCACTCTGAGCCATGTCCATAGGAAGACTGTTTAATCGATAACATTTTCTGAAAAAATCACTAAACGTAAATTGCTTTTTCACAAAAACTATAAAAGATTTCGATCTGAAAAGTCATAGCCGGATAGCTGAATATTTTGTGACCGTGGTAAAGTTTGTTTGGTGTCTGTCAGTGAAAGTATGAAGGAGGAGATACATTTGAATCACGTACGGCATTTTTGAAGCAGGAAAAAAGCATGTTCTCATTGACTTCAATGTTAAAAAAAAGCGACTAAAAGCTTAATATTTTAAAAAGTATAAATAGCACAAAAAAACTTGAAGAAGTCCCATCGTTAGCTAAATGAGATGAACATTTTAAAAGTTGAATGGTCTCAATCGCTGAAAGTATGGCGAAGTTACGCAGAGCCAAAAAACGTACGGAATAAAAAAGAATTAAAATAAAAATTAAAATTAAGAACTAGAAAATGCATTTCCTGAGGAAAATACGTGGGAATGCTGAATAGCTGAATTGCTAAGCCCGCACACAAATCCCATTAACTACCATAAGCAGTGTTCCTTCAGTACTTATAAAGTCTGTTTAATCATTAATTGTAAAGACATACCTTAGTGCAGTCCTCCTACACCTCATCCTTTGATTTTGCTTTTAAATGTCCTTATTTCCTTCTGAGAAATCTGTTCCTGTTCTTCTGTCTGTAACTCCACACAGTAGTGCAAGGCTTTTTTCCCTGGTGTGAGAGAAAGCCTCTTGAGGGGGGAGGGGGTGAGCAGGACGCCCACTAACACACAGCTCCTTTCTCTATCTGCAAAGTACAGAGCGTCCTGACTTCCTGGTCGCCCCTCCCCCCTCAAGAGGTTTTCTCCCCTCCCCCAGGTGTGTGAGGGGGATAATTGCACTGAGGTAAAGGAAGCTATTTAGGGAAAGAATTACCATTACAAATGCTTTTTATCTACACACAAAATAAGTGAAATAACCCTTCAAACAAACCTTAATAAATCCACAACCGTACATGCGATCGATACAGCAACTTCACCGTTTGAAAGACAAGACTCTTGTGAACGCATCGATATGAAATTTATGTTGATAAACTTAAAAATGTGGCCATGTCAGCGATTTAGAAAAGAGTATCTAACAAATTTTAAAAGCGCGTTATAATGAAGGCCTATGGGGAAAAATTTGGAACTCTTGTCCTTTAGAAGCTCCAGCAACGAAAAGTAAAATGCGCATCACAAAACTGATCACATTGCCTGAAAGCAGACAAAAATACCTTCCATTTGATATATAAATTGTGTATGACAAGTAGATCTTGTGGGCGTGAGAGCAATTTGTTGCCCCTTTTTTATAGATAATCCGAGTTTTTTCAAAACTCACACTCTAAAAGTCACATGACTCACTCTAGCAACTTTCCATAGACAAGCAGTGTAATCGATAAAATTTTCTGAAAAAATCACTAAACGTAAATTTCTTTTTCACAAAAACTATAAAAGATTTCAATCTGAAAAGTCATAGCCGGATAGCTGAATATTTTGTGACCGTGGTAAAGTTTGTTTGGTGTCTGTCAGTGAAAGTATGAAGGAGGAGATACATTTTGAATCACGTACGTTTTTAAGCAGGAATAAGCATGTTCTCATTGACTTCGATGTTAAAAAAAGCGACTAAAAGCTTAATATTTTAAAAAGTATAAATAGCACAAAAAAACTTGAAGAAGTCCCATCGTTAGCTGAATGAGATGAACATTTTAAAAGTTGAATGGTCCCAATCGCTGAAAGTATGGCGAAGTTACGCAGAGCCAAAAAACGTACGGAATAAAGGATACAATTAAGAATAATAAAAAACGAATATCAATACTGGGAATGCTTATTAAAGCATTCCCACTAATTAAAATTAAAATTAAAATTAAGAATGATAAAAAACGAATAACAATACTGGGAATGCTTATTAAAGCATTCCCACTAATTAAGAATAATAAAAAACGAATAACAATACTGGGAATGCTTATTAAAGCATTCCCACTAATTAAGAATAATAAAAAATGAATAACAATACTGGGAATGCTTATTAAAGCATTCCCACTAATAATAAAAAACTAATAACAATACTGGGAATGCTTATTAAAGCATTACCACTAATTAGTGGGAATGCTTTAATAAGCATTCCCAGTATTGTTATTCGTTTTTTATTAGTGGGAATGCTTTAATAAGCATTCCCAGTATTGTTATTCGTTTTTTATTATTCTTAATTAGTGGGAATGCTTTAATAAGCATTCCCAGTATTGTTATTCATTTTTTATTATTCTTATTAACTAGAAAATGCATTTCCTGAGGAAAATACGTGGGAATGCTGAATAGCTGAATTGCTAAGCCCGCACAAATCCCATTCACCATAACCACTACACTACCTTTAGGACATACAAGCAGTGTTCCTTCAGTACTTATAAAGCCTCTCTTTAATCATTAAAGGTGTTGTAAAGGTAAAATCATTTTCCCTAAATAGCTTCCTTTACCTTAGTGCAGTCCTCCTTTACTTACCTCATCCTTTTGATTTTGCTTTTAAATGTCCTTATTTCTTCTGAGAAATCCTCACTTCCTGTTCTTCTGTCTGTAACTCCACACAGTAGTGCAAGGCTTTTTCCCTGGTGTGGAGAAAGCCTCTTGAGGGGGGAGGGGGTGAGCAGGACGCCCACTAACACACAGCTCCTTTCTCTATCTGCAAAGTACAGAGCGTCCTGACTTCCTGGTCGCCCCTCCCCCCTCAAGAGGTTTTCTCCCCTCCCCCAGGTGTGTGAGGGGGAATAATTGCACTGAGGTAAAGGAAGCTATTTAGGGAAAGAATTACCATTACAAACGCTTTTTATCTACACACAAAATAAGTGAAATAACCCTTCAAACAAACCTTAATAAATCCACAACCGTACATGCGATCGATACAGCGACTTCACCGTATAAAAGACAAGACCCTTGTGAACGCATCGATATGAAATTTATGTTGATAAACTTAAAAATGTGGCCATGTCAGCGATTTAGAAAAGAGTATCTTTGTGTGTCTTACTAACAAATTTTAAAAGCGCGTTATAATGAAGGCCTATGGGGAAAAATTTGGAACTCTTGTCCTTTAGAAGCTCCAGCAACGAAAAGTAAAATGTGCATCACAAAACTGATCACATTGCCTGAAAGCAGACAAAAATACCTTCCATTTGATATATAAATTGTGTATGACAAGTAGATCTTGTGGGCGTGAGAGCAATTTGTTCCCCCTTTTTTATAGATAATCCGAGTTTTTTTCAAAACTCACACTCTAAAGGTCACATGACTCACTCTAGCAGGTCTCCATAGAAAGACTGTTAAATCGATAAAATTTTCTGAAAAAATCACTAAAAGTAAATTGCTTTTTCACAAAAACTATAAAAGATTTCAATCTGAAAAGTCATAGCCGGATAGCTGAATATTTTGTGACCGTGGTAAAGTTTGTTTGGTGTCTGTCAGTGAAAGTATGAAGGAGGAGTTACATTTTGAATCACGTAAGATTTTAAGCAGGAATAAGCATGTTCTCATTGACTTCAATGTTAAAAAAAAGCGACTAAAAGCTTAATATTTTAAAAAATATAAATAGCACAAAAAAACTTGAAGAAGTCCCATCGTTAGCTGAATGAGATGAACATTTTAAAAGTTGAATGGTCTCAATCGCTGAAAGTATGGCGAAGTTACGCAGAGCCAAAAAACGTACGGAATAATAAAGGATACAATTAAAATTAAGAACTAGAAAATGCATTTCCTGAGGAAAATACGTGGGAATGCTGAATAGCTGAATTGCTAAGCCCGCACAAATCCCATTCACCATAACCACTATACTATCTTTAGGACATACAAGCAGTGTTCCTTCAGTACTTATAAAGCCTCTCTTTAATCATTAAAGGTGTTGTAAAGGTAAAATTATTTTCCCTAAATAACTTCCTTTACCTTTGTGCAGTCCTCCTTTACTTACCTCATCCTTTGATTTTGCTTTTAAATGTCCTTATTTCTTCTAAAAAATCCTCACTTCCTGTTCTTCTGTCTGTAACTCCACACAGTAATGCAAGGCTTTTTCCCTGGTGTGGAGAAAGCCTCTTGTGGGGGGAGGGGGTGACCAGGACGCCCACTAACACACAGCTCCTTTCTCTATCTGCAAAGTACAGAGCGTCCTGACTTCCTGGTCGCCCCTCCCCCCTCAAGAGGTTTTCTCCCATCCCCCCAGGTGAGTGAGGGGGATAATTGCACTGAGGTAAAGAAAGCTATTAAGGGAAAGAATTACCATTACAAACGCTTTTTATCTACACACAAAATAAGTGAAATAACCCTTCAAACAAACCTTAATAAGTCCACAACCGTACATGCGATCGATACAGCGACTTCACCGTATAAAAGACAAGACCCTTGTGAACGCATCGATATGAAATTTATGTTGATAAACTTAAAAATGTGGCCATGTCAGCGATTTAGAAAAGAGTATCTTTGTGTGTCTTACTAACAAATTTTAAAAGTCGGTTATAATGAAGGTCTATGGGGAAAAATTTGGAATTCTTGTCCTTTAGAAGCTCCAGCAACGAAAAGTAAAATGCGCATCACAAAACTGATCACATTGCCTGAAAGCAGACAAAAATACCTTCCATTTGATATATAAATTGTGTATGACAAGTAGATCTTGTGGGCGTGATAGCAATTTGTTCCCCCTTTTTTATAGATAATACGATTCTTTTCAAAACTCACACTGTAAAGGTCACATGACTCACTCTAGCAGCCTTTCATAGACACGCAGTGTAATCGATAACATTTTCTGAAAAAATCACTAAACGTAAATTGCTTTTTCACAAAAACTATAAAAGATTTCAATCTGAAAAGTCATAGCCGGATAGCTGAATATTTTGAGACCGTGGTAAAGTTTGTTTGGTGTCTGTCAGTGAAAGTATGAAGGAGGAGTTACATTTTGAATCACTTACGGCATGAGTTTTAAGCAGGAAATAAGCATGTTCTCATTGACTTCAATGTTAAAAAAAAGCGACTAAAAGCTTAATATTTTAAAAAATATAAATAGCACAAAAAAACTTGAAGAAGTCCCATCGTTAGCTGAATGAGATGAACATTTTAAAAGTTGAATGGTCTCAATCGCTGAAAGTATGGCGAAGTTAGGCAGAGCCAAAAAACGTACGGAATAAAGGATAAAATTAACTAGAAAATGCATTTCCTGAGGAAAATACGTGGGAATGCTGAATAGTTGAATTGCTAAGCCCGCACAAATCCCATTCACCATAACCGCTATACTATCTTTAGGACATACAAGCAGTGTTCCTTCAGTACTTATAAAGCCTCTCTTTAATCATTAAAGGTGTTGTAAAGGTAAAATCATTTTCCCTAAATAACTTCCCTTACCTTTGTGCAGTCCTCCTTTACTTACCTCATCCTTTGATTTTGCTTTTAAATGTCCTAATTTCTTCTGAGAAACCCTCACTTCCTGTTCTTCTGTCTGTAACTCCACACAGTAATGCAAGGCTTTTTCCCTGGTGTGGAGAAAGCCTCTTGAGGGGTGAGCAGGACGCCCACTAACACACAGCTCCTTTCTCTATCTGCAAAGTACAGAGCGTCCTGACTTCCTGGTCGCCCCTCCCCCTCAAGAGGTTTTCTCCCCTCCCCCCAGGTGTGTGAGGGGGATAATTGCACTGAGGTAAAGGAAGCTATTTAGGGAAAGAATTACCATTACAAACGCTTTTTATCTACACACAAAATAAGTGAAATAACCCTTCAAACAAACCTTAATAAATCCACAACCGTACATGCGATCGATACAGCGACTTCACCGTATAAAAGACAAGACCCTTGTGAACGCATCGATATGAAATTTATGTTGATAAACTTAAAAATGTGGCCATGTCAGCGATTTAGAAAAGAGTATCTTTGTGTGTCTTACTAACAAATTTTAAAAGTCGGTTATAATGAAGGTCTATGGGGAAAAATGTGGAACTCTTGTCCTTTAGAAGCTCCAGCAACGAAAAGTAAAATGCGCATCACAAAACTGATCACATTGCCTGAAAGCAGACAAAAATACCTTCCATTTGATATATAAATTGTGTATGACAAGTAGATCTTGTGGGCGTGAGAGCAATTTGTTCCCCCTTTTTTATAGATAATCCGATTCTTTTCAAAACTCACACTGTAAAGGTCACATGACTCACTCTGAGCCATGTCCATAGAAAGACTGTTTAATCGATAAAATTTTCTGAAAAAATCACTAAACGTAAATTGCTTTTTCACAAAAACTATAAAAGATTTCGATCTGAAAAGTCATAGCCGGATAGCTGAATATTTTGTGACCGTGGTAAAGTTTGTTTGGTGTCTGTCAGTGAAAGTATGAAGGAGGAGATACATTTTGAACGGCATGAGTTTTGAAGCAGGGAAAAGCATGTTCTCATTGACTTCAATGTTAAAAAAAAGCGACTAAAAGCTTAATATTTTAAAAAGTATAAATAGCACAAAAAAACTTGAAGAAGTCCCATCGTTAGCTAAATGAGATGAACATTTTAAAAGTTGAATGGTCTCAATCGCTGAAAGTATGGCGAAGTTACGCAGAGCCAAAAAACGTACGGAATAAAGGATAAAATTAAAATTAAAATTAAGAATAATAAAAAACGAATAACAATACTGGGAATGCTTATTAAAGCATTCCCACTAATAATAAAAAAACGAATAACAATACTGGGAATGCTTATTAAAGCATTCCCACTAACTAGAAAATGCATTTCCTGAGGAAAATACGTGGGAATGCTGAATAGCTGAATTGCTAAGCCCGCACAAATCCCATTCACCATAACCACTATACTATCTTTAGGACATACAAGCAGTGTTCCTTCAGTACTTATAAAGCCTCTCTTTAATCATTAAAGGTGTTGTAAAGGTAAAATCATTTTCCCTAAATAACTTCCTTTACCTTAGTGCAGTCCTCCTTTACTTACCTCATCCTTTGATTTTGCTTTTAAATGTCCTTATTTCTTCTGAGAAATCCTCACTTCCTGTTCTTCTGTCTGTAACTCCACACAGTAGTGCAAGGCTTTTTCCCTGGTGTGGAGAAAGCCTCTTGAGGGGGGAGGGGGTGAGCAGGACGCCCACTAACACACAGCTCCTTTCTCTATCTGCAAAGTACAGAGCGTCCTGACTTCCTGGTCGCCCCTCCCCCCTCAAGAGGTTTTCTCCCCTCCCCCAGGTGTGTGAGGGGGATAATTGCACTGAGGTAAAGAAAGCTATTTAGGGAAAGAATTACCATTACAAACGCTTTTTATCTACACACAAAATAAGTGAAATAACCCTTCAAACAAACCTTAATAAATCCACAACCGTACATGCGATCGATACAGCGACTTCACCGTATAAAAGACAAGACCCTTGTGAACGCATCGATATGAAATTTATGTTGATAAACTTAAAAATGTGGCCATGTCAGCGATTTAGAAAAGAGTATCTTTGTGTGTCTTACTAACAAATTTTAAAAGCGCGTTATAATGAAGGCCTATGGGGAAAAATTTGGAACTCTTGTCCTTTAGAAGCTCCAGCAACGAAAAGTAAAATGCGCATCACAAAACTGATCACATTGCCTGAAAGCAGACAAAAATACCTTCCATTTGATATATAAATTGTGTATGACAAGTAGATCTTGTGGGCGTGAGAGCAATTTGTTCCCCCTTTTTTATAGATAATCCGAGTTTTTTCAAAACTCACACTCTAAAGGTCACATGACTCACTCTGAGCCATGTCCATAGAAAGACTGTTTAATCGATAAAATTTTCTGAAAAAATCACTAAACGTAAATTGCTTTTTCACAAAAACTATAAAAGATTTCGATCTGAAAAGTCATAGCCGGATAGCTGAATATTTTGTGACCGTGGTAAAGTTTGTTTGGTGTCTGTCAGTGAAAGTATGAAGGAGGAGATACATTTTGAATCACGGCATGAGATTTTGAAGCAGGAAAAGCATGTTCTCATTGACTTCAATGTTAAAAAAAAAGCGACTAAAAGCTTAATATTTTAAAAAATATAAATAGCACAAAAAAACTTGAAGAAGTCCCATCGTTAGCTGAATGAGATGAACATTTTAAAAGTTGAATGGTCTCAATCGCTGAAAGTATGGCGAAGTTACGCAGAGCCAAAAAACGTACGGAATAATAAAGGATACAATTAAAATTAAGAACTAGAAAATGCATTTCCTGAGGAAAATACGTGGGAATGCTGAATAGCTGAATTGCTAAGCCCGCACAAATCCCATTCACCATAACCACTATACTATCTTTAGGACATACAAGCAGTGTTCCTTCAGTACTTATAAAGCCTCTCTTTAATCATTAAAGGTGTTGTAAAGGTAAAATCATTTTCCCTAAATAACTTCCTTTACCTTTGTGCAGTCCTCCTTTACTTACCTCATCCTTTGATTTTGCTTTTAAATGTCCTTATTTCTTCTGAGAAATCCTCACTTCCTGTTCTTCTGTCTGTAACTCCACACAGTAGTGCAAGGCTTTTTCCCTGGTGTGGAGAAAGCCTCTTGAGGGGGGAGGGGGTGAGCAGGACGCCCACTAACACACAGCTCCTTTCTCTATCTGCAAAGTACAGAGCGTCCTGACTTCCTGGTCGCCCCTCCCCCCTCAAGAGGTTTTCTCCCTCCCCCCAGGTGTGTGAGGGGGATAATTGCACTGAGGTAAAGGAAGCTATTTAAGGGAAAGAATTACCATTACAAATGCTTTTTATCTACACACAAAATAAGTGAAATAACCCTTCAAACAAACCTTAATAAATCCACAACCGTACATGCGATCGATACAGCGACTTCACCGTATAAAAGACAAGACCCTTGTGAACGCATCGATATGAAATTTATGTTGATAAACTTAAAAATGTGGCCATGTCAGCGATTTAGAAAAGAGTATCTTTGTGTGTCTTACTAACAAATTTTAAAAGTCGTTATAATGAAGGTCTATGGGGAAAAATTTGGAACTCTTGTCCTTTAGAAGCTCCAGCAACGAAAAGTAAAATGCGCATCACAAAACTGATCACATTGCCTGAAAGCAGACAAAAATACCTTCCATTTGATATATAAATTGTGTATGACAAGTAGATCTTGTGGGCGTGAGAGCAATTTGTTCCCCCTTTTTTATAGATAATCCGATTCTTTTCAAAACTCACACTGTAAAGGTCACATGACTCACTCTAGCAGCCATGTCCATAGACAAGACTGTTAATCGATAACATTTTCTGAAAAAATCACTAAACGTAAATTGCTTTTTCACAAAAACTATAAAAGATTTCAATCTGAAAAGTCATAGCCGGATAGCTGAATATTTTGTGACCGTGGTAAAGTTTGTTTGGTGTCTGTCAGTGAAAGTATGAAGGAGGAGATACATTTTGAACGGCACTTACGTTTTGAAGCAGGGAATAAGCATGTTCTCATTGACTTCAATGTTAAAAAAAAGCGACTAAAAGCTTAATATTTTAAAAATATAAATAGCACAAAAAACTTGAAGAAGTCCCATCGTTAGCTGAATGAGATGAACATTTTAAAAGTTGAATGGTCTCAATCGCTGAAAGTATGGCGAAGTTACGCAGAGCCAAAAAACGTACGGAATAAAGGATAAAATTAACTAGAAAATGCATTTCCTGAGGAAAATACGTGGGAATGCTGAATAGCTGAATTGCTAAGCCCGCACAAATCCCATTCACCATAACCGCTATACTATCTTTAGGACATACAAGCAGTGTTCCTTCAGTACTTATAAAGCCTCTCTTTAATCATTAAAGGTGTTGTAAAGGTAAAATCATTTTCCCTAAATAACTTCCCTTACCTTTGTGCAGTCCTCCTTTACTTACCTCATCCTTTGATTTTGCTTTTAAAATGTCCTTAATTTCTTCTGAGAAATACTCACTTCCTGTTCTTCTGTCTGTAACTCCACACAGTAATGCAAGGCTTTTTCCCTGGCGTGGAGAAAGCCTCTTGAGGGGGGAGGGGGTGAGCAGGACGCCCACTAACACACAGCTCCTTTCTCTATCTGCAAAGTACAGAGCGTCCTGACTTCCTGGTCGCCCCTCCCCCCTCAAGAGGTTTTCTCCCCTCCCCCCAGGTGTGTGAGGGGGATAATTGCACTGAGGTAAAGGAAGCTATTTAAGGAAAGAATTACCATTACAAACGCTTTTTATCTACACACAAAATAAGTGAAATAACCCTTCAAACAAACCTTAATAAATCCACAACCGTACATGCGATCGATACAGCGACTTCACCGTATAAAAGACAAGACCCTTGTGAACGCATCGATATGAAATTTATGTTGATAAACTTAAAAATGTGGCCATGTCAGCGATTTAGAAAAGAGTATCTTTGTGTGTCTTACTAACAAATTTTAAAAGTCGGTTATAATGAAGGTCTATGGGGAAAAATTTGGAACTCTTGTCCTTTAGAAGCTCCAGCAACGAAAAGTAAAATGCGCATCACAAAACTGATCACATTGCCTGAAAGCAGACAAAAATACCTTCCATTTGATATATAAATTGTGTATGACAAGTAGATCTTGTGGGCGTGAGAGCAATTTGTTCCCCCTTTTTTATAGATAATACGATTCTTTTCAAAACTCACACTGTAAAGGTCACATGACTCACTCTGAGCCATGTCCATAGAACGCAGACTGTTTAATCGATAAAATTTTCTGAAAAAATCACTAAACGTAAATTGCTTTTTCACAAAAACTATAAAAGATTTCAATCTGAAAAGTCATAGCCGGATAGCTGAATATTTTGTGACCGTGGTAAAGTTTGTTTGGTGTCTGTCAGTGAAAGTATGAAGGAGGAGATACATTTTGAACGGCATGAGTTTTGAAGCAGGGAAAAGCATGTTCTCATTGACTTCAATGTTAAAAAAAAGCGACTAAAAGCTTAATATTTTAAAAAAGTATAAATAGCACAAAAAAACTTGAAGAAGTCCCATCGTTAGCTGAATGAGATGAACATTTTAAAAGTTGAATGGTCTCAATCGCTGAAAGTATGGCGAAGTTACGCAGAGCCAAAAAACGTACGGAATAAAGGATAAAATTAAAATTAAAATTAAGAATAATAAAAAACGAATAACAATACTGGGAATGCTTATTAAAGCATTCCCACTAATAATAAAAAACGAATAACAATACTGGGAATGCTTATTAAAGCATTCCCACTAACTAGAAAATGCATTTCCTGAGGAAAATACGTGGGAATGCTGAATAGCTGAATTGCTAAGCCCGCACAAATGCCATTCACCATAACCACTATACTATCTTTAGGACATACAAGCAGTGTTCCTTCAGTACTTCTAAAGCCTCTCTTTAATCATTAAAGGTGTTGTAAAGGTAAAATCATTTTCCCTAAATAACTTCCTTTACCTTAGTGCAGTCCTCCTTTACTTACCTCATCCTTTGATTTTGCTTTTAAATGTCCTTATTTCTTCTGAGAAATCCTCACTTCCTGTTCTTCTGTCTGTAACTCCACACAGTAGTGCAAGGCTTTTTCCCTGGTGTGGAGAAAGCCTCTTGAGGGGGGAGGGGGTGAGCAGGACGCCCACTAACACACAGCTCCTTTCTCTATCTGCAAAGTACAGAGCGTCCTGAACTTCCTGGTCGCCCCCTCCCCCCTCAAGAGGTTTTCTCCCCTCCCCCGGGTGTGTGAGGGGGATAATTGCACTGAGGTAAAGAAAGCTATTTAGGGAAAGAATTACCATTACAAACGCTTTTTATCTACACACAAAATAAGTGAAATAACCCTTCAAACAAACCTTAATAAATCCACAACCGTACATGCGATCGATACAGCGACTTCACCGTATAAAAGACAAGACTCTTGTGAACGCATCGATATGAAATTTATGTTGATAAACTTAAAAATGTGGCCATGTCAGCGATTTAGAAAAGAGTATCTTTGTGTGTCTTACTAACAAATTTTAAAAGTCGGTTATAATGAAGGTCTATGGGGAAAAATTTGGAACTCTTGTCCTTTAGAAGCTCCAGCAACGAAAAGTAAAATGCGCATCACAAAACTGATCACATTGCCTGAAAGCAGACAAAAATACCTTCCATTTGATATATAAATTGTGTATGACAAGTAGATCTTGTGGGCGTGAGAGCAATTTGTTCCCCCTTTTTTATAGATAATCCGATTCTTTTCAAAACTCACACTGTAGAGGTCACATGACTCACTCTGAGCCATGTCCATAGAAAGACTGTTTAATCGATAAAATTTTCTGAAAAAATCACTAAACGTAAATTGCTTTTTCACAAAAACTATAAAAGATTTCGATCTGAAAAGTCATAGCCGGATAGCTGAGTATTTTGTGACCGTGGTAAAGTTTGTTTGGTGTCTGTCAGTGAAAGTATGAAGGAGGAGATACATTTTGAACGGCATGAGTTTTGAAGCAGGAAAAAGCATGTTCTCATTGACTTCAATGTTAAAAAAAAGCGACTAAAAGCTTAATATTTTAAAAAGTATAGATAGCACAAAAAAACTTGAAGAAGTCCCATCGTTAGCTAAATGAGATGAACATTTTAAAAGTTGAATGGTCTCAATCGCTGAAAGTATGGCGAAGTTACGCAGAGCCAAAAAACTTACGGAATAAAGGATAAAATTAATAAGAATAATAAAAAACGAAATAACAATACTGGGAATGCTTATTAAAGCATTCCCACTAATAAGAATAATAAAAAACGAATAACAATACTGGGAATGCTTATTAAAGCATTCCCACTAATAATAAAAAACGAATAACAATACTGGGAATGCTTATTAAAGCATTCCCACTAATTAATAAGAACTAGAAAATGCATTTCCTGAGGAAAATACGTGGGAATGCTGAATAGCTGAATTGCTAAGCCATAGACAAGCAGTGTAATCGATAAAATTTTCTCCTCCTTCATACTTTCACTGACAGACACCAAACAAACTTTACCACGGTCACAAAATATTCAGCTATCCGGCTATGACTTTTCAGATTGAAATCTTTTATAGTTTTTGTGAAAAAGCAATTTACGTTTAGTGATTTTTTCAGAAAATTTTATCGATTTAACAGTCTTCCTATGGAGACCTGTTAGAGTGAGTCATGTGACCTTTAGAGTGTGAGTTTTGAAAAAACTTGGATTATCTATAAAAAAGGGGGAACAAATTGCTCTCACGCCCACAAGATCTACTTGTCATACACAATTTATATATCAAATGGAAGGTATTTTTGTCTGCTTTCAGGCAATGTGATCAGTTTTGTGATGCGCATTTTACTTTTCGTTGCTGGAGCTTCTAAAGGACAAGAGTTCCAAAATGTTCCCCATAGGCCTTCATTATAACGCGCTTTTAAAATTTGTTAGTAAGACACACAAAGATACTCTTTTCTAAGCGTTTGTAATGGTAATTCTTTCCCTAAATAGCTTCCTTTACCTCAGTGCAATTATCCCCCTCACTCACCCGGGGGAGGGGAGAAAACCTCTTGAGGGGGGAGGGGCGACCAGGAAGTCAGGACGCTCTGTACTTTGCAGATAGAGAAAGGAGCTGTGTGTTAGTGGGCGTCCTGCTCACCCCCTCCCCCCTCAAGATGCTTTCTCCACACCATGGAAAAAGCCTTGCACTACTGTGTGGAGTTACAGACAGAAGAACAGGAAGTGAGGATTTCTCAGAAGAAATAAGGACATTTAAAATCAAAATCAAAGGATGAGGTAAGTAAAGGAGGACTGCACTAAGGTAAAGGAAGTTATTTAGGGAAAATGATTTTACCTTTACAACACCTTTAATGATTAAAGAGAGGCTTTATAAGTACTGAAGGAACACTGCTTGTATGTCCTAAAGATAGTATAGTGGTTATGGTGAATGGGATTTGTACGGGCTTAGCAATTCAGCTGTTCAGCATTCCCACGTATTTTCCTCAGGAAATGCATTTTCTAGTTATTATTATGTCTTAATTAGTGGGAATGCTTTAATAAGCATTCCCAGTATTGTTATTCGTTTTTTATTATTCTTAATTTTAATTTTAATTTTAATTGTATCCTTTATTATTCCGTACGTTTTTTGGCTCTGCGTAACTTCGCCATACTTTCAGCGATTGAGACCATTCAACTTTTAAAATGTTCATCTCATTCAGCTAACGATGGGACTTCTTCCAGTTTTTTTGTGCTATTTATATTTTTTAAAATATTAAGCTTTTAGTCGCTTTTTTTTTACATTGAAGTCAATGAGAACATGCTTATTCCTGCTTAAAATCTTACGTGATTCAAAATGTAACTCCTCCTTCATACTTTCACTGACAGACACCAAGCAAACTTTACCACGGTCACAAAATATTCAGCTATCCGGCTATGACTTTTCAGATTGAAATCTTTTATAGTTTTTGTGAAAAAGCAATTTACGTTTAGTGATTTTTTCAGAAAATGTTATCGATTTAACAGTCTTTCTATGGAGACCTGCTAGAGTGAGTCATGTGACCTTTAGAGTGTGAGTTTTGAAAAAACTCGGATTATCTATAAAAAAGGGGGAACAAATTGCTCTCACGCCCACAAGATCTACTTGTCATACACAATTTATATATCAAATGGAAGGTATTTTTGTCTGCTTTCAGGCAATGTGATCAGTTTTGTGATGCGCATTTTACTTTTCGTTGCTGGAGCTTCTAAAGGACAAGAGTTCCAAAAATTTTCCCATAGACCTTCATTATAACGACTTTTAAAATTTGTTAGTAAGACACACAAAGATACTCTTTTCTAAATCGCTGGCATGGCCACATTTTTAAGTTTATCAACATAAATTTCATATCGATGCGTTCACAAGGGTCTTGTCTTTTATACGGTGAAGTCGCTGTATCGATCGCATGTACGGTTGTGGATTTATTAAGGTTTGTTTGAAGGGTTATTTCGGTAACTTATTTTGTGTGTAGATAAAAAGCGTTTGTAATGGTAATTCTTTCCCTAAATAGCTCTTTACCTCAGTGCAATTATCCCCCTCACACACCTGGGGGAGGGAGAAAAGCTCTTGAGGGGGGAGGGGCGACCAGGAAGTCAGGACGCTCTGTACTTTGCAGATAGAGAAAGGAGCTGTGTGTTAGTGGGCGTCCTGCTCACCCCCTCCCCCCTCAAGAGGCTTTTCCACACCAGGGAAAAAGCCTTGCATTACTGTGTGGAGTTACAGACAGAAGAACAGGAAGTGAGGATTTCTCAGAAGAAATAAGGACATTTAAAAGCAAAATCAAAGGATGAGGTAAGTAAAGGAGGACTGCACAAAGGTAAAGGAAGTTATTTAGGGAAAATTATTTTACCTTTACAACACCTTTAATGATTAAAGAGAGGCTTTAGAAGTACTGAAGGAACACTGCTTGTATGTCCTAAAGATAGTATAGTGGTTATGGTGAATGGGATTTGTGCGGGCTTAGCAATTCAGCTATTCAGCATTCCCACGTATTTTCCTCAGGAAATGCATTTTTAGTGGGAATGCTTTAATAAGCATTCCCAGTATTGTTATTCGTTTTTTATTATTAGTGGGAATGCTTTAATAAGCATTCCCAGTATTGTTATTCGTTTTTTATTATTAGTGGGAATGCTTTAATAAGCATTCCCAGTATTGTTATTCGTTTTTTATTATTCTTATTTTATCCTTTATTAGTGGGAATGCTTTAATAAGCATTCCCAGTATTGTTATTCGTTTTTTATTATTCTTATTAATTTTATTTTATTCCGTACGTTTTTTGGCTCTGCGTAACTTCGCCATACTTTCAGCGATTGAGACCATTCAACTTTTAAAATGTTCATCTCATTCAGCTAACGATGGGACTTCTTCAAGTTTTTTTGTGCTATTTATATTTTTTAAAATATTAAGCTTTTAGTCGCTTTTTTTTTAACATTGAAGTCAATGAGAACATGCTTATTCCTGCTTCAAAACTCATGCCGTACAAAATGTATCTCCTCCTTCATACTTTCACTGACAGACACCAAACAAACTTTACCACGGTCACAAAATATTCAGCTATCCGGCTATGACTTTTCAGATTGAAATCTGTTATAGTTTTTGTGAAAAAGCAATTTACGTTTAGTGATTTTTTCAGAAAATTTTATCGATTTAACAGTCTTTCTATGGAGAGCTGTTAGAGTGAGTCATGTGACCTTTAGAGTGTGAGTTTTGAAAAGAATCGTATTATCTATAAAAAAGGGGGAACAAATTGCTCTCACGCCCACAAGATCTACTTGTCATACACAATTTATATATCAAATGGAAGGTATTTTTGTCTGCTTTCAGGCAATGTGATCAGTTTTGTGATGCGCATTTTACTCTTCGTTGCTGGAACTTCTAAAGGACAAGAGTTCCAAATTTTTCCCCATAGACCTTCATTATAACCGACTTTTAAAATTTGTTAGTAAGACACACAAAGATACTCTTTTCTAAATCGCTGACATGGCCACATTTTTAAGTTTATCAACATAAATTTCATATCGATGCGTTCACAAGGGTCTTGTCTTTTATACGGTGAAGTCGCTGTATCGATCGCATGTACGGTTGTGGATTTATTAAGGTTTGTTTGAAGGGTTATTTCACTTATTTTGTGTGTAGATAAAAAGCGTTTGTAATGGTAATTCTTTCCCTAAATAGCTTCCTTTACCTCAGTGCAATTATCCCCCTCACACACCTGGGGGAGGGGAGAAAACCTCTTGAGGGGGGAGGGGCGACCAGAAGTCAGGACGCTCTGTACTTTGCAGATAGAGAAAGGAGCTGTGTGTTAGTGGGCGTCCTGCTCACCCCCTCCCCCCTCAAGAGGCTTTCTCCACACCAGGGAAAAAGCCTTGCATTACTGTGTGGAGTTACAGACAGAAGAACAGGAAGTGAGGATTTCTCAGAAGAAATAAGGACATTTAAAAGCAAAATCAAAGGATGAGGTAAGTAAAGGAGGACTGCACAAAGGTAAAGGAAGTTATTTAGGGAAAATGATTTTACCTTTACAACACCTTTAATGATTAAAGAGAGGCTTTATAAGTACTGAAGGAACACTGCTTGTATGTCCTAAAGATAGTATAGTGGTTATGGTGAATGGGATTTGTGCGGGCTTAGCAATTCAGCTATTCAGCATTCCCACGTATTTTCCTCAGGAAATGCATTTTCTAGTTCATTATTTTAATTTTATCCTTTATTCCGTACGTTTTTTGGCTCTGCGTAACTTCGCCATACTTTCAGCGATTGAGACCATTCAACTTTTAAAATGTTCATCTCATTTAGCTAACGATGGGACTTCTTCAAGTTTTTTTGTGCTATTTATACTTTTTAAAATATTAAGCTTTTAGTCGCTTTTTTTTAACATTGAAGTCAATGAGAACATGCTTTTTCCTGCTTCAAAACTCATGCCGTACAAAATGTATCTCCTCCTTCATACTTTCACTGACAGACACCAAACAAACTTTACCACGGTCACAAAATATTCAGCTATCCGGCTATGACTTTTCAGATTGAAATCTTTTATAGTTTTTGTGAAAAAGCAATTTACGTTTAGTGATTTTTTCAGAAAATTTTATCGATTAAACAGTCTTCCTATGGACACCTGGCTAGAGTGAGTCATGTGACCTTTACAGTGTGAGTTTTGAAAAAACTCGATTATCTATAAAAAAGGGGGAACAAATTGCTCTCACGCCCACAAGATCTACTTGTCATACACAATTTATATATCAAATGGAAGGTATTTTTGTCTGCTTTCAGGCGATGTGATCAGTTTTGTGATGCACATTTTACTTTTCGTTGCTGGAGCTTCTAAAGGACAAGAGTTCCAAATTTTTCCCCATAGGCCTTCATTATAACGCGCTTTTAAAATTTGTTAGTAAGACACACAAAGATACTCTTCTAAATCGCTGACATGGCCACATTTTTAAGTTTATCAACATAAATTTCATATCAATGCGTTCACAAGGGTCTTGTCTTTCAAACGGTGAAGTCGCTGTATCGATCGCATGTACGGTTGTGGATTTATTAAGGTTTGTTTGAAGGGTTATTTCACTTATTTTGTGTGTAGATAAAAAGCGTTTGTAATGGTAATTCTTTCCCTAAATAGCTTTCTTTACCTCAGTGCAATTATCCCCTCACACACCTGGGGAGGGGAGAAAATCTCTTGAGGGGGAGGGGCGACCAGGAAGTAAGGACGCTCTGTACTTTGCAGATAGAGAAAGGAGCTGTGTGTTAGTGGGCGTCCTGCTCACCCCCTCCCCCTCAAGAGGCTTTCTCCACACCAGGGAAAAAGCCTTGCACTACTGTGTGGAGTTACAGACAGAAGAACAGGAAGTGAGGATTTCTCAGAAGAAATAAGGACATTTAAAAGCAAAATCAAAGGATGAGGTAAGTAAAGGAGGACTGCACTAAGGTAAAGGAAGTTATTTAGGGAAAATGATTTTACCTTTACAACACCTTTAATGATTAAAGAGAGGCTTTATAAGTACTGAAGGAACACTGCCTGTATGTCCTAAAGATAGTATAGTGGTTATGGTGAATGGCATTTGTGCGGGCTTAGCAATTCAATTCAGCATTCCCACTATTCAGGAAAGCATTCTAGTTAGTGGGAATGCTTTAATAAGCATTCCCAGTATTGTATTAGTGGGAATGCTTTTAAGCATTCCAGTATTGTTATTCGTTTTTTATTATTAGTGGGAAGCTTTAATAAGCATTCCCAATTGTTATGTTTTTATTATTCTTAATTTTATCCTTTATTAGTGGAATGCTTTTAAGCATTCAGTATTGTTAGTTTTTTATTATTCTTATTATGTCTTAATTTTATTATTCCGTACGTTTTTTGGCTCTGCGTAACTTCGCCATACTTTCAGCGATTGAGACCATTCAACTTTTAAAATGTTCATCTCATTCAGCTAACGATGGGACTTCTTCAAGTTTTTTTGTGCTATTTATATTTTTTTAAAATATTAAGCTTTTAGTCGCTTTTTTTTAACATTGAAGTCAATGAGAACACGCTTATTCCTGCTTAAAAACGTACGTGATTCAAAATGTAACTCCTCCTTCATACTTTCACTGACAGACACCAAACAAACTTTACCACGGTCACAAAATATTCAGCTATCCGGCTATGACTTTTCAGATTGAAATCTTTTATAGTTTTTGTGAAAAAGCAATTTACGTTTAGTGATTTTTTCAGAAAATTTTATCGATTACACTGCGTGTCTATGGAGCTGGCTTAGAGTGTGTCATGTGACCTTTAGAGTGTGAGTTTTGAAAAGAATCGTATTATCTATAAAAAAGGGGGAACAAATTGCTCTCACGCCCACAAGATCTACTTGTCATACACAATTTATATATCAAATGGAAGGTATTTTTGTCTGCTTTCAGGCAATGTGATCAGTTTTGTGATGCGCATTTTACTTTTCGTTGCTGGAGCTTCGAAAGGACAAGAGTTCCAACATTTCTCCCATAGGCCTTCATTATAAACGTCATTTAATTTTTGCCAATAAAATGCACAACGACACTCTTTTCTAAATCGCTGACATGGCCACATTTTTAAGTTTATCAACATAAATTTCATATCGATGCGTTCACAAGGGTCTTGTCTTTTATACGGTGAAGTCGCTGTATCGATCGCATGTACGGTTGTGGATTTATTAAGGTTTGTTTGAAGGGTTATTTCACTTATTTTGTGTGTAGATAAAAAGCGTTTGTAATGGTAATTCTTTCCCTAAATAGCTTCCTTTACCTCAGTGCAATATTCCCCTCACACACCTGGGGGAGGGGAGAAAACCTCTTGAGGGGGGAGGGGCGACCAGGACACTCTCTACTTTGCAGATAAAGGAGCTGTGGGTTAGTGGGCGTCCTGCTCACCCCCTCAAGAGGCTTTCTTCACACCAGGGAAAAAGCCTTGCACTACTGTGTGGAGTTACAGACAGAAGAACAGGAAGTGAGGGTTTTTCAGAAGAAATAAGGACATTTAAAAGCAAAATCAAAGGATGAGATAAGTAAAGGAGGACTGCACTAAGGTAAAGGAAGCTATTTAGGGAAAATTATTTTACCTTTACAACACCTTTAATGATCAGAGAGGCTTTATAAGTACTGAAGGAACACTGCTTGTATGTCCTAAAGATAGTGTAGTGGTTATGGTGAATGGCATTTGAGCGGGCTTAGCAATTCAGCATTCCCACGTATTTTCCTCAGGAAATGCATTTTCTAGTTCCGTACGTTTTTTGGCTCTGCGTAACTTCGCCATACTTTCAGCGATTGAGACCATTCAACTTTTAAAATGTTCATCTCATTTAGCTAACGATGGGACTTCTTCAAGTTTTTTTGTGCTATTTATACTTTTTAAAATATTAAGCTTTTAGTCGCTTTTTTTTAACATTGAAGTCAATGAGAACATGCTTTTTCCTGCTTCAAAACTCATGCCGTAGAAAATGTATCTCCTCCTTCATACTTACACTGACATACACCAAGCAAACTTTACCACGGTCACAAAATATTCAGCTATCCGGCTATGACTTTTCAGATTGAAATCTTTTATAGTTTTTGTGAAAAAGCAATTTACGTGTAGTGATTTTTTCAGAAAATGTTATCGATTTAACATTCTTCCTATGGAGACCTGCTAGAGTGAGTCATGTGACCTTTAGAGTGTGAGTTTTGAAAAAACTCGGATTATCTATAAAAAAGGGGGAACAAATTGCTCTCACGCCCACAAGATCTACTTGTCATACACAATTTATATATCAAATGGAAGGTATTTTTGTCTGCTTTCAGGCAATGTGATCAGTTTTGTGATGCGCATTTTACTTTTCATTGCTGGAGCTTCTAAAGGACAAGAGTTCCAAATGTTCCCCATAGGCCTTCATTATAACGCGCTTTTAAAATTTGTTAGTAAGACACACAAAGATACTCTTTTCTAAATCGCTGACATGGCCACATTTTTACGTTTATCAACATAAATTTCATATCGATGCGTTCACAAGGGTCTTGTCTTTTATACGGTGAAGTCGCTGTATCGATCGCATGTACGGTTGTGGATTTATTAAGGTTTGTTTGAAGGGTTATTTCACTTATTTTGTGTGTAGATAAAAAGCGTTTGTAATGGTAATTCTTTCCCTAAATAGCTTCCTTTACCTCAGTGCAATTATCCCCCTCACTCACCCGGGGGAGGGGAGAAAACCTATTGAGGGGGAGGGGCGACCAGGAAGTCAGGATGCTCTGTACTTTGCAGATAGAGAAAGGAGCTGTGTGTTAGTGGGCGTCCTGCTGACCCCCTCCCCCCTCAAGAGGCTTTCTCCACACCAAGGAAAAAGCCTTGCACTACTGTGTGGAGTTACAGACAGAAGAACAGGAATGAGATTTGAAGCAGGAAAAAGCATGTTCTCATTGACTTCAATGTTAAAAAAAGCGACTAAAAGCTTAATAATTTAAAAAGTATAAATAGCACAAATAAGGACATTTAAAATCAAAATCAAAGGATGAGGTAAGTAAAGGAGGACTGCACTAAGGTAAAGGAAGTTATTTAGGGAAAATGATTTTACCTTTACAACACCTTTAATGATTAAAGAGAGGCTTTATAAGTACTGAAGAAATAAGGACATTTAAAATCAAAATCAAAGGATGAGGTAAGTAAAGGAGGACTGCACTAAGGTAAAGGAAGTTATTTAGGGAAAATGATTTTACCTTTACAACACCTTTAATGATTAAAGAGAGGCTTTATAAGTACTGAAGGAACACTGCTTGTATGTCCTAAAGATAGTATAGTGGTTATGGTGAATGGGATTTGTGCGGGCTTAGCAATTCAGCTATTCAGCATTCCCACGTATTTTCCTCAGGAAATGCATTTTCTAGTTCTTATTAATTTTATTCCGTACGTTTTTCAGAAGAAATAAGGACATTTAAAATCAAAATCAAAGGATGAGGTAAGTAAAGGAGGACTGCACTAAGGTAAAGGAAGTTATTTAGGGAAAATGATTTTACCTTTACAACACCTTTAATGATTAAAGAGAGGCTTTATAAGTACTGAAGGAACACTGCTTGTATGTCCTAAAGATAGTATAGTGGTTATGGTGAATGGGATTTGTGCGGGCTTAGCAATTCAGCTATTCAGCATTCCCACGTATTTTCCTCAGGAAATGCATTTTCTAGTTAGTGGGAATGCTTTAATAAGCATTCCCAGTATTGATATTCGTTTTTTATTATTCTTAATTTTATCCTTTATTCCGTACGTTTTTTGGCTCTGCGTAACTTCGCCATACTTTCAGCGATTGAGACCATTCAACTTTTAAAATGTTCATCTTATTTAGCTAACGATGGGACTTCTTCAAGTTTTTTTGTGCTATTTATATTTTTTTAAATATTAAGCTTTTAGTCGCTTTTTTTTAACATTGAAGTCAATGAGAACATGCTTTTCCCTGCTTCAAAACTCATGCCGTTCAAAATGTATCTCCTCCTTCATACTTTCACTGACAGACACCAAACAAACTTTACCACGGTCACAAAATATTCAGCTATCCGGCTATGACTTTTCAGATCGAAATCTTTTATAGTTTTTGTGAAAAAGCAATTTACGTTTAGTGATTTTTTCAGAAAATGTTATCGATTAAACAGTCTTCCTATGGACATGGCTCAGAGTGAGTCATGTGACCTTTACAGTGTGAGTTTTGAAAAAACTCGGATTATCTATAAAAAAGGGGGAACAAATTGCTCTCACGCCCACAAGATCTACTTGTCATACACAATTTATATATCAAATGGAAGGTATTTTTGTCTGCTTTCAGGCGATGTGATCAGTTTTGTGATACGCATTTTACTTTTCGTTGCTGGAGCTTCTAAAGGACAAGAGTTCCAAATTTTTCCCCATAGACCTTCATTATAATGCGCTTTTAAAATTTGTTAGTAAGACACACAAAGATACTCTTTTCTAAATCGCTGACATGGCCACATTTTTAAGTTTATCAACATAAATTTCATATCGATGCGTTCACAAGGGTCTTGTCTTTTATACGGTGAAGTCGCTGTATCGATCGCATGTACGGTTGTGGATTTATTAAGGTTTGTTTGAAGGGTTATTTCACTTATTTTCTGTGTAGATAAAAAGCGTTTGTAATGGTAATTCTTTCCCTAAATAGCTTCCTTTACCTCAGTGCAATTATCCCCCTCACTCACCCGGGGGAGGGGAGGAAACCTCTTGAGGGGGAGGGGCGACCAGGAAGTCAGGACGCTCTGTACTTTGCAGATAGAGAAAGGAGCTGTGTGTTAGTGGGCGTCCTGCTCACCCCCTCCCCCCTCAAGAGGCTTTCTCCACACCAGGGAAAAAGCCTTGCACTACTGTGTGGAGTTACAGACAGAAGAACAGGAAGTGAGGTTTTCCCAGAAGAAATAAGGACATTTAAAATCAAAATCAAAGGATGAGGTAAGTAAAGGAGGACTGCACTAGGGTAAAGGAAGTTATTTAGGGAAAATGATTTTACCTTTACAACACCTTTAGGGCCATTTCACACTGGTGCATTTTTGCCGCGTTTTCGCGCTAAAAATAGCGCTATTAAAACGCACCCCTCGATTGAAATGAATTAAAAACGCTGTTAAAACGCGGTAAAATCGCGGTGTTTTGACGCGATTTTAATCGCAGAAAAAAACACTGAGATTTTACCGCGATTTTACCGCGTTTTAACGCGTTTTTACCGCGTTTTTAATTCATTTCAATGGAGGGGGTCATGGGGGGCGTTTTAATAGCGCTATTTTTAGCGTGAAAACGCGGCAAAAACGCACCAGTGTGAAATGGCCCTTAAAGATTAAAGAGAGGCTTTATAAGTACTGAAGGAACACTGCTTGTATGTCCTAAAGATAGTATAGTGGTTATGGTGAATGGGATTTGTGCGGGCTTAGCAATTCAGCTATTCAGCATTCCCACGTATTTTCCTCAGGAAATGCATTTTCTAGTTCGTTTTTTATTATTCTTATTAATTTTAATTTTAATTTTATCCTTTATTCCGTACGTTTTTTGGCTCTGCGTAACTTCGCCATACTTTCAGCGATTGAGACCATTCAACTTTTAAAATGTTCATCTCATTCAGCTAACGATGGAACTTCTTCAAGTTTTTATGTAGTATTTATACTTTTTAAAATATTAAGCTTTTAGTCGCTTTTTTTTAACATTGAAGTCAATGAGAACATGCTTTTTCCTGCTTCAAAACTCATGCCGTAAAAAATGTATCTCCTCCCTCATACTTTCTCTGACAGACACCAAACAAACTTTACCACGGTCACAAAATATTCAGCTATCCGGCTATGACTTTTCAGATTGAAATCTTTTATAGTTTTTGTGAAAAAGCAATTTACGTTTAGTGATTTTTTCAGAAAATTTTATCGATTTAACAGTCTTTCTATGGAGACCTGTTAGAGTGAGTCATGTGACCTTTAGAGTGTGAGTTTTGAAAAAACTCGGATTATCTATAAAAAAGGGGGAACAAATTGCTCTCACGCCCACAAGATCTACTTGTCATACACAATTTATATATCAAATTGTAGGTATTTTTGTCTGCTTTCAGGCAATGTGATCAGTTTTGTGATATGCATTTTACTTTTCGTTGCTGGAGCTTCGAAAGGACAAGAGCTCCAAATTTTTTCCCATAGACTTTCATTCTAAACGACATTTAATTTTTGCCAATAAAACACACGACACTCTTTTCTAAATCGCTGACATGGCCACATTTTTAGGTTTATCAACATAAATTTCATATCAATGCGTTCACAAGGGCCTTGTCTTTAAAACGGTGAAGTCGCTGTATCAATCGCATGTACGGTTGTGGATTTATTAAGGTTTGTTTGAAGGGTTCGGTATCTCATTTGGTGTGTGAATTAAAAGGCGTTTGTAATGGTAATTCCCTCTCAGTGCAATATTCCCCCTCACACACCTGCTGTGGAGAAAACCTCTTGAGGGGAGGGGCGACCAGGACACTCTCTACTTTGCAGATAAGAGAAAGGAGCTGTGTGTTAGTGGGCGTTCTGCTCACTCCCTCCCCTCTCAAGAGGCTTTCTCCACACCAGGGAAAAAGCCTTGCATTACTGTGTGGAGTTTCAGACAGAAGAACAGGAAGTGAGGGTTTCTCATAAGAAATAGGGACATTTAAAAGCAAAATCAAAGGATGAGGTAAGTAAAGGAGGACTGCACTAAGGTAAAGGAAGCTATTTAGGGAAAATTATTTTACATTTACAACACCTTTAATGATCAAAGAGAGGCTTTAGAAGTACTGAAGGAACACTGCTTGTATGTCCTAAAGATAGTATAGTGGTTATGGTGAATGGCATTTGTGCGGGTTTCGCAATTCAGCTATTCAGCATTCCCACACATTTTCCTCAGGAGATGCATTTTCTATTTCTTAATTTTATCCTTTATTCCGTACGTTTTTTGGCTCTGCGTAACTTCGCCATACTTTCAGCGATTGAGACCATTCAACTTTAAAAAAATGTCATCTCATTCAGCTAATGATGGGACTTCTTCAAGTTTTTTTGTACTATTTATACTTTTTAAAATATTAAGCTTTTAGTCGCTTTTTTTTAACATTGAATTCAATGAGAACATCCTTTTTACCGCTTAAAATCTAATGCGCTACAAAATGTATCTCCTCCTTCATACTTTCACTGACAGACACCAAACAAACTTTAAAACGGTCACAAAATATTCAGCTATCCGGCTATGACTTTTCAGATTGATATCTTTTATAGTTTTTGTGAAAAACCAATTTACGTTTACTTATTTTTTCAGAAAATGTTATCGATTTAACAGTCTTCCTATGCACGTGGCTCAGAGTGTGTCATGTGACCTTTACAGTGTGAGTATTGAAAAAATCGGATTATCTATAAAAAAAGGGGGAACAAATTGATCTCACGCCCCCAAAAGATCTATTTGTCATACACAATTTATATATCAAATTGTAGGTATTTTTGTCTGCTTTCAGGCAATGTGATCAGTTTTGTAAAGCGCATTTTACTTTTCGTTGCTGGAGCTTCTAAAGGACAAGATTTTCAAAATTTCTCCCATTGGCCTTCATTATAACTGGCTTTTAAAATTTGTTGGCATGACGCACAACGACACTCTTTTCTAAATCGCTGACATGGCCACATTTTTAGGTTTATCAACATAAATTTCATAACATTGCGTTTTACAAGGGCTGTGTCTTTAAAACGGTGTAGTCGCTGTATCGATCGCATGTACGGTTGTGGATTTATTAAGGTTTGTTTGAAGGGTTCAGTAACTAATTTGGTCTGTGAATTAAATGCGTTTGTAATGGTAATTCTTTCCCTAAATAGCTTCCTTTACCTCAGTGCAATATTCCTTCTCACACACCTGGGGGGGAGAAAACCTCTTGAGGGGGAGGGGCGACCAGGACACTCTCTACTTTGCAGATAAGAGAAAGGAGCTGTGTGTTAGTGGGCGTCCTGCTCACTCCCTCCCCCCTCAAGAGGCTTTCTCCACACCAGGGAAAAAGCCTTGCATTACTGTGTGGGTTCTACAGACAGAAGAACAGGAAGTGAGGGTTTCTCAGAAGAAATAAAGACATTTAAAAGCAAAATCAAAGGATGAGGTAAGTAAAGGAGGACTGCACTAAGGTAAAGGAAGCTATTAAGGGAAAATTATTTTACGTTTACAACACCTTTAATGATCAAAGAGAGGCTTTATAAGTACGGAAGGAACACTGCGTGTATGTCCTAAAGATAGTATAGTGGTTATGGTGAATGGCATTTGTGCGGGCTTAGCAATTCTGCTATTCAGCATTCCCACGTATTTTCCTCAGGAAATGCATTTTCTAGTTAGTGGGAATGCTTTAATAAGCATTCCCAGTATTGTTATTCGTTTTTTTTATTATTCTTAATTAGTGGGAATTAATTAATAAGCATTCCCAGTATTGTTATTCGTTTTTTATTATTAGTGGGAATGCTTTAATAGTGGTTAAAGTGGTTAAAGTGCAACAATAAAAGTGAAATATTTCTTTAAATTTCGTACCATGGGGGGTGTAATCAGGGCCGCCATCAGGAATTATGGGGCCCTTACACAGCTTTAGGCATGGGCCCCCTTGAGCAGAGAACCGGGGGGGTGCTGCCGCAATTTGATAAGTGGGGGGCTGCCGTGATTTGATAAGCGGGGGGTTCCTTTACAAAAAAAGAAATAAAGAAAAATATATATTAATATATATTAAAAAAAGGGTGGTAGCCATCCGGGGGCCCTGGGGACCTCTGGGCCCTTTAATAAAAATAAACCTCTGGGCCCTTTAACGAAAAAGAAATAAAAATATATATATATATAAAAAATATTATAATAAAAAACAAGGGGGTTGCCTGGGGACCTCTGAGCCTTTTACTAAAAATATATCTATATATAAAAAAAATTAAAGAAAATATAAAACATTTAAAACATTTTTATAAGCAAAAAGGTTGTCATCTGGGGTCCTCATCAGAGCCCTTTAATAATAATATTATATATATATATATATATACATATATATATATTGTGACAGGAAGTCAGGTAAATCTGTGTGTGTAGTCACAGATGGAAGTTACTTTCCTGCCTTGTGTAGACAATACACCAATTACTATTGGGCGTCGGCTGTAGAAATGGCCAGAGAGGTTTGGGGAGTTAGAAGCCTTCAGCTGTTCAAAATGAAGCAATTAAAGCCCCCTATAAATAAAGCCTAAGGATAACGACTGATTGCTGCATCCTGGGGGCTTTGTGAGTGAAGGAGCAGTCAGAAGCACTTCTGAAGAGGTGAGGTGCTGATGGATATTTCTGTGTGAGAAATATCAAAGAGACTTTTTTTGCTTTGATCATGCTGTTTTAATGCTTGCACGTGTATCCCGCAAGATGGAAGAATAAACCATATCATTTGTTTTCAGTCATCCTCAAGTGCCGTTTTGTACAGTTCAGCGTGTAGTGAACCCACAGAGGGGGTCACACACACACCCGCTACCGAGCTAATCCCTCACAATATATATATATATATATATATATATATATGTAAAAAAAATATATAAAAATATATAATTTTTTGTATTTTTTTTAAAAAAGGGGGGGGGGTTGTCATCTGGAGCCCTCGGGATCTCCGGGCCCCTGGGGACCTCCAGACCTCTAAAAAAAACATTGGCCCTTTAATAAAAAAAACTATCTTTCAAAAAAATAAATGAAAAAATGGGGGGTTGCCACCCGGGGCCCTGGGGGCCCCTGGGGACCTCCGGACTGCTAAAAAAAATACAAAAAATTGGCCCTTTAATAAAAAATATAATAAATACAATTTTAAAAAATATATATAAAAAAAAAAGAGGGGGGTTACCATCTGGGGCCCTGGGTGCCTCCAGGCACATGGGCACCTCCGGACCCCCGGGCCCCTTACAGGTGTACTGCCTGTACCCCCCTGATGGCGGCCCTGGGTGTAATGTCAGCATGTGAAAAGTGACATTCAGAAGGAAAAAAGCCGTTTAAAACAGACTTGCGGCAATAATGAATTGTCGGCTCCCGGCAATTGCAGGAGAATTCATTCATAAAAAACACCAAAACAAAAAGCGTGGGGGTCCCCCCAAATTCAATACCCAGACCCTTTAGGTCTGATATGGATATTAAGGGGAACCTCGCAGTCATTTAAAAAAAAATTACGTGGGGTTCCCCCCAAATATCCATACCAGGCCCTTCAGGTCTGGTGTGGATTTTAAGGGGAACTACACCCCAAATAAAAAAAAAAATGGCGTGGAGTCCCCCCAAAATCCACACCAGACCCCTTATGCGAGCACGTTGACCTGGCCGGCCGCAGAAAAGAGGGGGGGACAGAGTGCGGCCCCCCCTCTCCTGAACCGCACCAGGCCACATGCCCTCAACATTGGGAGGGTGCTTTGGGGTGCCCCCCAAAGCACCTTGTCCCCATGTTGATGGGGACAAGAGCCTCATCCCCACAATCATTGCCCAGTGGTTGTGGGGGTCTGCAGGCAGGAGGCTTATCGAAATCTGGAAGACCCCTTTAACAAAGGGGCCCCCCAGATCCGACCCCCCCCCCCGTGTGAAATGGTAATGGGGTACATTGTACCTCTACCATTTCATGGATGGAAGAACACGCCGGTCAAGATGCGGCACTACAAGACCCAAGAAAGAAGCAGAGGAAGAAGAAGAAGGAAGAAGAAACCCGAAGGAAAGAAGAAAAGAAGAAGAAAGAAGATAATAAAGAACTTGTCAAAAACCGGCTCTTGTCTTTTTTAACCCTTGACACTTTTTTTTCGTGAAATGGTAGAGGTACAATGTACCCCATTACCATTTCACACAGGGGGGGCCGGGATCTGGGGGGCCCCTTTGTTAAAGGGGTCTTCCAGATTCTGATAAGCCTCCTGCCCACATACCCCCACAACCACCGGGCAAGGGTTGTGGGGAAGAGACCCATGTCCTCATCAACATGGGGACAAGGTGCTTTGGGGGGCACCCCAAAGCACCCTCCCAATGTTGAGGGCATGTGGCCTGGTGCGGTTCAGGAGAGGGGGGGCGCACTCTGTCCCCCCCTTCTTTTCTGCGGCCGGCCAGGTCAACGTGCTCGGATAAGGGGTCTGGTGTGGATTTTAGGGGGGACTCCACGCCATTTTTTTTAAATTTGGGGTGGAGTTCCCCTTAAATTCCACACCAGACCTGAAGGGTATGGTTATGGATATTTGGGGGGAACCCCATGTCATTTTTTTTTTAAATTGACGGTGGGGTTCCCCTTAATATTCATACCCGACCTAAAGCGTCTGGTTATTGAATTTGGGGGGACCCCCACGCTTTTTTTTTGGTGTTTTTTATGAATGAATTCTCCTGCAATTGCCGGGAGCTGACAATTCATTATTGCTGCGAGTCTGTTTTAAACAGCTTTTTTTCTTCAGACTGTCAGTTTGTGCAGGGACATTTCTAACCACGGGAAAAGTGCGCTTTTTCACATGCTGACATTACAGCCCCCCCCCCCCCATGGTACGAAATTTAAAGGAATTAGGGCTGTTACTGATCAAAATTTTTGTGTTCGATTAATCGTTTGTTTTTTTAATCGATTAATCGACTAATTTAGATTAATTATAACGCACATACAGATCCAACTACCTTTAGCTGATCTCCTTGCAGGCTGATTCCCAGTGCAGCTACCAACCACTGGGACAATGGATAGCAGGATACAAAAAACACACAAAGGCAGAGCTCGATGGGAATTGCATTAAAACTTTTATAATCTTCAAGTAGGTAACCAAATAAATATTGCACTGGAGATAAAATTGATGTAGCTACATAAACTGTAAAAATGGTGCGAGTAATACCAAACGGTACCAAAAGCAGTCATAAAAACATGTAGCTAAGTATGATATTGGTATAAAAATGGGTACAACGATGCCACTGCTGAATCCAGGTAAGGAGGGGTTAACATCAGTCCGTCGGCATGTAGCTGTCCCATGAAGGGAACTATCACAACTCCCAGTGGATGGCTATAGAATCCCAGGTTGATAGAGGGAAGTGATAGAGGGAGGTGTAACAGCCCTTGCGTGTGGCAGATAGTAAGGTCCCGCCGGCATGCAGATATAAAGGCACAGCAAAGGAGCCCTTCAGATGGACACGGCAAGACCTGCCGGTGTCCGTGATGTTACCGGATCTCCGAATGGTACTCCCTGAAGGCCCAGAAGCCGGCGGAGGAGGTGAGAATTTTAATCGATCAAAAAGATTTTGATCGATCAAAAAAATTCAAGATTAATCAATCAATTAAAAGTTAATTTGCACAGCCCTAAAAGGAATATTACACTTTTGTTGTTGCACTTTTAGCATTATTAAAATCACTGCTCCCGAAAAAAACGGCCGTTTTAAAAAATAAAAAAAGCATTGATACATGTCTCCTGGGGCAGGACTGAGCTCCCCAAACACTTTTTAGGACAAAACTTGCAGATTAGCCTTTAAAATGAACACTTAAGATTTCCCCCATAGACTTTAACAGGGAGTTCGGCGGCGACTTTACTTATCAATTGCATTGTGCTGCTGTGCTACGCCGGTTCATGCGCCTAATTAAGGCTTCATCCAGCGCAATAATTAAGGCATGTACCGGCGCAGCGCATTGCCAATAGTAAATCAGCCCCAATGTGTCTCACAGATCAGACAAGAAGTCTGTGATATGGGAGGGAGAGTAAGTCACTTGAAGGACAAAATGACTGATTTTACAGTTGCTCACAATGATCTGGTGGAGGCTCATTATGAAGTAGAGGATGATATTCAGGCAATGAGAGAAAAGTTAGCGGATTTGGAGGACAGATCCCGTAGGAACGTGAAGTTGAGGGGGGTGGAGGAATCTGTTACTCCATCTGAACTGAGGCGTTATGTGCAGGACTTTATCGCGGCCATGTTGCCAGAGGCATCTACTACCGAAATTATTGTGGACAGGGCCCATCGCCTCCCTAAGCCCAAGTTCTTGCCTGAGAAAGTACCCAGGGATGTTATAGCCCGAGTACACTATTTCCACATTAAAGATGACCTAATGCGGTTCTCAGGGAAGAATCATCCTTTGCCTCCCCCTTATTCGGACATTTCAGTATACTCTGATCTGTCGCAGCACACCATGTTGGCGCGTAAGGACCTATCTCCTATCACCAAATTGATGCAAAATCACAAGATTACTTATTCCTGGGGTTTTCCTACTAAGCTATTGATTACTAAGGACAACCGCACCCACGTCATTAGAAGCCTTGAAGAGGGCTTGGAATTGGCTAAAAAATGGAACTTTCTTCCAGAAGAAGCTACTACTACTTCTCCTAAAGCTTTACCTGCCCGATTGTCCCCTGAATGGTGCGCAACCATTGATCCCTTTCTCTATGGCTCACTTGCTAACATCCTATGTGGATCAACCTTCCTGATCTGCTTGGGTTGTTGAACAATTTTTTTGATAAGTTTGTCTGTTTTTGGTTCTCTTGGGAGTTTACGCCCCTATATGGAAAATTTGTGAGAGTTACTCGCGCTTTGTGGAGTTCTTCACATTTTTATGTTGTTTGCGACTTTATTTATTTTTTCTCTTCTATTTTTTGGCTTTATTTTTTTTTTTACTCTCATCCCTGTTCTCGCGGAGCCCTACGTACCATACAGTTTCACTGCAGGAGATTTAACACAGCCCATTATTCTCTACTCGTCCAGTCAGCCTAAGAAGTGCAATTCTGCTACAACAGCACCATCTACAGGTAAAATAATCCTACTACAACTGGAGATTTTTACAGTTTTTACCCACAAGCTTGGCAATTCTATGCTGATAAAATGGCATTAAAATTTGTATCCATGAATGTTCATGGGCTTAATAGCCTGTTTAAGTGGAGTGCAATGTGGAAGGACTTAAACAAATTTAAAGGTGAAATTCTGTGCGCACAAGAAACGCATTTCATGGCTCACAATCAACCTAAATGTTCTCATAAGAATTTTACCCAGGTTTTCTTTGCCTCTGCTCAAGTCAAGAAACAAGGGGTCTTGATAGCGATCAAAAATACAGTTGCCTTCAAACTACACAAAATAATTTGTGACATACATGGTAGGTTTATTATACTGGTGTGTGACCTGAATAATTCCACGTATACGATAGTGAACATCTATGCCCCTAACCGTGGACCGGTTTCCTTTTTGAGGTCCCTCTTAAAAAAAGTTAACAAGGTCAAGCGAGGATCCCTTCTTCTTTGTGGGGACTTTAATTGTATTCCTAACAAGCTCCTGGATTGTTCTGTGACTTCCCCTTCCAATAGGACAGTTCTCCAACCCTTTATGTCTGAGTGTAACCTTTTTGACCCTTGGAGATGCCTACACTCTTCTGAAAAGGACTTTACCTATTTTTCTCATCCACATAAGGTCTACTCCAGGATCAACCTTTTCCTCACAGACTTGCATCTACTCCAGAAGACGGCATCAACAAAGATCCACTCTATCACATCAGACCATGCCCCTATTTCTATTGTTATTAAGGGGCAATCCTCTACCTCTCCGCAGTACTTATGGTGGAATAATTTGGAAGTTTTGGCTAACCCCACTCTTCGATCACTTATTAATTCTCAATTATCTGAATTTTTTAGGATTAATGCCACTAATGATGTTGACATCTCTACACTATGGTGTTCACACAAAGCCTTTAGCAGGGGTCTCCTTATTCAGGCCGCGGCACGGGAGAAGAGACGCAGAGGGGAACAGCTGAGCAGATTGCTTGAGGAGCTTAAGACTTTGGAACAGGTACATAAACAGACCCCTTCCCCAAAGGTTGAGGCGGAACAATTTCAATGTAGACACCGTCTCCGTTTGTCCCTCCTCTCTGCCCATCACAAATCTCTGAGGCTAAAGCTACCTATTATGCCCATGGCAATAAAGCTGGGAAACTGCTGGCTAATTATATTTCTTAACGGCAACAGAAATCTAATCTCGTATCTATTAGAGACCCACATACTGGTATTGTAGAACACCACCCCACTCAAATTGCAAATTTGTTTATGAAGTATTATCGAGATTTATATAATCTTTCTGATGATAAAGAAACGCCACAACCCACTGAGTATAGTATTGCCTCCTTTTTTGATTCAGTGTCCTTGCCGTCCTTAAGTGCGGAGGAACTTGCCTCATTAAATGCCCCGTTTCTTGATAGAGAAATATTGGATACTATTAATGCTTTCTCTAAAAATAAGTCCCCAGGTGCAGATGGTTTTTCATCTGAGTACTATAGGGCATTCTCTCAGCTTCTGATCCCTCATCTGAGCTCTCTGTTTAACAGTGTTGCTTCTGCGGCCTCTTTTCCCAAAGAAATGCTACAGGCTATAATTGTGACGATTCCCAAACCAGGTAAGAAGCCGGATGCTCCTCAGAAATTTAGGCCATTTTCTCTCCTAAACACAGATCTAAAAATTTACGCGAAGATTTTAGCAAACAGATTGGCAAAACTTACTCCTTCCCTTATTAAATCTGACCAGGTGGGCTTTGTCAAAGGTCGGCATGCACTGAAAAGGCCTTTGATAGAGTCCACTAGGGGTATCTTAGAGCAACTTTGCAAAAATGTATCCTACAAGGAAACATATGCTCAGCAATTTTAGCGCTTTACTCTGTCCCATCAGCTTTGGTCTTTACTTCTAACGCGATCTCGGTATCTTTATATTACCAATGGAACCCACCAGGGGTGCCCGCTGTCTCCTATCATTTTTACGTTGATGGTGGAACCTCTGGCGGAGGCCATTAGGTCTGACAAGGACATCTCGGGGATACAGGTTGGAAACCGCACTCATAAAATCGGCCTATTTGCGGACGATGTGATCTGAACCATTACTAATCCGGCTTCTTCCCTGGTGAAGGTATTTTTGGTTCTACAGAGATATGGAGATGTGTTTTACTATAAATTAAATGTCCAGAAAACATGTATCTTGCCTATTAACCTACCACGTAAACAATTTTCCTGGTTAAAAGAGCGATATCATCTTTAATGGATGTCCAAGTCTATCCCTTATCTAGGCATTAAGTTATCCTTCCCATCCTCGTCCACTTATGAAGCCAATTTCCCAACTTTAATTGATGTCGTTAAGTCCAACCTACAGCATATTGCCAAGTATGAACTCTCCTGGCTAGGTAGAATCGCAGCCTTAAAGATGATTGTCCTTCCTAAATTAATTTATTTCTTTAGAACCACTCCTATATGCTTACCGGAATCCTTTTTCAATACTATTGATACATTTTCCTGACACATTCATGGCAGCACACACTGGGTTGTGACTCCGCCCCCACAACCTGACAGGATTGGTTAGCTATAAATTTGATTAGGAGAAATCCGGCATCATTCTCTTTTTTTATCCTCACACTGAACAGGACGCGGACGTACAGCTTGTCTCCTACCGCTATCGCCCCAGCAGGTTCAGCCTCTCCTGTTTGGAAGTCCCCCCTGTACAGTCTCTAATAGAGCTTTATGGGGGAGCCCCGCTCTGGTGGTCTCAGGGGTTAAATCCCGGCAATACCTGGCTTTGCACAAGCTCTAAATGAGCTTATATTTGGCAATGGCTCCCCTTATGTTTTGTGGCTACATCCATCCTTGGCTGTCTGTTTACACACTGAGCTGCTTTCAAGCTTCCTTTTTTTTTTCTCTTCTTTTTGTTTGTTTACCTTTTAAATCAGCAGGCTTGCTGGGCTATGCTGTCCCACGTCCCTCCGCTCCGCCGCGCCCCCCCCCGGCCGCTCTGCGCATGCGCGCAGTGGAGCTATGATGTTGGCAGTCTCTTCTGCCCTCATCCAAAATGGCGACGGGCTGCGCGCGGCGCTACTGCGCATGCGCGATGACGTCATCAGCGCCGCGACGGCGGCGCCAGATTTAAATAGCACTTTTTTCCTTTTTCTTCTCAAGGCTGCTGCTTTGCCCCAATTCCACTGGAATTTTCGCCCCAGGTAACTGAGTTCCTTCCCCCTTTTGGGAACAGTTGTTTCCCTCACCTTTTTCTAACCTTTTTTCCACCCTTTTGCCTCCTCCAGCTGCTGCTTCTACTACTGTGTCTGTACACTTCATGGAGCCTACTGCCCTAGCAGACCACTGCCAACAAACGAGGTATGAAGGCCGTCATAGGGGTAAGTACTGAAGAGACAAAAAGAGAGCTGGCCACTAAGCACTGCTTTTTTTTTGCAGTCCCGCCAGGCCCAGAGATGCAAGCCCACGGCGCAGGGAGAGATCCAGGCATACATCAAGCAAGAGATCCCGCAGAAGCCGATCAAGATCTTCCTCCCGCTACCATCGATCTAGGCATAGCCGATCATGCCACAGCCGATCTCGCCACAGCAGGTCTCACCGGAGACGGTCTCCCTCATTGCACCGCGAACGCCACCATACCCGTCCTGCGGCTAATGCCTGCTGGGTGTGCGGTGCTATTGCATTGCCAGGGAAATTAGCCTGTCGCACCTGTCTTAAAGAAGCAGTCGGTCCTTTCCGGGGGGCGTGGCCAGGCAGCGGATGTAGCCGGACGCAACTGAAGTGAGCTCCGCCGAGAATCCTTGCTAATCTCCTGTGGAAGATATCGTTTACCGATCTAAAGCATACCGGTGTGCCCCTTGCAAGCCAGGGATCACACACACCTTTCCCGACGCTCCAGCCCTACGATGTCGTCCGGCAAGCGACAGCTGGTGAACAAATCTGCGGAGCACATGCTCCAAAATGGCGCGTATGCAGGCCGTACTGCTAAGGAGACGCAGCGCGAGGCAGCGGAGAAGTTGTTCTCTAAACCACTGCCGAAGGACCTGGTGGCCTCCTTCAGTACCCCGGAGGACTCTCCTGGCGGGGGTTCCGAGGCAGACGATACAGTACCCCTGGAGGACTCGGTGCAGGCTGGATTACTGTGGGACACAGTGAGTACCCCAAACCCCAAATCCGCTAGGCCCCAGTCCCAGGCGAGCCCTGTAAGTGACGGGGAACCCACTCTACGGGACATATTTGCTGCAGTGACCTCCTGTAATACATCTTTCGGGGCCCTTACCATGGAAATAAAGGGGATGAAATCTGAGATTTCTTTCCTCAGACAGGATGCTCAAAAGATGAGGAAGAGAACATCCGCTCTAGAGGAGAGGGTGAGCGCCATTGAAGATGACCTGGGGCCTATGCAGAGGGATCTCTCCTATAACAACCACTTAATTGACCAGCACTCCTCTCGCTTAGAAGAAATGGAGAACAGAATGAGGAGGAATAATGTGAGAGCTATAGGCCTTCCTGAAAAAATGGAGCGGAAGAACCCTGTCGAGTTCATAGAGAAGTGGCTGATTGCTGCATTTGGGAGAGAAGCATTTTCCCCCATGTTCTCGGTTGAGCGGGCCCACAGAGTGCCGTCAAGACCCCCACAACCAGGTGCACCACCGAGGCCTTTTCTGTTTAAACTCCTGCACTATCGGGACAGAGATGCCATCCTGTATAATGCCAGAATTAACTCGCCTGCGCTAAAAATAGACAATTCCAAAGTTTCCCTGTTTCCAGATTTTTCAGCAGAACTCCAGAAGAAAAGGGCCAAGTTTCTAGACATTAAACGCCGCCTGAGATGCCTTGAAGTGAAATATGCGATGTTATACCCTGCCCGACTGCGGGTGGAAGCGTTTGGCTCGGTGCAATTTTTTGATTCCCCTGCTACTGCTGTACAGTGGCTTGATCGTGAGGAGCAATCGCTTAGGGAAGCTAGGGGTAGACGCCCCGCGGATTGAGAGATTGTAATACCCATACATGCTGGATCGTTTCTATAGCTTCCGCATTGCATGTTGCTAGGCGGGAAATATGTTCACTTTGGTTGATGAAGGCTAGATGTTGGCTGTTGAGAAGCTTTCAAGACACTATGGTGCGCTTCCACTGTTGCCCCCAGAAGGGTCGTACCGGGCCTTACATGATCTTACCGACCACAGTTACCTGGGCCATGTTGGCTGATTTGTACTTGTTCCCCTTTTTCGGAAGATACACCGTGACTTGTTCCATGACCGTCGCCCTTTGTGTTACATTGTCCCTCTTATTCACTCTGGTCCATACCCATTGTGCCTGTTCATTAATAATCCTAACCCTTGACCCCTGTCTGTCCGGATCCCATGAAGATTTGGTTATCCCAGCACTGATTACTATTCTCTGGTTTATCTATTGGTCCTACCTGTGCTTACATTATCCATGCCTGATGTTGTATTATTATCCTGTTTCTATGATGCATGCATTACAATGTCTAAGGTAACGAGGTGCCTCTCATGGAATGTCCGTGGCATGGGTGCCCCGGTAAAACGATTGGAGGTGCTACGCACCGTTAAGAGGTTGGGTGCAGAGGTGATATGTTTGCAGGAGACCCATTTCTCACCTGGATCTACTCCAAAGATAGCTTCCAGGCAGTTCTGCCACCAATACCACTCCACACATACCGCATACTCTAGGGGAGTGAGTGTCCTGATAAGGCGGGGTACCCAGTATACACATATAAATGCTAAAATAGACCCCAATGGTAGATATGTTTTCCTGTATTGCTCTCTCCTAGGGGTAAAGTGTGTACTGGCGGAAGTGTATATTCTGCCACCGTTCTCATCTAGTGTCCTGAGGGTGCTGGCTGAGTTTGTCTCTTGTCTTCCTGGTATTCCTGTGCTGGTACTCGGGGACTTCAATAATTTCCTGGAATACGAGAAAGACAAATTTAGAGCTACCGTGGGAGGGGGCGTTCATGGGAGGAAAGGCCCCACACCCTTTGCCCGATTAGTGGCTGAGCTAGGCTTAACTGATGTGTGGAGAATGCATAACCCTGACGCAAAAATGTTTTCTTGTCAGTCAGCCTCGGCTGGGGGATTGTCAAGGATTGATCTAGGTTTGGGAAATGCTCCTTTATTGCCCTTGGTGAGGTCCTCACAATATCACCCAAGACATACATCTGACCACTCTCCATTCACGGTGGACCTGGGTCTGGGGCAGGAAAGGGGAACTAGCCTCTGGAAACTCAACCCATTCTGGTTATCTCTCCTATCAGACTCTGACCCGCTACCCCTACTCCTCACTGTATTCTTTTGAGACAATATAGGATCTACTGACCTACAGATTGTTTGGGACGCTGCAAAAGGCATATATGCGTGGCCAACTCATTAGAGCAATAAATGGCATTAAAACTAATACCAAGGAGTGGGAAACTTAAGTCCTAGCGGACGCCCACCGTCATAAAACGGAGTATGTGGCAGATCCATCTGATGATAACAAAAGGCGATGGCTAGCCTCCCAGACCATGCTCAAGAATCTTTCGTTGCAGCTAGCTGAAAACAAAAGATTCTTTCTGCAGCAGAGACACTTTGAGGAGGGGGAAAACACGGGCCACCTACTAGCGATCCTGGCAAAATCCCAACAACCACCTTCACATATTACAGCGGTCACTGACAATAGGGAGGAGACGTGTCACTCAACACAATCCATCATTAATTGCTTTAAAAGCTTTTTTCAGGATGTCTATACATCCAAAGTTAACCCCACTACTGAACAAATCCATGCATTCCTGGATAAATATGAAATTCCCCGTATTCCTGCCTCAGAGATGGCCTTGCTTAATGCCCCCCTTACTAGAGAAGAGCTTCTCGAAGCTTTGGCACTGGCACACAATGGGAGGGCACCCGGGGCGGATGGTCTTCCTTCTGAGGTCTATAGTCGGTACTCTGAACAACTCATTCCCATTCTAATAAAAGTATATAATACAGCTTTTGAGACTGGTAGACTTCCCCCCTCCATGGACGAAGCCCTCATCGTGGTTCTACTTAAGCCGGGAAAGGATCCTTTATCCCCTGACTCATACAGGCCTATATCCCTGTTGACGTTTGACGTGAAACTATTGGCCAGGGTCCTGGCTACTAGGCTCTCTAAATGCATTCATCATGTGGTTCATAGAGATCAGTCGGGATTTATCCCCACTAGGTTGACTGCTCAGAACCTACGTAGACTGTTCCTTAATTTGCAAGTACCAGTGGACAATCCGGGTAATAGGGCCATTTTCTCTTTGGACACAGCCAAGGCATTCGACAGTGTGGAATGGCCATATTTGTGGGAAGTGCTAAATAAGTTTGGAGTTGGCTCCTCCTTTCTAAAATGGGTTCAGTTACTATATAGCTCTCCAAAGGCACGAATGAGAATTAATGGGGAAGTCTCGGACCATTTCCGGCTGTTCAGGGGGACACGGCAGGGGTGCCCGCTGTCTCCTCTGCTGTTCGCCCTGGCGCTGGAACCTCTGGCGATCCATTTACGAGCCTCGCCCGGCATAACTGGTTTTTCCAGGAATGCCGGGCAAGAGGTAGTCTCATTATTTGCAGATGACACGCTCATATACTTGGGAGATACTGGTGAGTCTCTGAAAAATGCGATGTCACTAATCGCGGACTTCGGAGACCTGTCAGGCTTTAGTATCAATTGGCACAAATCAGTTCTCATGCCCCTGGACCCCTTGCCAAATCCGCTACCCGTCTGCGCTAAAGATATATTGTTAGTTAACCACTTCCCGCCCGGCCAATAGCCGATTTACGGCAGGGAAGTGGTTATGAAATCGTGACTAGACGTTCTCAAACGTCTAGCACGATTTCATGCCGCACGCGCCCGTGCGGGCGCGCAGCGCGGCGATCGGTGATGCGGGGTGTCAGTCAGACACCCTGCACCTCCGATCTCGGTAACGAGTCTCCGGCAGGGCCTCGTTACCACGTGATCAGCCGTGTCCAATCACGGCTGATCACGATGTAAACAGGAAGAGCCGCCGACGGCTCTTCCTCACTCGCGTCTGACAGACGCATGTAGAGGAGAGCCGATCAGCGGCTCTCCTGACAGGGGGGGTTCGCGCTGATTGTTTATCAGCGCAGCCCCCCCTCGGATCGCCACACTAGACCACCAGGGTAATAAAAAAAAATACAAAAAAAAAAAAAAAAAAATGACAAAAAAAAAAAATGACAAAAAAAAAAAGGGGGGCAGTAAAAAAAAATGATGCCAATCAGTGCCCACACATGGGCACTGATTGGCAACATTGATCCATCAGTGCCACCCCTCAGTGATCATCAGTGCCACCCCAGTGTCTGTCAGTGCCACCCCACAGTGCCAATCCATGCCCAGTGCCCACCTATCAGTGCCCACCTGTGCCACCTATCAGTGCCCACCTGTGCCGCCTATCAGTGCCCACCTGTGCCGCCTATCAGTGCCCACCTGTGCCGCCTATCAGTGCCCACCTGTGCCGCCTATGAGTGCCCACCTGTGCCGCCTATGAGTGCCCAGTGCTGCCTATGAGTGCCCATCAGTGCCGCCCATGAGTGCCCATCAGTGCCGCCCATGAGTGCCCATCAGTGCCCAATACCAGCGCCGCCTATCAGTGCCCATCAGTGCTACCTAATCGGTGCCCATCAGAACTACCTCATCGGTGCCCATCAGTGCCACCTCATCGGTGCCCATCAGTGCCACCATATCAGTGCCCATAATTGAAAGAGAAAACATACTCATTTACAAAAAAATTAACAGAAAAAAATAAAAACTTTATTTTTTTTTCAAAATCTTCGCTCTATTTTTAGTTGTTGCACAAAAAAAAAAAAACGCAGAGGTGATCAAATACCACCAAAAGAAAGCTCTATTTGTGGGGAAAAAAGGACGCCAATTTTGTTTGGGTGCAGTGTAGCATGACCGCGCAATTGTCATTCAAATTGCGACAGTGCTGAAAGCTGAAAATTGGCTTGGGCGGGAAGGTGCGTAAGTGCCTGGTATGGAAGTGGTTAAGGACTTTAGGTACTTAGGGATTCAGGTGACACCAGATCCAGCCCAATATCTCTCGCTGAACCTGACTCCATTGCTGCTTAAATTCAGGCAGAAGTGTGCGGTCTAGAAAAAGCTCCCCCTATCGGTCACGGGTAGGGCGAATCTCAAAAAAATGGTGTGGGCCCCCCAACTCCTATATGTTTTTCACAACTCCCCAATCTGGATACTACACAAGTGGTTTGCCCAAAGATCATTGATGTCACTGGGAGCTACCCTCCCAGCTGTATCGTATCTAGAGGCAGGGCTCCCACACCTGGATCAATCGCTCCCCACTGTCGTCCTATTAAATACCCTGTGGAGATACATTAGGTCCAATTTTAATATCAAGGGGATATGTCACTTTACTCCAATTTGGAACAATTCCTACTACAGAGAACTATTCCAATTAGAGGGTTTTAGGCAATGGACTAATGCAGGAATCCATTACATTGCTCAGCTATTTGAGGGCTCAGTTCTAAAGTCCTTCACTGATTTGGAAAACGAGTTCCCACTCACTAGAACACAATTTTACAAGTATCTGCAGCTACGACATGCAATACAGAGCGAGAGTAGGCTATCCCCTGTCACGGTTGTAAAACACCCACTAAGCACTACCGTCCTGCTGAATGAAGATAAGAAGGGAATGATTTCTCAGGTCTATTCCAAACTGCTTGGTACTACCCATGACGCATTTACTATACCATGCAGAAAGGGCTTGGAAAAAGACTTGGGCCCCATAGATGGAGATACGTGGGAATTGTGTTTATCTGCTGCCCCATTAGTATCGGTCTCAACGCAACATAGATTATCACACCTGTATCTGTTTCACAGGGCCTACAGGACACCAGCTCGCCTATTTAAGTGGGCCCTTAGAGACTCACCGCTGTGCCCAAAATGTAATGCCCAGGAAGGAGACCTATTACACATGATGTGGAAGTGCCCCAAGCTTTTTAGATACTGGCATTATGTTACTGACACTATATCTCAGGCATATGGCTTTCCGGCGCCACAGGATCCGGTAGTGTGTCTCCTTGGGGCTCTCGAGGTGCCTTCACTCTCCACTCATGGCCACACAGCTGTGATCCGACTGCTCTATGCTGCCCGGAGAGCCATTGCTAGATTTTGGATCACTTCCAGAGTGCCTACAGAGAAATTGTGGATTAAACTGGTAAATACCATGCTGATACGCGAAAAAATCACATATCAGCATAGAAATGCGCCCAAAAAATTCTACTCCATGTGGCAGCCATGGCTGGACGTCCCGGGGCTGGGACCGGCAGAGCTGATTATGGACAGGTTATTGCAGTAAAAAGGGATCACAGGGAAATGGGGGCTGGGACACATGTTTACAGGGTGTGGTGCAATAATTTGCGATACGGTCATGGGCTCAGGATCACGGTACATTAGGTCATTGAGCAAACTAAGCTTCATATAGATGTACACTGGTTATAGATATATAGTAAGAGGCAGACAATGAAACTGATTAGACTATATGTTCAGGGAGAAATCTGAGACCCCCAGTTGGGTTCTAAGGGAATTGATATGTTTGGATGGGGAAGGGGGGTAAACCTCTCTATTACTGTTTACATGCCCCAAAGAAGTACGCAACCCACTTGTTGTATTCTTGTGTTACTGATATGCATTTTGCCATTGAACTGTATGTCTATTCTGCCTCAATAAACTGCTTTCTGATTTTAAAAAAAAAAGAAGCAGTCGGAGAGACAGAGGCGGACGCCAGGATAGCTATAGACCTTGCTCGAGAGCCGGTACGGGAATCAAGCTGGACTATGGCCCCTATGGCCAGTGATGATCCCACCCCGGGCACCTCATCAGCTTTCGGCCCTTACGCCCAGCTAGCGGGGACCCTATCCAATCATGAGGAGCATGAGATGAGATCGGGATTTGACTTCAGCCTAGTTGAACCCTTTGCACGCTCTGTTAAGGAGACCATAGGCTGGGAAGAACCCGTAGCAGAACCGAAGGTTGGGAAATATTTCCCCGAATTAAGGAAGGATCCCGAACTGTTTCACTTCATAGAGGAATTGGAGGATCTCATTAAAGATGAGTGGGAAAAGCCTGATAAACGACCTGGTCTCTCTAATAAACTCGCCAAGCTATACCCTCTAATGGAGTCTAAAGTTTCTTCCCTTATTAACCCTCCTGTTGTGGACTCATCCCTGATGCGGCTCGCCCAATAGAGGACGCAGTCTCGTTCCGAGATGTTCTTGACCGCAGGATGGACTTGGAGTTGAAGAAAGCTTACTCTACAGCAGGGGGAGCATGTAGACCAGCTATTGCCACAGCTGCTGTTGCCAGGGCCATGTCCACATGGGCAGCCAACGCGAAGAGGGCTCTCCTAGAGGGCACTGACCAGGAGGAAGTGATATCCTCTTTACAAGAAATCAGGCTAGTGGGGGACTTTGTGGCAGGAGCCTCAGTAGATGTCATTCGTTCCTCGGCTCGTTCCATATTTGCTTCGGTAATGGCCCGCAGAGCCCTATGGCTGAAGCCCTGGGTCGCCGACGCGACCTCTAAATCCAATTGGTGTAAAATACCATATGATGGCATAAACCTGTTCAGCGCAAAATTAGATTCGGCAATCTCCAAAGTTACGGGAGGAAAGTCAGGGCTTATCCCCTCTGACAGGAGGCCCAAGCCCCAGAGGGGGTCTACCTTCAGGCGTAATCTGCCCGATAGATACAGAGAAGCCAGATCCTATCGTCCAGGCAGGGAATTCAGAAGAGATGGGAGAACTACTCGCCCCCCCTTTGCTAGGGCTCAGAAGACCAAGGCCATTTCCACAGGAGATCAGCAAAAGTCCTTTTGAAAGCTTGCCTGCCCACCCAGCTCAGGTGGGCGCCAGGCTAAGGAAATTCGCGCAAGTTTGGTCAGAGCACATAGAAGACCCATGGGCCCTTTCCACGATCAAACTAGGCCACAGATGGAACTTCATGGGGGCATTGCCTCACAGGGTCTTCCAACCCACCAAGATTCCTTCTTCCTTGTCTACAAGAGAAAGCTTCTCATTCAATACGTCTCCGATCTAATCCGGAAGGAAGCAGTCGTGGAAGGGGCAGGGGTTTTTATTCCCCTCTATTTTTGGTGCGAAAGAAATCAGGGGATCTTCGCCCCGTATTGGACCTCAAACGCCTCAACAAGAGAATCCAGATAGAGGCTTTCAAGATGGAGAGTCTCCAGTCTATCCTTCTAGCAGTGAACCTAGGAGATTGGATGCTGTCTATCGACCTGTCAGACGCTTACCTTCACGTGCCAATCCACCCAGCCTTTCAGAAATACCTTCGCTTTTCCATCAGCCAACACCACTTCCAGTTCCGATGCCTACCCTTCGGCATCTCTTCGGCACCCAGGACGTTCACCAAAGTCCTCCTCCCGCTCATATAACTCCTCAGGAAGAGGGGCTTGCGGGTTCATCATTACTTGGACGACATACTGCTCTTGGCAGCAAATCGAGAGACTCTCCTCCTCCAGCGGAAGATCCTAATCGCAACCCTTCAGAGCTTCGGGTGGTTAATCAATTGGCAGAAGAGCAGCCTCCAACCTTTACAATTGATGACATTTCTCTGAGCAGAGTTGGACACGAAACAGAACAGGGTGCAACTGCCCCTAGAAAAGGTGCAACCCCTAGCTCGGAAGGTACGAAGTCTACTATCCTCCAGATCCACGTCAGCCAGAACCTGCCTCAGCATGCTGGGCTCTATGTCTTCAACTATACCTATGATCCAGTGGTCCCAGTGGCAAATGAGATCCTTACAAAACACCTTTCTCAGACAATGGGACGGAGCCTCAATGCACCAACCCATCAATATTTCCAGCCAGGTGCGTCTCAATCTTCTTTGGTGGACTCAGCCTCCCAATCTCAGGGGATTCAGACCTATAGCTCCTCCGAGTCCGGAGGTCGTGACATCAGATGCCAGCGAGAAGGGCTGGGGAGCTCACTACCAGGATCAGACGGCCCAGGGACGGTGGCACTTTCCTGCTCGGGGAGTGGTCTCAAATATTCTGGAGCTTCGAGCGGCGTTCCAGGCCCTCTTAGCGTTTGCGCCTCTGCTGCAAGGGAGGTCCATCCTAATCGGGATGGACAACAGGGTGGCGGTGGCCTATATCCAGAGGCAAGGCGGTACCCGAAGCCGCACACTATTAGAGGAGGTTCTCCCCATAATGAAATGGTCCCAAGCACATCTATCGGATCTGCGAGTGGTTTACGTCCCAGCGGCTCAGAACACGCTAGCCGACTTCCTAAGCAGGGAACTTCGGTCGAACAACTGATGGTCCCTGAACCTCCGGGAGTTCTCTATTCTGACGGAGGCCTGGGGGGTCCCGGAGATCGACCTAGCAGCAACACCAGCCAATACCAAGTGCTCAAGATTTCTATCCAGAGTGCCCTTTCTGACAGCGGAAGGAACAGATTGCCTTCTCCACCCATGGGACTTCAACCTGGGGTACGTCTTTCCCCCGACTCCCCTGATAGCGAGATTTCTATGCCGACTCCGAAGATCATCAGCCACAGTAATTGCGGTAATACCGTTTTGGCCAAGGAGGCCGTGGTTCACAACTCTCCTACAACTCAATACCCGACCTCCAATCCATCTTCCAGCATCACCAGACCTCCTACACCAAGGTCAGTTCCTCCATCCAGCCCCCGACAGGCTCCACTTGACAGCCTGGAGGTTGAGAGGGCTAGATTAAGGGAACAGGGATGTTCCCAGGCAGTTATAGCAACTTTAAAGCAGGCCAGGAAGGTCTCCACAAATACTGTTTATACCAGAATTTGGGAAAAGTTCACCCACTTGGCACAACTTAAAGGTCGGAATCACATCTCGCCAGATCCTTACCAGGTCCTAGAGTTCCTACAAACGGGAGTTGACAAGGGTCTAAGCTCTAGCACCCTAAAAGTACAGATCTCCGCTCTGTCTGCAAAGACTGGCACCAGATGGGCCCTGCACCCTTTAATTATCCAGTTCATGCAGGCCTGTGTAAAGATCAGGCCCCCAAGAAGACCATCCTTTCCGGCCTGGGACCTTTCACTGGTTCTGGAAGCACTATCCAATCCTCCTTTTTTCCCACTCAGCTCAATCTCCTTATGGGACCTGACGCTAAAACTGTCCTTCCTCATTGCTATAGCTTCAGCTAGGAGAGTGTCGGAGCTACAAGTTCTCATGTCCAAAGAAAAAAGGGATTTTTAAATACAGCTTACCTGTAAAATCCTTTTCTTGGAGTACATCACGGGACACAGAGCGGCATATTCATTACTATGTGGGTTATATGGAGTACCTTCAGGTGTGGACACTGGCAATCTCAAACAGGAAGTCCCCTCCCTATATAACCCCCTCCCCTAGAGGGAGTCCCTCAGTTTTGTAGCAAGCAGTATGCCTCCCAAAATGGTCACCCAAAAGAGGGGTGGGAGCTCTGTGTCCCGTGATGTACTCCAAGAAAAGGATTTTACAGGTAAGCTGTATTTAAAAATCCCTTTTTCTTTCTCGTACATCACGGGACACAGAGCGGCATATTCATTACTATGTGGGATGTCCGAAAGCAATGCTTTAATGAGGGGAGGGAGACATCTTCCAAAGAAGGATTCAATTTAGAGATAAACTCAAATCATAATAATAATTCCAATTTAGTCAAGAAAAAACTTTTTTTTTTTTTTTTTTTTTTTATAACCAAGGGTGTTTCTGATCCCGAGGATTTCAAACTGCAGCCTGTAGTACTGCCTGACCAAAGGCAGCATCCGCATTTCTTCTCACGTCTAGTTGATAAAACCTTGTAAACGTGTGGACTGATGACCACGTTGCCGCCTTGCATATCTGAGCCATAGAGATCTGATGGTGTGCTGCCTAAGAGGCGCCCATGGCCCTGGTAGAATGGGCCTTTACCGACAACGGAGGAGGCAACCTCTTCAACCCGTAGGCTTGAATGATTAATTGTCTAATCCATCTCGAGATGGTGGATTTTGCAGCTGCCTGCCCCTTCTTGGGGCCATCTGGTAGAACGAATAACACATCTGTTTTCCGGATCTTTTCTGTAGCTTTAAGATAGGCCTTCATGGCCCGGACAATATCCAAGGTATGCAGCAACCCCTCCTTTCTAGATGTAGGTTTTGGAAAGAAGGATGGAAGTACCAAATCCTGGTTCAAGTGAAATTTGGATATAACCTTTGGTAGAAAGGAAGGATGGGGCCGGAGAACTGCCCTGTCCTTATGCAGAACGAGATATGGTTCCTTACACGATAAGGCTGCTAATTCTGACACTCTCCTGGCCGAAACTATGGCGACCAAGAAAACCAACTTTCTTGTCAGTAAGAGTAAAGGAATCTCAGCCAACGGCTCAAAAGGCTGTTTCTGTAGAGTGGACAGGACAAGATTTAAGTCCCATGGACAAATTGGTGACTTGACAGGAGGATTAATACGCAAGACCCCCTGTAAGAAGGTCTTTACCAGCGAGTGGGTGGCCAGCGGCCTCTGAAACCACACTGACAGAGCTGAGATCTGTCCCTTGATTGTGCTTAGTGCCAGGCCTTTATCCACTCCTAGCTGGAGAAAACTTAACACCCTATCAATAGTATATTTGCGGGAATTCCATCTTTTGGATTCACACCAGCCTACGTAGTTCCTCCACACCCTGTAATAAATCACCCTGGAGACCGGCTTCCTAGCCCTAATCAGGGTAGGAATTACCTGCCTAGACAGGCCTCTATCCCTGAGAATCAGGGATTCAGCCTCCAGGCCGTCAAATTTAGACGCTGTAATGTAGGGTGGAGGATCGGGCCTTGTGAGAGTAGGTCTGGTTGTAGAGGAAGAGTCCAAGGGTCTCCCACTGCCATCTTCAGGACTAGTGAGTACCAAGTCCTCCGGGGCCAAGCCGGAGCTACTAGAATGACTGGCTTGTTCTCCACTCTGATCTTGCGCAACAGGCGCGGGAGTAACTGTAGTGGAGGGAATGCATATAGAAGTCTGAATTGATGCCAAGGGCAAACCAACGCGTCGGTTCCGCAGGCCATAGGATCCCTCGCTCGCGACACGAACCTGTCTAGTTTCTTGTTGAACCTGGATGCCATTATATCTACGTCCGGCATTCCCCACCTCTGGCAGATTGTCTGAAAGACCTGGGGATGCAGAGACCACTCCCCTGGCAACAGACTCTGGCGACTTAAGAAGTCTGCCTGCAGGTTGTCCACTCCGGGAATGAATATCGCCGAAATGCAGGGTACATGAACCTCTGCCCATTGAAAAATCAAGTTCACCTCCCTCTGAGCGGCCTGGCTCCTGGTTCCCCCTTGGTGGTTTATGTATGCCACCGCCGTGGCATTGTCTGACTGGATTCTCACCGGGAACCCCTTTAATCTGGAGGTCCAAGCCAGAAGGGCTAGGCGGGCAGCTCTGATTTCCAAGATATTGATGGGGAGCTGCCTCTCTGCTTTCACCCAAGTTCCCTGGCGGGAGAACCCCTCGAAGACCGCCCCCCAGCCTGCCAGGCTGGCGTCTGTGGTAACTACCTTCCAGACAACAGGGCTGAAGGATTTTCCCTTTAGAAGATTCTGAGGGTTCAACCACCAGGCCAGGCTTCGTCGGACCCTTGATGATAGCGTCAAAGGGGACTCTAAGGCATGTGCCCTCTTGCCCCAGGCTGCTAGAATGGCTGCCTGTAGGACGCGAGTGTGGATCTGAGCGTATGGTACTGCCTCGAATGTGGCCACTAGCTTGCCTAGTAATCGCATACACAGGCGAATAGTTGGACTTTTCTTGTTTAGAACCAACTGAACCAACCCCTTGATAGCTTCGATCTTTACAAGGGGCAGGAACACCTTTTGATGTTCTGTGTCTAACCTCATGCCGAGGTATTCCAACTGCTTTGTAGGCTGGAACGCTGACTTTCCCCGGTTCAGGACCCAGCCGAATTCTTCGAGGTACTGAACCGTGAGGTTTACTGCCTTTTGCAGACCCGGCCGTGAGTGATCTATGATTAAAAGGTCGTCCAAGTATGCTAGGACTGTGACCCCTTGGATCCTTAAATTGGCCAGAATTGGGGCTAGGATCTTCGTGAATACCCGGGGGGCCGTGGCCAGCCCGAAGGGGAGCGCCCTGAATTGGAAGTGTCGCTGCCCCACCGCGAATCGTAAAAACCTTTGATGCGACTGAAAGATTGGTACATGAAGGTAAGCATCCTTTATGTCTATGGAGGCCAGAAAATCGTCTTTCTGAAGCGCGGCGGCTGCTGACCGGATGGATTCCATCCGGAAGGAACGAACCCTTAGGTAACCGTTTAACCTCTTTAGGTCCAAGATTGGCCTGACATCGCCGTTGGGCTTTGGTATGACAAAGAGGTTGGAATAGAAACCTAGGCCTTGCTCTTGGGCTGGCACTTCTATAATTACGTCCTGGCAAAGCAGGTGATCCAAAGCTGCCAGCATTGAGGCCTTCCTCGCTGGATCCCTTGGTAGCCTTGATTCTTGAAAATGAGGCGGAGGATACCTTAGAAACTCCAGTCTGTAACCTGTGGTTACAGATGCCCGGACCCATTTGTCGGGGATCTTGGCTTCCCAAACTTCTGCGAAGAAACGAAGCCTTCCCCCCACCCGCAAGAGTGGGGGCGCCCCTTCATAAGGCAGACTTAGGGGCTGTCTTTGACGGCTTGCGATACCACGGCCTCTTCCCAGGGGTCTGTCCCTGCGATCTACTGTTAACGTTGGATCGTGCAGGCGGCCGTCGATACTGCCTGGAATTTGAGGGCCCCGAGACAGGAAAGAGCTGCCTTTTAAATGTAGGAGCCCGGAATGTCTTTTTGACCGGTAAAAGGGTACTTTTGCCATTTGAAATAGTCTGAATATATTTATCCAGATCCTCTCCGAAGAGTCGTCCTCCATGGAAGGGAAACCCTGCCAGAAGCTTTTTGCATGGGGGCTCCGCCGCCCAGTTCTTCAACCATAAGAGCCTTCTCATGTGCACCAAACATAGTGATAAACGAGAGGCCTGCTGGATGGAATCTTTTATAGCATCTACCGCAAAACACAGAGCTCTGGGAATATCAGAAAACTCTTCTGCTTGTTGGGTAGGCATGTCCCTTAACATTTCCTTTGTCTGGTCTTTTAATGCCTGACAAACTCCAATTGCAGCCACCGCTGGCTGCACCACTGCTCCTGCCGTAGCAAAGGATGCTTTTAAAAGTGTCTCTAATCTTTTATCAACTGGATCTTTAAACATGTGTATGTTTTCCACCGGGCAAGTTAGTGATTTATTCACACATGAGATGGCTGCATCCACTACTGGGAGCCTCCACCTCTTGGAGAACGTTTCCTCCATGGGGTAAATGACCGCAAACCTTTTCGGTGGCAGAAAAACCCTGTCCGGCCGTACCCAATCCCGAAAGATCAATTCCTCCAAGAGAGGATGGACCGGAAAAACTGTGTTGTTTAATGGAGCTTTCAAAGAGCCCAGAGAGGATACCGGAGGAACCTGAGGCTCTGGCAATGGTAAACTAAATGCCGAGCGGACCATGTCCGTCAAAGACTGTACCCACAGCCTTTCTGTCTGGGAGTCTGAAAATGGTTCCTCAGAGGCAGATCCCTCAATCCCTGAACCCTCTTGGTTCAGGTCTAGTTGATCCTCCTGTGATTCCAATTCCTCTGGAGAGAGAATCTCAGCATCTGAGGATACACCTCCTGGTGATGGGGATCTAACCCGTTTCTTACCAGGAATAGCTCTAGCGATCAATGTTGCTATTCTCTCTTCTAGCCCCCCTAGGGATACGGCTAGCATCTCCTCTGTGATGAACACAGGGCTGGGCTGATCTGGGCCAGCCTCCGCACCAGATCCCCCTAATGGCTCATCCAAGGCGCTTCTTAAATTAATAAGTTGCGGGGAAAGTATCGGCATATCAGAATCAGAAAGGGAACCCTTTTGTTTTTTGGTCTTTTTTGTACCCTTTGACCCCGAACCCTTGGAAGCCATAATACAAAATCGAGGGACTCCGCCCACACAACAGACTGTAGTGGGCAGGAGTACAAAAATCAGAGTTTAGGGGACAATAGACCACTAATGCCCAAAAACTGATGGGATCCCGTATGTTCTTTTTTTTTTTTTTTTTTTTTCTTTTTTTTTTTTTCTTTTTTTTTTTTTTTTAAATATATTATATATTTTCTTTTGACAACATACAGTGACCCCAAACTAAGTTTGCCAGCCTCCAAACCTGCTGCAAAAAAGGGGGATTTCTTGGCTTAACAAAAAGGCATTGGAACAAAGTCCACATGTACTACCCCTCTTCCGCCACCGGGAGTCACTGTTCTGCCGCTCTGCGTCCTCTCCTCTGAAAATCAGCCTCAGACTGAGCACTGACAATGCCTGCTGTCTATAACAGCACAAAGGCGCGCCCCTGTATGACGCCGCAGGCACGCCCCCCCCCCGCCCTCCTGTGTGAACGGCGCGAAAAACGTCCATAAGACGTGCGCGCGCACACGCGCGCGCGCGTATGCCGGAAACAGGAGGAACATGGAGGAGCCGCGCTGCTGGAGATCCAGGAACGCAGAAACAGGCGGCAGATTCAAACCCCCGGCCAGGTAGGACTCTCCAAAGGCCCCTAGGGATCCTTACTAGCCCTAGGAAGAAACAGCAGGTTTAGCTAGCACACATATTTAGACAGGGGGACCTAGTGATGGGGGGGGAAAAGGTGTCATCCTGTCTCTCTTTAGACATAGTGAACAAGGTTGCCCATGCAGAGCATACTTAGGCTATCCCCCCTTTTAGGTTACCCCGGAGAGCCTGCTGTCGAACCAAGTCCCGCAGGCTCCCCCTTACCTGCTCCATGCTGCAGGATGTTTGTCCAGCAAACTGATCCAATCTTCTCCCATCTCCGTGGGTAGCGTAGTAGACCTTCAGGCCCTGGGGTCCTATGAAGGTACCCACTGTCCTGGACCTATATAGCACCCTGGCAAACAGGAACTTATGGTTTTTACAAACTCCAAGTCCTGGGCCCAGGGTCCAGCCCTCCAAAGAGGAGCATTATAGGCAAAACCCCACGGCTTGGGGCCCGGGTACTGTCCACTTTGGCACTGAGGCTCCTTGGACAGATCCGGTTAGCCCGCCCTTAATCCCAAGGATGTGGAGCAAAGCTATTCCGTGACCAACACCTAAGACACTGGCGAAAAAACTGAGGGACTCCCTCTAGGGGAGGGGGTTATATAGGGAGGGGACTTCCTGTTTGAGATTGCCAGTGTCCACACCTGAAGGTACTCCATATAACCCACATAGTAATGAATATGCCGCTCTGTGTCCCGTGATGTACGAGAAAGAAACCATATTTAGTTTTTCTGCCCGACAGGGTGGTGTTGAGGCCTTCTGATCGTTTCCTCCCCAAAGTTACCTCGGCCTTCCACTACGGTCAGGACATCATCTTGCCATGCCTTACTAACGAAGTTGGTGAGCCTCATGCCTTGGACATTAAGTCTACAATTTCCAGCTACCTGTCGGCTACCGTCCACCTTCGGTCAACGGACGCCCTCCCGATTATACCTCACGGAGCCAGGCAAAGCCACTTCCCAGACTATCGCCTCTTGGCTAGTCAAGGCTATAGAAAAGGCATACTCACTCAACAGCGGGAGATTCCAGAAGGCATCAGAGCGCATTCAATCAGGGCAGTGGCGACCTCTTGGGCAGCATATTGCGGGGTCTCGTCAGAAACCATCTGCAGGGCAGCAACCTGGCTCTCCAGGCATACCTTCATCTCCCACTACAGAGTGGACGCAGCTCTTTTGGCTACAGCTGAGTTTGGCAGATCTATCTTCAGGGCCAATTCTTCTGCTCTCTAAGAAATAAATACTTTGCATTGACCCCTCCCGACTGGCGAGTTATTTCCCAGTGTGTGCTGCCATGAATGCGTCAGGAAAATGGAAAATTGTATACTCACCTTTCCGTAATTTTCCTTTCCTGACGCATCTTCATGGCAGCACACAACTGCCCACCCTGTTGTTCAATGATAATATATACGGAGAATGATGCCGGGTGTCTCCTAATCAAATTTATAGCTAACCAATCCTGTCAGGTTGTGGGGGCGGAGTCACAACCCAGTGTGTGCTGCCATGAAGATGCGTCAGGAAAATTACGGAAAGGTGAGTATACAATTTTCCATTTTTTAGACAATATATATGGAACCGCAAGTTAGCTAGAGTCCCTTATTCAATAGTCCGAAAACATAGATCACATGGAGGGGCGGGTTTCCCGGAATCAGAGGGCAGCATTATTGGACCAAGTGAAGGCATGGTTTGACCCACTCTCTTCCAAGCTTTGGGTTCAAATAGAACGTTCAGTGTTATCGGATAGAGATCTCCCATCTCTACTATTAGCTAAGCTTACTGGTCTACCCCTATCTTGCCCCAATTTCCCTTCTATTGATGCAACCCTTTTTTTACATTTGGGTTCGCCCCCGGACTGTCTCTCTACTCAGGACTTGTCCAACCTCAAAATTTTTGAATTTCTAATTCCAGATATCAACATACAACAATGGGCCACCGAGGGTATTTGTACATATAGGGGCTGATTTACCAAGCCTGTGCGCAATGACTCATGGTGCACAAGCAGGAGTAAAACTGTTTTTGACATTTACAAAAGAGATACACTGCCAGTGCAGTGTATTTCTTCATTTACTAAACTGCCTAATGCGCCCAGGAGATGGCGCACAGCACGCCAGTACAGAGCTGGCGTACGGCATTTAGTAATGTAAACATCGGGGATTTGGGCGGGAGTTTGAGGGGAGGGAGGGGGGTGATGCAGGGGAAGTGTAGTGACATGTGTTTGAACGTGTGTGGCGGGCCGAATTGAAAGCGAAAGTGACTTTTGAGAAGCGATCCCTGTGCGCTTGCAAAGTACGCCAGAACCTTGGAAGGTTCATTTGCATACTGGGCATGTGCAGAGGGAGATTTCAGGGAATGCCGTGCGCCGCGTCAGTACGCCGAGAAATTCTTGGTAAATACCAAGCGGCGTAGCAGTATTTGCACTGCGTAAAGCGGCGCACGGCAATCTCCGAGCTGTTCTCGGGCTGCGCCGACACTGAAGGGGAACTCCGCGCCAAATTTCAAATTTGAAACCGGCACGGGTTCCCCCCAGGGGTATAATAGGCTCTTCGGCTTTGGTCCGGAACGTGAGGGGTTAACACACGCCAAAAACGGCGTGGGGTTCCCCCCCCAGATCCGTACCAAGCCTTATCCCAGGCACGCAGTCTGGCCGGACAGGAATGGGGGTGGGGACGAGCGAGCGCCCCCCCCCCCCTCCTGAGCCGTACCAGACCACATGCCCTCGACATGGGGGAGTGTGTGCTTTGGGGGAGGGGGGCACTTTGGGGACCCCAAAGCACTCTTGTCCCCATGTCCATTGGTTGTCGGGGTATGCGGGCGGGAGCCAATCAGAATCTGGGAGCCCCTTTAATAAGGCGGTCCCCAGATTCCGGCCCCCCACCCTAAGTGAATGAGTATGGGGTACATGGTACCCCTACCCATTCACCTGGTGGAAAAAGTGTAAACACAAATAAACCACACAGAATAAAATAATTTATTAGCCAGCTCCGGGGTTCTTCTGCCAACCCACCCGGTCTTCGCCGCCGCAGTCTTCCGACGCCGCCCCCTTCACCACGAAGCTCTGTGCTTGTGGGGGAGGGCAGCGGGCTTCGAAGTTTTTGGCCGGGGTGAGGGTCGCACATCCCAACCCGGTCTTCTAGTCGTCTTCCGCCGCGGCCCCCTTCACCACGAAGCTTCCTGCCCATGGGGGAGGGCCGCGGGCTTCGTAGTTTTCTGCCGGGGGGGCTCTCGATAGCCTCTTCTGCCTGGCTCTTCCGCGGGGGCCAGGGCTTCTCGTCGCTGTGTCGCCGTCTTCCGCCGCCGCCCCCTTCACCACGAAGCACATCCCACCCCGGTCTTCTAGTCGGTTTCGCCGCCGCCCCCTTCACCACGAAGCTTCCGTGCTTGTGGGGGAGGGCGGCGGGCTTCTCGTCGCTGTCTTCCGCCGCGGGGTGACACTCGCGGGCTTCTTCGGCGACCTCCGCTTCTGCCTGGCTCCGCCGCTGGGGCCAGGGCTTCTTCTTCCATTCGATGTTGACACGGCGAGGTCAGGCGCTGAAATGCCGACAGAGCGGCGGGCACGGACTTATATTGGCATTGGGCGTGGGCGTGGTTATGCCACCATGTGACCTTAACCTATGTGACATCACAGGGCATGATGGGAATGTGATGTCACATGGGTTAAGGTCACATGGTGGCATAACCACACCTACGCCCTATGCCAATATAAGTCCGTGCTCACCGCTCTGTCGGCATTTCAGCACCGGACCTTGCCGTGTCAACATCGAATGGAAGAAGAAGCCCTGGCCCCAGGAGCCAGGCAGAAGCGGAGGTCGCCGAAGAGGCCCGCGAGTGTCACCCCGCGGCGGAAGACAGCGACGAGAAGCCCGCCGCCCTCCCCCACAAGCACGGAAGCTTCGTGGTGAAGGGGGCGGCGGCGAAACCGACTAGAAGACCAGGGTGGGATGTGCGACCCTCACCCCGGCCGAAAACTTCGAAGCCCGCTGCCCTCCCACACAAGCACGGGAGCTTCGTGATAAAGGGGGGTGGCGGCGGAAGACGGCGACACAGCGACGAGAAGCCCGCCACGTTGAAGTCCGGGATGGGATGTGCGACCCTCATACCGGCAGAAAACGTCGAAGGGGGCGGTGACACAGCGGCGAGAAGGCCTGGCCCAAGCAGAGGAGCCAGGCAGAAGCCGACAAAGCCCGCGGGTGTTGCCCCGCGGCGGAAGACAGCGACGAGAAGCCCGGAGAGTGGCGCCCTCCAGCGAAAGAAGCCCTGGCCTCAGGAGGAGCCAGGCAGAAGCGGAGAAGCCCGAGGGGGAGCGACACCCCCGTTGTTCTCCGCTGTTTTCGGCCAGCCCCCCCCCCCGGATGTGAAATAGCTTAATTTTGGGGTGGGGGCCCGGCCGAACATGGCGGAGAGCATCGGTGGGTGTTTCCCCCCCCCGGCAGAAAACGGCTAGAAGACTGAGTGGCGACGCCCCCCTTGTTCTCCGCCATTTTCCGCCGCCCCCCCCCCGGATGTGAAAGAGCTTAATTTGGGGTGGGGGCCTGGCCGAACATGGCGGAGAGCATCGGTGGGTGTCTCTCCCCCCGGCGGAAGGCGGCGGCGAAGACCGGTGCGGGGCTGGAGCCCCCCCGGCAGAAAACGTCTAGAAGACCGAGGAAGGGCTCCGCCCCCCGTTGTTCTCCGCTATTTTCGGCCGGCCCCCCAGGATGTAAAAGAGCTTAATTTGGGGTGGGGGCCTGGCCGAACATGGCGGAGAGCATCGGTGGGTGTCGCCCCCCCCCAGCAGAAAACGGCGAAGCCCGGGCCCAATGGGCTGGTGGTGGGGGGTCCCGGCAGAAGACCCCCGGAGCTGACTAATAAATTATTTTATTCTGTATGGTTTATTTGTGTTTACACTTTTCCACCTGGTGAATGGGTAGGTGTACGATGTACCCCATACTCATTCACATAGGGTGGGGGCCAGAATCTGGGGGCCCCCTTATTATAGGGGGCTCTCAGATTCTGATAAGCCCCCCGCCCGCATACCCCGACAACCAACGGCCAGGGTTGTCGGGAAGAGGCTCTTGTCCCTATCGACATGGGGACAAGAGTGCTTTGGGGGGGGGGCAGTGCCCCCCTCCCCCAAAGCACACACTCCCCCATGTCGAGGGCATGTGGTCTGGTACGGCTCAGGAGGGGGGGGCGCTCGCTCGTCCCCACCCCCATTCCTCTCCGGCCAGACTGCGTGCCTGGGAGAAGGGTTTGGTCTGGATCTGAGGGGGAACCCCACGCCGTTTTTGGCGTGGGTTTAACCCCTTATGTTCCAGATCAAATCTAAGAGCCTGTTGTGCACCTGGAGGGGGACCCCCACGCCGTTTTTTTTTTACATTTGGTGTGGAGTTCCCCTTTATCCCGGTCCTGTCAGGGTAGGGAATGCCTGCTCGTCTGTCCATACAATGTATGAACAGCGATCTGTCATTTCCCCTAGACAGTCCCACCCCCTTTACAGTTAGAACACACCCAGGTAACATAATCAACCCCTTCCTTGCCCCTAGTGTTAACCCCTTCCCTGCCAGTGACATTTTTATAGTAAGCAATGCATTTGTATACCATTGGTCGCTAGAAAAATGCCAAAGCTCACAAAAATGTGTCCGCCACAATGTCGCAGTAGCCAGAAAAATCAATGATCGCCACCATTACTAGTAAAACAAAAATATATTCCTAAAAAACCCATAAAACCAACCCCTACTTATAACTTTTGCCCAAACCAATCAAACGCTTATTGCGATTTTTTGGAACCAAAAATATGTCAAAGAATACGTATCGGCCTAAACTGAGGGCAAAAAGTTTTTGGATATATTTTGGGGGAGATTTATTATAGCAAACAGTAAAAAAGTTGTCTTTTTATTTACAAAATTGTCGCTATATTTTTGCTTCAAGCAAAAATAAGAAAAAACGCAGAGGTGATCAAATACCACCAATAAAAAAAAATTTGTTGGGGGAAAAAAGAGGACGCCAATTTTGTTTGGGGCTCACGTCGCACAACCACGCAATTGTCAGTTAAAATGACGCAGTGTTGAAATGCAAAAACTGGCCCCGTCAGTGACCAGTAATATGGTTTCCAGATTTCGATAAGCCTCCTGCCCGCAGACCCCCACAACCACCGGGCAAGGGTTGTGGGGAAGAGACCCTTGTCCTCATCAACATGGGGACAAGGTGTTTTGGGGGGTACCCCAAAACACCCTCCCAATGTTGAGGGCATGTGGCCTGGTGCGGTTCAGGAGAGGGGGGGGGCATGCTCTGTCCCCCCCTCTTTTCTGCGGCCGGCCAGGTCAACGTGCTCGGATAAGGGGTCTGGTGTGGATTTTAAGGGGGACTCCACGCCATTTTTTTTTAAATTTGGGGTGGAGTTCCCCTTAAAATTCACACCAGACCTGAAGGGTCTGGTTATGGATATTTGGGGGGGACCCCACGTCATTTTTTTCCAAAAAATTACGTCGGGGGTTCCCCTTAATATCCATACCAGACCTAAAGGGTCTGTAATGGAATTTGGGGGGACCCCCACATCATTTGAAACATTCTTTTACATTTCGTAGCATGGGGGGGGGGAATGTCAGCACGTGCCCGTGCCCGTGGCGTCAGAGGGGGGCGTGGTCCGGCAGACAACGGGGATTTCAATTGGAAGCGGCGGCTCCGGCGAAGAAGAACAAGAAGAAGATGCGGACGAGAAGGACAGCAGAAGGAGAAGAAGATGGAAGAACATTCCGGGCAAGATGCGGGAATAGAAGACCCAAGACAGAAGCAGAGGAAGAAACCCGAAGGAAAGAAGAAAAGAAGAAGAAAGAAGATAATAAAGGACTTGTCAAAAACCGGCTCTTGTCGTTTTTAACCCTTGACACTTTTTTTGTTGGTGAAATGGTAGAGGTACAATGTACCCCATTACCATTTCACACAGGGGGGCGGGCGGGATCTGGGGGGCCCCTTTGTTAAAGGGGTCTTCCAGATTTCAATAACCCTCCTGCCCGCAGACCCCCACAACCACCGGGCAAGGGTTGTGGGGAAGAGACCCTTGTCCTCATCAACATGGGGACAAGGTGTTTTGGGGGGTACCCCAAAACACCCTCCCAATGTTGAGGGCATGTGGCCTGGTGCGGTTCAGGAGAGGGGGGGCCGCACTCTGTCCCCCCCTCTTTTCTGCGGCCGGCCAGGTCAACGTGCTCGGATAAGGGGTCTGGTGTGGATTTTAGGGGGGACTCCACACCATTTTTTTTTTAATTTGGGGTGGAGTTCCCCTTAAATTCCACACCAGACCTGAAGGGTCTGGTTATGGATATTTGGGGGGAACCCCACGTCATTTTTTTTTTTAAATTGGCGGCGGGGGTTCCCCTTAATATCCATACCAGACCTAAAGAGTCTGGTTATTGAATTTGGGGGGACCCCCACGCTTTTTTTTGGTGTGTTTTATGAATGAATTCTCCTGCAATTGCCAGGAGCTGACAATTCATTATTGCCGTGAGTCAGTTTTAAACGGCTTTTTTCCTTCAGAATGTCACTTTTCACATGTTGACATCCATCAGGGGGGTACAGGCAGTACACCTGTATATATAGCAGAAAAAATTACACCTAGAAGGTTGAGATGGGATATCTCACCTAATGATGCCATTAATGATAAAGATCTGATGGAAGAGTGGTATAGATTTTTCAACCAAAGGGAAAATGACTTGTTACATAAAATACTGGAGAGAAGACAAGTCAAACTAAAAATGATAGAATCTGAAATTCTCCATGTGAAAGATCAACTTCTACCATTCTCAAATACACCACAATATAAAGAGAAAGAAACATTGCTACAAGAAATTATTGCAAAATATGACAAAGAGATCCAACAGAAAAAACAGAAAAAATTCAAAAGAGATGTTTTGGATTACAAGAATCAACAGGTATATAAGTGGCAAACTGATGACACCTATATGAATAATTCCATGGTGGAAGAATCAAGAGAAGATTCCCCAGATTTGGAAACTAATATATGGCAGCCAACCACAACGACAACAACTAGACCAAACAGGACTATACGCATTAATAATGCTACAACACCGCAGAGAAGAGAGGAAGTAAGCCCCATAAGACAAACACATAGAGAAAGAATACGGAGTGAAGAAAGAAGACCCCAAGCACCATACACACCAAGGATCCCACGACATAGAAATAGATTTTCTCCACTGAGAAATTACCCACAGGAAACTCCATACAGAAGACCTCAAAATAGAGGGAATTTTTTTCCCAGGGGATACAGAGGTCGACCACCAGTCATGAGAGAAGACAACAGACCTTTCAGAACCCAAGGATGGAGGCAACCTTTTTGATATCCACAGAGGAGACCCCAATACGGAGAACAACAAGGTTGGGGTCCCAGAACATACAGACACCCGAGAGGGAACAATTGGGAACAAGAAGACAACGATTGGGAAGAGAGAGGAGAACGGATATACAGACCCCAAAGAGGGGAAAGAGGATACGCAAACGAGGCAAACGAGGGGGGCGCAAGAAAAAGAAGGAGAGAATATTAGGAGGAGGAATTTTTAACCTAAGTGACGAAATTTTCACAGAAGAGGAGATGAAAGTTTTAGATTTAGGACTTAAATATGCACCAGACAAAGAATTAGATAAATTCGAAGCCTATATAGATCTGCACAAATTTGTGCGGAAGTTAAATATCAAAAAGTTCTTTGCAAACAAGAAGAACAAACAAGATGAAAACATTACCCACTACCAACACTCTAATTTAAGAAACAATTCAACGTTCAACCCCAAAAACCAGCAAAATGAGAGTTTGACGGTATTTAGAAAAATAGTAGAGGAGGATATAAGAAATCTAAAGGTAAATAAATCAAAACGCAATAAAATATGGAAAACAATCAGGGACCTTGAAAAGAAGAAAAACATTGTCATCCGACCCGCGGACAAAGGGGGAGGTATAGTTATCCTCAAAAAAACAGACTATGAAGCTGAAATGACAAAATTTACCAGACACCTGAAATGACTCAATATACCAGACACCTACAAAAAATTTAAGTCAAACCCCAAAAAGGAATATAAAAAGAAATTACATACATATGTAGAAAAAGGCAAAAAGCTGGGCATTCTTACAAAAAAAGAAGCCAAATATCTGACCCCAGAAACGGCAAAAACACCCATCATCTACTATGTCCCAAAAGTACATAAGAATTAATCCAATCCACCGGGAAGACCGATCATAAGCGGCATTGATTCTCTTTTCTCAAGACTCGGAGCTTATATTGATGGATTCCTACAGCCATTAGTGAAGGAAGGACCATCATATCTCAAGGATAGCAGACAACTTATAATGGAACTTGTGGATTTGGAAATAGAACCCACGGATAGATGTCAACTCGTTATATACAAATATAGTACAGGAAGACGGCATTAAAGGGGTAAAATGGGCTCTACACAAAGATTCAAAATTAAAACAGGAGCAAATAAACTATATTTTGGAGGGGCTAACATTAGCTATGAGCCACAATAATTTTTGGAACAAAGGGAAATTCTTTGTTCAGACCAAAGGAGTAGCCATGGGGGCCAAGTATGCCCCCAGTGTAGCTAACATCTTTTTAAACCATTGGGAGGCAGAACAGATCCAAGGAACAGAAAGACCACCCTTGAAAATTTACAGAAGATATATAGATGACATACTAATAGTATGGGGCGGCACAGAAACGGAGTTACAAGATTTTTTTGATGAGATTAACCATAACATATATGGGATCACTTTTTCAGGCATTTGGAATTTAGAATCCATTGATTACCTGGACTTACAACTATTTAAAGCAGAAAATAGAATCCATACCAGAACGTTTTTCAAAAAGACAGACAGGAATAGCTACATCCCAGTAACAAGCTGTCACCACAAACAATGGATTCAAAACATCCCTAAAGGACAGCTTATGAGAGTATTCAGAAATTGTAGCAACGAGGAAGATTTTGAATTACAAGCTACACAAATTATTAACAAATTCATGGAGAAGGGTTACCAACGTAGAAAATTAGAAATTTTGAAAAATAATGTTAAAGAAATGAACAGAGACAACATCATAGCAGGAACACAAAGGAAGAAAGAGAGCAGAAAAACCACAGAAGTAGCCTTCCTGACTGGATACAACATACAATATAGAGACGTGGAAAAAATATTCAAAAAATACTGGCCCATTCTGCAATCTGACAAAAGCCTGAAACATCTATTACCGAATAAACCAAGTTTCATATATCGTAAAGCCCCCAATTTAAGGAACCGATTAGTCCATAATGCTATTGACCCCCCAAAACAGATTCAAATTTTCAAAAACCTTAAAGGCTTCCACAAATGTGGTAAATGCCTACCCTGTCGAGTCAGCAAAAAGACCAACAAGAAAAAAAACTGAGTTCACATCCACAACTAATGGAACCACACACAAAATAAGAGAGCTGATAACATGCAGTAGCACACATGTTACGTATGTCCTGGAATGCCCATGTCAAAAGCAATATGTAGGAAGAACAACAAGAGAACTACACATCAGGATTAGAGAACACATAGCTAACATTAAAAAAGGGTTCCATAAACATAGTGTGTCTAGACATTTTAGAGATTACCACCATAAAGGTCCGGGATGTATGACTTTCTATGGAATAGACAGAATAAAGGAACATTGGAGGGGGGAGAATAAAACTATAAAAGTATCCCAAAATGAAACCCGGTGGATCTACACGTTAGATACCCTCCAACCGTCTGGTATGAATATTGACGTGGACCTAAATTGTTTTTTAACACATTTTTAACTTATTTTAATATATTATTTTAATATAATATTTTATACACTAAATTTCATATTAATACATATACATCATTTTATTTGATATATATATATACTACCTCCTTTTAATAACATCTCCATTTTAATTACTCCTCATATATATTAGATATACTAATTTTAATTTTATTCAATTTCCAATATACATTTTATTAATTATATTAAGGTTTTCAATAATGCTCATTTATGCATCTCTACTATGTTTATCTATTGATTTTACAAACTCATGTATGTTGAATTATAATACTAACATCACATTGGGTTAGTTTGGATATCAGCTTAAACAACCATGTATTTTTATATTTATTTCAATCAAATTTGCGGGTTTTACCGATCTGAAAGCGAACGTTCCTATTTAATACAGAGCCTCTAGCGTCAGGACTTCTGCAAAAATCTCCAATATGGAGGACGCTTGAAAGATGGGATTTTTTTCGACGTAAGATCGGGTTTTTTTTCCGACAGAACGTCCGTCGATTTCAATACAGAGCCTCTAGTGTTAGGACTACGGTCTGAAAAATCTCCAACATGGAGAACGACCGGATGACAGAGTTTCTTTCCGACGTAACGTCGGATTCGTTCTTTCGATGCAACGTCCGCATTTCCGACACAACGTCGACTGTAATATAAATAAGGAAGTGCTGAAGGCTCAGAGGCACGCTCCAGATGACGTCACAACGACGAAACCGGTAGAGCGATCGTTCCTCAGAGCTACAGCACACTTTTCTCAATGCTTTTTAACTACATGTAAATTGTGAGTACCTATTGTTTGTCAAAATAAACTTTATTTCTTGTAAAACGGTATCACGCTATTGGGCACTTTCATTTATCCTCTCTATGAGTGGCTGAACGGCTGGACAGACCCCATGTGAGAAAACCAGGCAGATATTTGAAGTTTGGATACTTATTAAGAGAGCCTGTTACCCCTGCAGGGGTGATTGGATCCGGTGAGTGCGGGACCATTGGGGAGAGCACTGAGTGATCCACTGACGGCTATACTTGCATGAAGCACCTGTCACTTTATTTTGTATGAAGCAAATCTTGAAAATATTGTTTTGGACTATTATTATGATCATCAATTTTATTTAGGAGCACTTATTTATTGAATCACTCATCATTGATTTTGATTGGACTATTATTAGGAATCTTTTTATTTTATTTGTATTTATTTATTTATTTTTCATATATTGTTTATTATATATAATATTGAAGAATTGGCATCACTACAAGGACTAGCACTTTTAGCACAAAATTTGGTTACAGTACCTTCACTGATTATCAGTAATCTTTTTATTGTATTTTATTTTTCATTTATTTTTCATATATTGTTCTATATTACATATATTATTGAATAATTGGTATCACTACAAGGACTAGCATTTTTAGCACATAATTTTGGTTACAGTACCTTCACTGATTTTGGATACACCTTAAACTTCTTGCACTTATATTTATATTTAATTATCTTAGTAGGCGCCATCACCTGCTATTTTCTACCTAATTACTCATTCCCACCTAGGTGGGTTTTCTATGCAGGGGCTGCCACTATAAGTAATTACTTAATTACTTAATTATTTAATCATCACTATATTACCTATTTAAGTTGTCTGTGGCGCAGATTCATTCCTTTTTTCTTTCACACCTGTAAGGGGCCCAGGGGTCCGGAGGTGCCCAGATGCCTGGAGGCCCCCAGCGCCCCAGATGGTAACCCCCCTCTTTTTTTTTTATATATATATTTTTTATTTTATTTTTTTATTATTTTTTATTAAAGGGCCAATTTTTGAATTTAATTTTTTTTAGCAGTCCGGAGGTCCCCAGTGGCCCGGAGATCTCCAGGGCTCCAGATGACAACCCCCCTTTTTTTTAAAAAAAATACAAAAAATTATATATTTTTATATTTTTTTTGTTATTTTTTTAACCACTTAAGACCCGGACCAATACGCTGGTAAATGACCCAAGGTGTTTTTGCGATTCGGCACTGCGTCGCTTTAACAGACAATTGCGCGGTCGTGCGACGTGGCTCCCAAACAAAATTTGCGTCCTTTTCTTCCCACAAATAGAGCTTTCTTTCGGTGGTATTTGATCGCCTCTTGAAAAAAAACACAATTTTTTTACTTTTTGTTATAAAAAAAATCAAATAAACTAAATTTTAGTAAAACATTTAGGCCAAAATTAATTCAGCCACATGTCTTTAGTATAAAAAAAAATCGCAATAAAAAAAAAATAGCTACCTAGCGGGAACAGCGACACTAATACAGCGATCAGAAAAATGATCGCTTAGTGACGCTGGCAATAGGGAGTGAAAGGGTTAACTAGGGCGGTGATCAGGGGGTTAAAACTTTATTAGGGGGGTGGGGGGGCTATCCTGAACCTAACACTAACTGATTTTTACACTGCCTGTCACACTGACACTAAATGCAGTGATTAGATCACTGCATTCAGTGACACTGTGACAGGGGGGTGGGGGGGGCGATCACAAGGGGTTAATATGCCTATGTGAGTGTGTGTCAGTGTTGTGTTGGTGCACACTTACTTGTGATGTCTTCTCTCATCAGCAGCGCTGGGAAACAGCACTGCGATGAGAGATTACATCATTTCCTCCTTCCTGTGTAAACACAGGAGGAGGAACTGACACGATGGGAGCGCGCTCCCATTGGCTGGGAGCGATCGCGGGGGGGCGGAAATCACGGACATCCGTCCGCTCGTCGGCGATCGCTTCCAGAGGCAGGGGGACCCCTGCACGCCGCGGAGGGGGTCCCGATGGGACCCCCGAACCGCACGAAGGCGGGGACGCAAATTTACGCCCTTGTGCCTGTACGAGCCATTCTGTGGCCGTATATGTGCGTGCGGGGGTCCTTAAGTGGTTAAATAGCACACCCACCAGGAGCCGGGCTGAGACCACCAAACTCAATTCACATGTAGCCAAGATAGTTCCAGTTTAACCCCAAATTTCAGATCATTTTATTGAGAGGCTTAAGAAAATATAACCATGCCAATAGGCCAGGATCCAGCGTTGCTAATATGTATGAATGTGTGTTAGGGACCCCCACAAACACCACCCAATGTTAAATCAACAATTTTCTTGTTTGTTTTGGGGATGCCTGCACCCCTGATAGGGTAAAGACACCTCACAAATGTTGTCACTTTCTACTTAATTCATTCACTTCCTGTCACATAGCCAAACAGGAAGTGAGGGAAAAACATGAGTAATGTCTTGTTGGGGACACACAGATCAATCTAAATAGTTTCCCATTTTGGAAATTGCATTTTGCTGTGTACACCCCAAATTAGTATGGATCTTGGACTTTGGGGTCCATTTACTAAAGGCAAATCCACTTTGCACTACAAGTGGACAAGCAAGGAAGAAAAATAAAAACTTGGCGAGATTGGAAGTTAAAACCATCAGTGCTTCCCTTCTGATTTTCATTGCCTACGCTTCTACTGCAGAGCGGCTTTGCCTTTACTAAAATAAAATTGTGAAATCCTTCGCGCTAAAACAATCAATATGACAATAATAATAATAATGCTCAGATTGCAGCAAAAACTAGTAGTGTTTACCATACACAAGTGAAGCATAAATATAGAAGTGAATTTGCGCAAAAAAACACATCAATCAATAAAACATATGTGACAAATATGTAATAAATGAGTGAAAAGTAGATAGATAAATTCAAATAGAAATAAAAGTCCATATGTGTAAACAAAGTCCATATAGTGCAAACGTGCAGTGCACAAAAGTTGCTTTCAGTGAAGCTGTAAAGCTGACAATAAAGTGTTAGTGCTCCTCCGTGCATTCAGCCTCTCAGGCCTCTCACCTTGGTGGCATATATAAATGCCGTGATAATGGGTCAAACTAGCCCGTGCCACTCCAAACACACAGCCTCACAGGCCTCTCACCTCTCAATAGATCAATAAAAAGCCTCCAAACAAATCCTCTGGGTAAATTCAATGATAGTGGACGACACCAGGAGCTATTCAGTCATCTCTATGTCTTGTGGTACCCCTTCGCTATATTACTCGGGGAAACATAAGGAAAGATAGGCCTCCAATGGTGTAGTATGTCACAACGTATATATTTATTAAAACAAAGTAATCTCCTTACATCAATAAAGAATAAAAGCAGGCATCAAATAAACAAGGCGGCATCTGCCATATATCTCACGTCACTTCCAGGTGTAATATGTAATTTTCTATATATTTATATTTTAAATTTTATATTTTATATACTATTTTATATATTTTATAATAGTATATTAAGTTTACATGTACAAGAGATACATGCAGACTATGTTTGATCTTATGGGAGTGTGGATGACTGCATACTATGTCACTGTTAGAGGTAGCCCAATTTAGATAAGAGGGTCTCCCTCTGAGTGATAGCAGACCACAATAAGGACTCCAAGAAAATGGCGGGGGAGCATCTTGGTCGGAGGTCCGGTGATGACTGGTTGTTTTCCTTATGTTTCCCCGAGTAATATAGCGAAGGGGTACCACAAGACATAGAGATGACTGAATAGCTCCTGGTGTCGTCCACTATCATTGAATTTACCCAGAGGATTTGTTTGGAGGCTTTTTATTGATCTATTGAGAGGTGAGAGGCCTGTGAGGCTGTGTGTTTGGAGTGGCACGGGCTAGTTTGACCCATTATCACGGCATTTATATATGCCACCAAGGTGAGAGGCCTGAGAGGCTGAATGCACGGAGGAGCACTAACACTTTATTGTCAGCTTTACAGCTTCACTGAAAGCAACTTTTGTGCACTGCACGTTTGCACTATATGGACTTTGTTTACACATATGGACTTTTATTTCTATTTGAATTTATCTATCTACTTTTCACTCATTTATTACATATTTGTCACATATGTTTTATTGATTGATGTGTTTTTTTGCGCAAATTCACTTCTATATTTATGCTTCACTTGTGTATGGTAAACACTACTAGTTTTTGCTGCAATCTGAGCATTATTATTATTATTGTCATATTGATTGTTTTAGCGCGAAGGATTTCACAATTTTATTTCTTGGTTAGTTACTTATTTCACCGTTGCTGCTATTATGGATGTCTTCACGTTTGTGGAGAACAGGAATGTCAATTTAGATGATATTTTTAACCCACAGAACAAAACACACACTAGTGATGTAGATAGTTTAATTAGAAAACTGGGCCATCTAATGGAGAAGAAAATCAGCCTATGGTGGGATATCAACACCTTCGATAGATACATTAAGGAAGAAATTGTCCCCAGGAGACTTCGGTGGGACATACCCCCGAATGATGGCCTGACGGACAAGGAATCAATGGATGAATGGTATCAATTTTTTAACAATAAAAGTCTAGAAGGATTGAGATTCCTTATGAAACGCAAACAGAAGAAAATTAGGATGGTGGAAAAACAGATAGATGATATGAAGTCTAAACTAGATCCACATAAGGACAGTACAGATTTCAATAAATTATCATCGCAATTGAACAAAGACCTCATCAGTAAGGACTTAGAAGTACAACAACGTAAGATCAAAAAGTTCCAGAGAGATATAGCAGACTATAAAGCGGATAATGTTTTTAAATGGCAACAGAAGACTGAATCGGTAGTACCTACATCTACCTACTCCACACCAGAAAAAGAAGTAAGGATTGAAGATCCAATAAGGACATATGTCCAAGATGGATTAAGAAGGGTAGAGAGAGAGAGGGATGAGAGACCTCATCAACAAAACAATGAACACTACACGAAGAAAACACCAAAGAAACAATGGAAGAAACAGTTTAAGAAACCCTTTAAGAAAGCCTATCAAAATACACAGAATAATGATAGAGACCAAAGGGATACAAGAGGCCCACCACAACATTATGAACATCAAAACGGATATGGGAGATCCCCGATGTACACACAGAATAGATTCGAACCTATCAGGAAGTATTCGGATACAAATGAATATGAACAACACCAATACCAACAGAACCAATACAATACACAACGCCCTTTTTTAGACAGGGAGAGAAGAGAATACTCCCCACGACGGCAACCACAAGCCCCCTACCGCTCACCGAGGAGACACCAACAAGGGAACAGAGGAAGTCCAGAACGAGGAGGGGCACTCGAGCAGGAAAGAGAATCCAGGCAAAGAAGAGAATAGTGGGAGAAAATGTGGTGAATCTGAGTGGTCTAGAAATCAGTGTAGAAGAATTGGCAGTATTGGATAAAGGTTTAAAACATGCTCCGACTAAAAATCTTAATAAGTTTGAGACGTACATTGGGATTCAGAAATATGTGAGGAAACTCAATATTAAGAAATATGTACTGAATAATCCGTTTAAATCTAAGAGAGTTGTAACAAATGAATTAGAGGAACCAAGGTTTAGTTCCCTAAGGAATAACTCCATATATAACCCACAAATGACCAATAACCAACATATTGACGTGTTCAAAAAGTTAGTTCTAAGAGACCTTGAGTCTCTGAAGATCAAAAACTATTCTGATCCGATACATATCAAGAAGGGCATGAAGTTATTGAAGAAAAGGGAGGATATTGTGATCCGACCTGCGGATAAGGGAGGGGCAGTGGTAATCCAATCCAAAGAACAATACCACAAGGAAATAATGAGACAACTGCAGGACGAGTCTACATACAAGAAACTGTTGGGCAATCCTACCAGCAAATATAAGAAGGAACTACAAGCATTAGTAAATCTGGGTAGGAAGAAAAATATCCTAAATACGAAAGAGTCTAGATACTTGGTCCCAGAAGCCTGCAGAATACCGATAATTTATACTCTTCCGAAAATACACAAATCGAAGGACAATCCACCAGGCAGACCAATAGTCAATGGGATTGACTCCCTGACAGCAAGAATGGGTCAATATATTGACTTCTTTCTGCAACCAGCTGTACAAAACACAAAGGCTTTTCTAAGGGATACGAAGCAGGTTTTGCAGCTATTAGAGACAGTACCAGTCCTGGAAGGGAGGACAATATTAGCCACTGCAGATGTGACATCACTAAACATCACGAAGCAGTAGCAGCAACCAAATGGGTGCTACGTGAACATAGTGACCTGATCTGCAAACAAAGGAAGTTTTTGGTTAAATGCCTTGATTTTTGCCTGAAGTATAATTTCTTTTGGTATCACCATAGCTATTATAATCAAGCGACGGGAATAGCCATGGGCTCGAAATTTGCGCCGAGTGTAGCAAACTCTTTTATGGCAAGATGGGAAGAGTCCGCAATATATAATGACACCCCACCAGAGCTATCCCTATACAAAAGATACATAGACGATGTTATTATTGTATGGAATGGAAGCAAAGAAAAGCTGGAAGAATTTCTGAATCGTCTGAATAAGAATGATCTGAACATAGAACTAGTTTGGAAGATTGACGGAAAGACAGTGGACTTCCTGGATTTGCAAATTAACCTAGAAGGGAGCAAGGTGGTGACTAAAACCTTTTTTAAGAATGTGGATACGAACAGCTATCTGTCGATGGATAGCTGTCATTTCAAACCCTGGCTTTTCAACATCCCGAGAGGACAGTTCGTGAGAATGAAAAGAAACTGCACAAAAGAATCGGATTATAAGGACCAGGCAGAAATATTAGGGAAGAGATTCAAAATTAAAGGATATGAAGACACCTGGATTGACAACCAAATTCAAGAGGTTAATAAAATGGATAGAGAGAAGATACTAAAAGATAAAATGAGTGGAAGGAAAGAGGGAGAACAAACTGCCCCGAGCATCATTCTGAGCTACAACACTCAATACAAGGATGTGGCTAAGGTGATCAATAGACACTGGCACATCCTGAGAAGTGATAAAGATCTTCAGAAGATACTACCAGAGAAACCAAGGATCCTATATAACAAAGCCCCGACTTTAAAAGACATTATTGTCAAATCAGTAATAGAACCCCCCCCTAAAAAACACATTCTCCTTCTTCACAGGAAAGGGTTTCTACCCCTGCAAAAACTGTTTTGCATGCAAACATGCACAGAAGTTCCAAGGCAAAAGGACAGAATTTATTTCCACAAATACAGGAGAGAAATATGACATCAAAGATTTTATCGGATGTCATACAGAAGGAGTAGTTTATGCTCTCCAATGTAGTTGCAAACTACAGTATGTGGGAAGAACTAAACGAGCACTGAAGGTGAGAGTGAAAGAACATGTCAAAAAGATCATCAAAGGGTGTACAAAACACAATGTATCGAGACATTTTGAAAGGGTCCACAACAAAGACCCCAAGCATTTACAGTTTTGGGGCATAGATAAATATAAGAAAGCGTGGAGAGGGAGCCACCTAGTGAGGACCATTAGTCAATTAGAATCAAAATGGATACATAGTATGAATACTCTGACACCTAGAGGCCTCAATGTAGAATTCGATTTAAACTGTTTTTTGAGTAACTTTTAATATTAATATTTAATTTATTGATTTTATACCTGTTGCCTGTATACTATAGATTTTGGAATGTAAATGTGAATAAGCTATTGAGAGGAGGTGAGCTCAATCGAGGTGTACGTCCGTTACCCTAGGCTGAAGTTAATATAGCCCTGGATTGTAATATGGATAAGCCCCCATTGAGATTTCGTCATCCATGACTATTACACCGTAGCATAGCTCTAATACTTTACAGTATCGATCGAGGAATCTTTACCAATTATTTTTAGTCCCTTTTATATATGTAATTTTCTATATATTTATATTTTAAATTTTATATTTTATATACTATTTTATATATTTTATAATAGTATATTAAGTTTACATGTACAAGAGATACATGCAGACTATGTTTGATCTTATGGGAGTGTGGATGACTGCATACTATGTCACTGTTAGAGGTAGCCCAATTTAGATAAGAGGGTCTCCCTCTGAGTGATAGCAGACCACAATAAGGACTCCAAGAAAATGGCGGGGGAGCATCTTGGTCGGAGGTCCGGTGATGACGGGTTGTTTTGCTTCCGGTCAATGACCGTATGTTTTGAACTTCGACAAAATGGCGAATAACGTCCGTCCTACGATCGTACGTACTTCCGGTCAATGAGCGTATACATTGAACTTCGACAAAATGGCGAATAGCGTCCGTCCAACGATCATACGTATTTCCGGTCAATGATCGTATGCATTGAACTTCGACAAAATGGCGGATAACGTCCGTCCAACGATCGTACGGACTACCGGTCAATGATCGTATACATTGAACTTCGACAAAATGGCGAATGACGTCCACCTAACGATCGAACGCACTATACCCCGGCGGAGTGTAGAATGACGGAACATACACTTCCGTTTAACGATCGAATCCACCGGACTTCGACAAGATGGCGAATCGACAATTTCCGTCGAACCCCGCAATGATGGCGGATTGGCATACATCCGCCAAACGGCATATATATTGAATGCTGCCACACTAAATCAGGTTCCCCAGATGAAGGCAAGAGAGCCGTAACGCGTAGGGATTCAGACGTACACCTGGAAGTGACGTGAGATATATGGCAGATGCCGCCTTGTTTATTTGATGCCTGCTTTTATTCTTTATTGATGTAAGGAGATTACTTTGTTTTAATAAATATATACGTTGTGACATACTACACCATTGGAGGCCTATCTTTCCTTATGTTTCCCCGAGTAATATAGCGAAGGGGTACCACAAGACATAGAGATGACTGAATAGCTCCTGGTGTCGTCCACTATCATTGAATTTACCCAGAGGATTTGTTTGGAGGCTTTTTATTGATCTATTGAGAGGTGAGAGGCCTGTGAGGCTGTGTGTTTGGAGTGGCACGGGCTAGTTTGACCCATTATCACGGCATTTATATCCCTTTCATGACTAAGCCTATATATGACATTTGGTGTTTACAAGTTAAAATCTGTATTTTTTGCTAGAAAATTACCTAGAACCCCCAAACATTATATATATTTTTTTAGCAGAGAATCTAGAGAATAAAATGACGATTGTTGTAATATTTTATGTCACACGGTATTTGTGCGGCGGTGTTTTAAACGCAACTTTTTGGGAAAAATTTACTTTAATGAATTTTAAAAAAATGAAAAAGTAAAGTTAGCCCAATTTTTTTGCATAATGTGAAAGATGAAGTTGCGCCGAGTAAATAGATACCAAGCATGTCACGCTTTATAATTGCACGCACTCGTGGAATGGGGTCAAACTACGGTACCTAAAAATCTCCATAGGCGACGCTTTAATTTTTTTTTACAGTTACCAGGTTATCGGAACAGAGGAGGTCTAGTGCTAGAATTATTGCTCTTGCTCTCGCGATCGCGGCGATACCTCACATGTGTGATTTGAACACCGTTTTCATACGCGGGCGCGATTTCCGTATGCGTTTTCTTTGTTGCGCAAGCTCGCGGGGAGGGGGGCGCTTTAAAATTTTTTTTTTTTTTTTTCTTATTTATTTTATTTATTTTTATAATATTAAATTGTGTTTTTTTTTTTTTTTTTACATTTTGATCACTTTTATTGCTGTCACAAGGAATGTAAACATCCCTTGTGACAGTAATGGGTGGTGACAGGTACTCTTTATGGAGGGATCGGGAGTCTAAAAGACTCCCGGTCCCTCCTTTACACTTCAAAGTATTCAGATCGCCGAAAACGGCGATTCTGAATACTGTTTACTTTTTTAAATCCGGCGCCGTTGACATTCGAGAAACCCGGAAGTGACGTCATGACGTCGCTTCCGCGTTTACACATTGCAGACTGAATCAAAGCCGCGTACGGCTTTCATTCAGTCTGCGCCCGGACACAGGACACGTCGGATCGAGGATCGGGTCTCCCGGTGGGACGGGAGGCCCGGTCAGAGCGGCGAGAGGCGGCGGGAGGGGGGGGGTGTCCCCTCCCGCTCCTCCGGCATAACAACCGAGCGGCTTTTAGCCGCATCGGTTGTTATGTTTGGAAAGCCAATCGCCGGCTCTAAACAACGGTACCGGGATGATGCCTGCAGCTGCGGGCATCATCCCGGTATAACCCCTGAAACCCGAGGACACATATCTGCGTCCTGGCGGCGTGAAAGGGTTAAATGCCACCAAGGTGAGAGGCCTGAGAGGCTGAATGCACGGAGGAGCACTAACACTTTATTGTCAGCTTTACCGCTTCACTGAAAGCAACTTTTGTGCACTGCACGTTTGCACTATATGGACTTTGTTTACACATATGGACTTTTATTTCTATTTGAATTTATCTATCTACTTTTCACTCATTTATTACATATTTGTCACATATGTTTTATTGATTGATGTGTTTTTTTGCGCAAATTCACTTCTATATTTTTGCCTTTACTAAACCCCAAAGTAACTAATCATTTGGGGTGTACACAGCAGTGCAATTTGCTTAATGGGGACACTAGTTAGATTGACCTGTGTCCCGAAGAAAATACCATTGGTAGGGTTTTAACCTCACTTTCTGTTCAGCTGTGTGACAGGAAGTGAAGCCAATTTTAAGAAAAGGGACACAAAGCCCAACCTAAAAACACTAGCAGGGGTTCTACCACTCAATTGGCTTCCCTCAAACAACCCACAATTAGAATAGGATTGTCTTGTGCTAGTTTCAAGCACAGCGCTGTAAATCAGCACTTCAAGCCTGTCCACCAATACACCATCCCCCCCCTCCAAACAGGCCCTGTTTGCAGGTTTTCTTACATCTTGCACATGTGCTTTAAAAAGTCAGTCTGGACATCAATTCTAGGAAACAATACTTACCGCTTTGTCCTTCCTTTTCTGGTGACTAAACATTTCATGCATACACACCAGGAAAGAGCTTAGAGACAAATCACACTTGATGGTTTAGGCCCAAACTATTTCAGCTGCAGCTGTTGAAATCCATAGCATGAAAAAAATATCACAAAACAAACTTCAAAATTTGAAAGTAATTTTATTGGTCCACAAAACAAGGAAAGCAAAACAAAATATTAAAAATAAACACACAAAAAAAACAAAAAAAACATAAAAACAAAAAATAGACCAAGGTTTATTTCACACAGTCATTGGAAAATAAATAATGCTTTTGAAATAACAGGATAGACCCACAGGATTCAAACATTAGTCATTAACATCTTGAGAAACATTTTGCAAAATTAGGCAGCAGACAACACATCAAAAAAACAAAACTTGCTCCAAAACATCTCTGTTTCGCTCCGCCATTACTTCCAGCCAGCAAGTCTGCCCCCTCTGAGGGCAGCTGACACGTGCACTATCCACGCTTTTTATAACATGTGTGCTAATGAACCAATTGGAAACACATGAAGAAATGTCAGCCTCTTGTTTGTGTGCACTTGTAACTGCTTACACCTGTTAAGGATGTCCTTAAATTACTAAGCCAAAAAACAAGCTTTCTGAGCATGCTCAGAAAGATGCATGTCATTTTCAGGCACAAACACCCAGCTTATTTTTCTAAGTGTTCGAGCATGCCCAGTTCACTCAAGATGCATTACCAGAATCAAATCTGCAATGGCGGATGAAAGCATTAGAGGTTTTTTTTTTTTTGTTCCCCCTGAACTGATGCTTTACAACCTGAAGGGGAGGTCTTATAGAATTTTTACGTAACAAACATAAATAATAATAATTAAAACGCCCCTGTCCCTAGTACCTCGCAGTCAGAAGCGAACACGCAGCATTTTTTTTTCCGGTTACCAGTTTAGATTTACAGATGAGGTCTAGTGCTAAAAGTATTCCTCTCGCTCTTACGCACGCTATGATACCTCACATGTGTGGTTTGAAGGATGTTTCCATATGTGGACGGGCCTTAAATGTGTAAGCCCCGCCCACATATTTAACCCCTGTTCAAACCCCACATGTGAGGTATCATGGCGTACGTTAGAGCGAGAGCAATACTTTTAGCATATTATGGCCATAAATTGGGCTAACTTTAGTGTTTTCTTAATTTGTAACCACTTAGTGATTTATTTTCCTTTTCCACCAGCGCCCCCCTACCACCCTACCATTCATCAAATAGGAGGTATACACTCCATTTTCAGGGGAGCAGCTCAAATTTTTTTTGGTTTGTGGTACACACCAATTTAATTATATTTTGTCTTTTGGCGCAAAAATTACAAGCTCTGCGCATGTGTGAGCGAAGGTCATGTGGATGGGGAACACACATCATCCACGTCATCACTCTGCGCCCGCAGACACATGACTGACGCCAACTACGTCACACGTGCGTGCCTAATCACCGCACCCAGGAAATAAAAAGACTTGCACAGCGATCACAGTCGCACGGGGTCAGCTGGGAGAGCCAAGCCAGATGCACAGCTGCCAAATGGTAAACTTTATTAATGTGGGGCAGGTATAAGACTAATTACACCTGCACTAACTTTATAATTCCATATCCTCCCCGGGATTATATATATATACCATTTATAGTTCCTTATCCTTAGAAGACTTTTATGGCCCTTTTTGCTCAGAAGCCTGATGAGAGTCTTAAGGTATATAAAGGAAACCACTGAATGTATGAATACCTTAGTGGTTGGTAGGGTGGTAGGGGGCGCTGGTGGAAAGGGTTGTGTTGACAAACTCACCCCTTTGTTTGGGTTATTCACGGCTATCGAGTCATCACTATTCTTTTGGACTTTATATCTATTTTTTTGGTTTCTGTGGGTCAAACCATCTTGTTTTTACAAATTAATTATTTATATTATTGTATTCTTTCTCACCTAATTTCACCTTTTATTAATATATACACTGTATTCAATTGTTTATATTCACCTGTTGATGAGAATTTATGATTACGTTCACCCACCACTTTCACTTGATTAGTGATTTATATTCCTTTACCACCAGCGCCCCCCTACCACCCTACCATTCATCAAATAGGAGGTATACACTCCATTTTCAGGTTTTCTGGTTACCAGTTATCTGATCATTCTTTTAGTTTTTTTCTGTGCAACCTAGGCTCCCCAGTCATATAGGTTAATGCTTCATATACAAATGTACATGTAAGTGCTTTCTAGCGATTTCTTATAAGCTTATTTTACCGGTTTCAGTTTCAGTATTATAATAATAATAAGAAATATATATATATTTGAGCTTCACAAGTATTATTCATATATTGCCCTTTACATGCATAATTGAAGCTTAAACCATGCTTTTCCTGATAGGATCAATATTGGATATTGACACACGGGGAGGGGTACACTCTTGCTACATAGGAGAACTCCCGAATGCTCGGAGGTACTAGTCTAGGTCTTTTTTGTGAGACAGTATTTCTCTCCTTTTTTCTATTATGTAACTATATTGTATATTAAATTTATATCTAACAATATGACATATACATATAGATGTGAAGTGAGTTTTCTTACCTACTGTTGTATGTATTTATGAATTTGTTCTGTATTTATTGTAGACTCATTCATGTCCGTGCGTCCCTGAAGAAAGCCTTAAATCAGGCGAAACATGTAGGACTGCTAGCATGGGACATACAAGGAAATTATGCACTTTGTTGTAACTCCTTTTTCCTTTTTTAAACAACTTTTCATATAATATACATATAATATATATTTATTAATAACAATCAGCTGTTTTAACAAGTGTAATTTCTCTTGATCCTTGTTTGGACAAAGTTATAACAAAAATAATTCAATAATTCAATATGCACCCTGAAAATCCCATACCATACTGGATACAGGGATTTGTCTATATTTCTTTCCTGAGAGTGGCATTTTTTTGCAAGTGACGGAGTGGTGTGTGGTTGGCCGGTCCTTCGTTGCGAGAAGGGCAGGGATCTGACACTCACATTCGTCACATATTGGCTGGCAGCGTAGCAGGATAGTTTCGCATTGAGAGCATTGTTAGAAATTATCTCTGCACTGAAGGATTATAACCTTTGTAGAAACAGTCCTTAGAGATAAGCTGGTGCCATTTTTGTTATTTTTTTTCTGTTAAAGAGAGACATACAGCAACAGCTCCTTCTTAGCCCTTTTTCCTATCTCTGCTTTCTGTTCTATCTTTTCTGCTTGCAACATGTCTGGGTTATCAGCATAAACCAAGATGAACTCAAATTAACTGACTGCCAAGTGTGCAGGAAGAGGAATTAACGTTGGTGGCAAAAGTCGTGAAGGCTTGATACATGCCCTACAGGAGTTTAATATCCAGGCAGACCAGAAGTTGGAGGAAACTGGACCAGAAAGGGTTTCCACTACTCCAGAGCCCAGTGGTTCAGAGGCGGCCTCACTGGATGGGCCAGCAGAGACTGACACTGGAATACCACTGATTGTCACCTCCAAGCCACCACCTGAGCAGGTCAGCCCCAGATTGCCTGAAACCAGCATAGACTCTCCTCAAATGCAGGAAACGCCTTAGGGAGACGGATCCTATGGTGTACCTGCAGTTTCTCAAAAGCCAAGCTGCAGTTGAGCGAGAGGATCGCAGGGCTGCGGCTGAGCGAGAGGAACACCGGGCTGATCGTCGGCACAAACTGGAGAAGGCTAGGCTCCAGCAGCAGCAACAGGCTCAGAACCTCGGATCCCTAGAGCACAGGGATGCCTCTCTGCCAGTGACCCCGGCAGCCAAACTTTCCATTATGGAAAAGGACAGTGACATTGACGTGTATCTACTATTGCCTGAAACAACTTGTCGTATGTACCATCTGCCCCCAGCACAATAAGCCCGGTACTTGATGCCAGGGCTACGATGCTTATGTCAAACTGTCAGAAGAGAAGGGCAATGATTATGAGGCCCTAAAGGCTTTGATCATCCAAAGATTTTAGCTAACACCGGAAGTGTACCGGAACCATTTTAGGTCCTTGCAAAAAGGGCCTGGGGACTAAAGGCTTGAAAGCTGATTCCTTTGAGTCCCTGGAAGATCTTATGATTGAAGATCAAATTTTCTTACAGACGTCAGACAGTTAATGCTAGAGAGAAAGCCAACTTCTGCCAAAGTAGCAGCAGAGCTGTCAGAACGGTCGTTTTTTCTGGAGCAGCGATTTTAATGATGCTTAAAGTGAAAAAAAAAAAAGAAAAATTCATTAAAATATCGTACCTGCTGGGTGTCTATAGTAGTGGCACGTGTTTAGAACTGTCCCTGCACAAAATGAGATTACTATAAGAAAAAAGTAATTTAAGACTGTTTGCGGCTTTAATGTAATGTTTGGTCCCTGCAATATGGATGCAGGCAGCAAGTGGAGGGCCTGCCTGGCTATGACTCCATTGAGGAGGCCGTAATGACAGGTAAGGTTTTTTTTTCCTATCTGGTGTGTAGCATGTGTGGGGGAAGGGAATATGTGGCAAGTGTGTGGATCCTCCAACCTGTGAATGTTTTGTGCTGGGCCATCTGGCCTGATCGCACCATCCCTGGGACAACAGCCTGATGAGGACCCCCAGACAAGGCCGGAGTCCTCGGAGGAGTTTGAGGAGGAGGAGTTTGAGTTGGAGGAGGAGGTCATGTCAGGCAGTGGCTTGTTATTTTTGGAGGACTCTTCCCCTCTGGCTGGCAGCAGCCAGCCCTCCATAAGGGGTAGCCCCTCCCACTCCTCCCCCAACAGGGCTCCCCTCCCAAGAGGCTCCCCTTCTCCCTGGCCACAAGAATCAGCTGGAGGCAGGAAGTCATCCCAGAAGACCAGGGGGTGGCCGAGGTTCTGCCCGCCAATCTCAGAAGGGACCAGGCCCTTCAGACCCACCATCTGGGACAGGTCAGCCAGACTTTGGGGCGGATGGAGGAGAGCCTGTCCTCCATAAATTATACGCTTGGGGACCTGGACTGCCACTCCCGGGCTCTTACAAACTGCCTAAACGAACTGCAGACTACTACAGCAGACGTTGGGCAGGATGTGAGGGCCCTCACCCAGGCTATCCAGGCCAATACGGCAACACTAAATGCTGGCCTGAACATAATAGCCGTGGCCTTGGAGGGCAGGTGGGCAGAGACCAGGGGCTGCTCCTCCTTCCCCGGATTACCCCCCCATGAGTCCACCCTGAGGAGCCGGGGCCGTGGGCACGCCAGGCGTGGGTCACGCCAGCGGCATTAATTTTGTTTCCCCCTTTTTTTTTTTTTTGCTGGACTTTTTTTTTTGATGGAAATGTTTTGGTTTTTGCTGGACAATTTTTTTTTTTGGGTTGGGAATGATTTTTGAATGTGGTGGTGACATTCCTGCTGGAAAAGGGGTGTCACCCTCATTTGTGGTGGAGAAGAGTTCCCCAGGACCAGGGAGAAGTGATCCCCAGGTCCGTGTGAATGGTGAATGAATGTACAGTGACATAATTGGAGCCATGGCGTTGCTGCTCACAAGTCCTGCATGGTGGGCTTGTGCTAATCCAATTTGATGAGGATGTGATGTGTCTGTGCTAGGGACCACAGTGGTGTGCATGCATGCATTCTCATTGTGCCATGATTAATGTGTGTGTTTAACGTGCAAAGATGCCTAATGTGAGCTGTCTCCTGGCTGCTCTTCCCTCATAAGACGGGTAGCCTCGGTTAGGGGGGGATTGTCTGGTTCAGGGGTCAGGTCATCACGTATGTCAATCTGCAGGCCCTTTCTCACTGCGAAGTTGTGCAGCATGCAACATGCACCGATGATCTGGCACACGAAGTTTGGGGAATACAACAGGGTACCCCCAGACTTATCCAGGCATCAGAAACGTGACTTCAGGAGGCCAAAGGTGCACTCCACGACTGCACGGGTTTGGGCGTGGGCTTCATTGTATCTTTCCTCTCCTGGGGTTTGGGGGTTTCCGGATAGGAGTCATGAGATGGGGTCCAAGTGCATAAGCAGAGTAACCTGGAAGGGAAAAGACAGGAGGATGTTAGCCATGCATGTGCCCCTTGTGATTTCTGCATCATGGGGGAGACAGTCATGCCTGCCACCCATGTCACTCACCAACCAGCCAGGTGTCCCCATACACGTTCTGTTCGAATTCCATTGGGATGGGGCTCTGATTGTATATGTAGCTGTCATTACTGGATCCGGGGTGTTTGGCACGGACGTGCCATATGAGGCCTTGGGCATCGACTATCACCTGTACGTTGATGGAGTGCCAATGCTTCCAATTGCGGTATATGTGCTCTGTCTCACGGGGGGGGGGGGGCTGTAGTGCCACATGTGTGCAATCAATGGCCCCCACGGTGCGTGGGAATCTGGCAATTCTGTAGAAATCTGTCATTGCCTTCAGCCGCAGGTCCTCCTGGGTGGGTTTGATGATTTGGTTGGTCATGCGTCTGAGGATTGCTAGGATAACCTGGAACACACATATGCTCATGGAGGATTGTGACATTCCAGCCACTACTCTACTTGTTCTTTAAAAACAGCCACTGGCAAGGAAATGCAGTGTTGCCAGGGCTGCACTGCATGTGAGCGGTGTGTTGGGCTGGTGATGTCCTCCTGCAGGGTTGTGGTTAATTCCATGATGGCAGCAGGGGTGAATCTGAAGATGCGATACACCTCAGAATCACTCATGCCAAAGATGTCTATGCGTGTGCGGTATATCCTCTCCCGTGCCCTCCTCCGTGCTCTCCTCCGTGCCCTCCTTCGTGCCCTCCTCCTTCTTTGCTCCTCTAAAATCAGTAGTATAGCTATGAGCAAGGATGCCCCTGGCATGTTGGCATACAGTTTGTCGTCCTGCAAGTGTTGCTTTAGCTGACATGTAGAAGGATTGTCTAATTTTATACCACCTTATACAGTGCCTGCCGCCGAGAATGTGTTTTTAGCACGCCAGCATCGCGCTGAATCTCGGCGACAGGCTGCCGATATCTCGCACTCGCTGGAATAGTAAAAGCACATTCCAGCGAGTGCGTCATAGAAGCGACGGGGATCCGACGCGGATTCCTGCCAATTCTACACGTGGGCGGAGTTTGTTATGAATCCTGAAGGAGAAATCCCCGCCGGATTTTTAAAGAAAAATCCGGCATGGGTTCCCCCCTCAGGAGCATAACGGACCCTTAGGTCTGTTATGGGTTGTAAGGAGACCCCCTACGCCGAAAAAACGGCGTGGGGGTCCCCCCACAATCCATAACAGACCCGTATCCAAAGCACGCCGGCCGGCCGGTCAGGAAGGGAGTGGGGGCGAGCGAGCGCCCCCCCCCTCCTGAGCCGTACCGGGCAGCATGCCCTCAACATGGGGGGGTTAGGTGCTCTGGGGCAGGGGGCGCACTGCGGCCCCCCACCCCAGAGCACCCTGTCCCCATGTTGATGAGGACAGGGCCCCTTCCCGACAACCCTGGCCGTTGGTTGTCGGGGTATGCGGGCGGGAGGCTTATCGGAATCTGGAAGCCCCCTTTAATAAGGGGGCCCCCAGATACCGGCCCCCCACCCTAAGTGAATGAGTATGGGGTACATTGTACCCCTACCCATTCACCTGCAAATAAAAAGTGTAAACACAAATAAACCACACAGGGTATTGAAATATTTTATTAGTTGGCCGCCGGGGGGGGGGGGGGGGTGTATGATCGCTTTTATAAAAGCGCCCCCCTCCGGCGGGCTTCTGTGGGGGGTGGGTGCCGCCATCTGGTTCTCTTCTGCCGCCGGGGGGGGGCGCTTTGATAAAAGCGCCCACCACCCGGCGGGCTTCTTTCGACGTCTTCGGCGGCTGGGGGGTCTTCTCCCACTCTCCGGGGTCTTCTCCTGCTCTCCGTGGGTCTTCTCCGCTCTCCGGGGGTCTTCTCCGCTCTCCGGGGGTCTTCTTCTTCAGGACTCGCAAGTCCCCTCCTCTGTGACGTCGTCTTCTTCTTCTTCTTCTCGCGACGCTTCCTTCCGCTGTTATGCCGGGCCGGGCCAACTAATAAAATATTTCAATACCCTGTGTGGTTTATTTGTGTTTACACTTTTTATTTGCAGGTGAATGGGTAGGGGTACAATGTACCCCATACTCATTCACTTAGGGTGGGGGGCCGGTATCTGGGGGCCCCCTTATTAAAGGGGGCTTCCAAATTCCGATAAGCCTCCCGCCCGCATACCCCGACAACCAACGGCCAGGGTTGTCGGGAAGGGGCCCTGTCCTCATCAACATGGGGACAGGGTGCTCTGGGGTGGGGGGCCGCAGTGCCCCCCTGCCCCAGAGCACCTAACCCCCCCATGTTGAGGGCATGCTGCCCGGTACGGCTCAGGAGGGGGGGGGCGCTCGCTCGCCCCCACTCCCTTCCTGACCGGCCGGCCGGCGTGCTTTGGATACGGGTCTGTTATGGATTGTGGGGGGACCCCCACGCCATTTTTTCGGCATAGGGGGTCTCCTTACAACCCATAACAGACCTAAGGGCCCGTTATGCTCCTGAGGGGGGAACCCATGCCGGATTTTTCTTTAAAAATCCGGCGGGGATTTCTCCTTCAGGATTCATAACAAACTCCGCCCACGTGTAGAATTGGCGGGAGTCCGCGTCGGATCCCCGTCGCTTCTATGACGGCTTTGTCTCCATCGCGGCAAGCCAGCTCGGCGCTGGCTCCCGCGATGGGGCTCGTAGGTGGTCAATCTCGCCGAGAAAGGGAGCGAGATTGACACAATATCCCAGTCACCTACTGTATATGGACTAATTTTAGACAGGACATGCAGCTGTTGCGCACAGCGCGTAGCCTGCGCTGCACCAACTTACTTTTGTGGATCCCCGTAACTCCCTCATTTGCATATTTGAATAGCAAATCAATGGTGTGTCTAGCGCAGTTTTGCGTGCACGGATGCGCCGGTCTATCGAAATTACGCCGGTCTAAAAAAATTAGATTTCATGCGTATATCGTTTTGGGGATGCGGCGCATCGATACGCATGTGCAGATTTAGACTTATGCCGCGCATCTCCTGTAACGCCAGCGTAATGGCTCTCTGAATCTGGCCCCAAGTCTTTAGTTGATTGCTCTGCTGTAACTGTGACAGGCTATCCCTCCATAAGACTCCATTGAAACACCTTAAGAGCGCATATAATGTACATAATTTTTTCTTCAGGACTATCGTAGTCCACATGTCTGGTAGGTGTGCAGACCTCAATTTTATTTTCTTCAGGATTTTCGCAATCCACATGATAAAAGATTTTCCGTTAAGACAACTGACATGATAGGTATCAAAGTTCTTTAGACACAAGCTTTTGAAAGCACTCTTTTTTATCAATGGTGTTTGTGACTGATGGCATGAGGAGGGATGGTGGAGTGAGATTGTTAGTCCCAAAACTTGATTATTAACAAAAATGCCCTTAAAGCCTTTTGAGGTTTTTTTTACTGCTGAAGTAAATGTATGTTCTAGAGGCAATAAGACCTAGAAGAAAATAAAACAATCTTTATAGAAGGAGAAACCATTCTCATTTTCAATAAAATGTTATTCAACTCTCATCCAACTAAACTGTCCATATTATCCTGAATTCAGTAAGACATTTATCATAAACAATAGGCTTCTCAGAAGGAGGGGCTATTACGTATGGCTTGGATCAATGATCCTACAGAAACGTATACAAGAGAGAACAGGATTTACAGGATTTACAGTAATAACAGGAGTATAGTGCAGTACTGGGCTTCAGGGTTCATAGGAGGTCAGATACACAAGATACAGTTGATGTATATAAGGATAGGACCAATAAACACATAAGAAACCCTTGCAGTGCTGAGATGCTGGGATCACTAAACAGTAGGGGGTTTAAAAATTAAAGCTGACAGGTGTGTGCCTGGACACACACAGACATTGGAGACAGATATGCAAAGACATATTATACAGCTAGAAATGAGTAGCCATGCAAATAGTCACACAGGAATCTATAAGAGTAGTGAAGTTGTATTGTGACCCCGAACAGGAAACTGGCTTCAGATACACTCGGAGACACACGAGCATAATTGCTTGGGACATTAATATGCAAAGCCTAATGCCGCGTACACACGGTCGTTTTTTGCGATGAAAAAAAAACGACGTTTTCTGTGAAGTAAAAAACGACGTTTTTGAAACGTCACTTTTCAAAGACAATTTTGCATACACACCATCGTTTTTTCACAAAAAGCGAGGTTACGTTCACCACTCTTTTTCATTGAAGCTCGCTTCATAACTAGCTTCTGGGCATGCGCGGGTTGAAAAACGTCGTTTTGAACGACGTTTTTGCTACACACGGTGACTTTTTGTGAAACAAAAAACGACGTTTTGAAAAACGACACAAAAAATTCAAGCATGTTGGAATTTTTTTTTGCTCGTTTTTTTGAAGACAAAAAACGACGTTTTGCCCACACACGATCAATTTAAATGACGTTTTAAAAAACGTTGTTTTTTTTCATCGCAAAAAACGACCGTGTGTACGCGGCATAAGGCAATCTGTTTCAGCTTGAAAAGGCAATACTGGCTGGGCATGTTGCTAATTCAATTAACAGGAAGTTAAACTAGTCTTAAACACATTTTTTTTGTAATAGAGGAGACAGATCTGTAGAAAAGCTGAAGATCCGAGACATAGGTCTAATTTACACAAAACAAAAAGCCCTCAATAGCGCTACAACAATATTAAGCAGAACACAGTAATACCTATATGGATATCTATACTTGACTCAGTGCAGCTGCCAACCATGGGAGGATGGGTACAAAAATAAACAACAAAAACAAGCAGCGCTCTATGGCCGCGTACACACGATCGAATTTGTCCGCTGAAAACGGTCCGATGGACCGTTTCAGCAGACATCTCCGATCGTGTGTATGGGCTAGCGGACAGATTTGTCCACCCGACAGATTTCAAAGCATGCTTTGAAATCTATCGGGTGGGAATCTGTCCGCCCGACATGTCTGCTGGTTAGTACACTTACCAGCAGACATGTCGTCCCGCACTGCCGCCGCACCGCCGCCGAATGGATTCGGCGCATGCGCGGAAGTGGTTTACTTCCTGGTGCGGTGACGTGGCGGCGTCAACGTCACCGCCACGTCACCGACACGTCAGCGCGCCGTCTGCTGGCGGGGATTTTGGTTTGCTCGTGTGTACACGCGAGCAAACCAAAATCCCAGCAGACAGATTTGTTCAAATCTGTCGGACGGACAGATTTGAACAAATCTGTCCGCTCGTGTGTACGAGGCCTATGAGTTAAAGTAATAAAAACTTTATAGTTGAAAAAGTAAAAAATGGACATCAAACAAATGTACACAAGTAAATATGCCGTGGTGGACAATTAGGGTACATAAAATAACTACCAATGGCATAGCATTGAAAGGAGTCCTGTGATGGAGTGGTAAAAATCAGAGACTGATTTCAATCACTTGGGCTGCTGTATGGGCGTCAGTTCATCAGACTTAGTGACCCATGCATAAGGACACAGTACCTTAGATGGTAGAAGGGGATACTGCTGTGGTGGGGATGGAAGATCGCTCAGGTGAACTGATGTACTCACGTCACCGTGGGTGGCTACACATGCAGTGTAGATCTGTAAGAATCCGTTACACTGGCCGTCGGGGGGACAGTCATGATGGTGCCAGAGAGCAGGAGGGTACAGATGACACTGGATCAAGATGGTGGACAACAGCGGCTGTGTCACAGCGGGCACCGGACCGGCGGTCAATTCAGTGAACTGAAAGTGTGATGAAATACTCAACAGCGCTGACATGTGAAGGGGGCGTGAACAAACACAGGACCCGATGGTGTAGAGATCCTTGCGCCCTCTGGAGATGGACGGATGTCCAGAACGAATGTGCACACACAGACAGGCTGGCGAGGTGCCGTATCCCACAGTACAGAAACTGACAGCAGCGTTCATACACAAGTGTGTATGTGGGACTCCAAGCAAATGCTAGTCAAAGGGGTGTGGAGAATATTTTAAAAGGAACCGTGACTGACATGTTTTGCGTTGTTCAACGCTTTATCATAGTCACGTGAAGGAACAAACACACAGGTAATAAAGGTGCAGTGACCGTGTGATTGGGCAGTAAAAATGTGTGGGTGGGGAGACAAGAAATGGTCCCGATGTTAACCCTTCCATCACTTGTATAATAGAGGCACATGATGATTGAATATTTCTGACTGGAACAGAACATACAAAAAATACACAAAGCACAAAAATACACACCTTCACCTACAACATGAATAAAAAATGACAATAATGCAACAATTAAATAATATAAATAATAAAATGGAAATAAACATGAAAAAGAAGAAAGAGAATGATCCAAATGCACACGGAATAAAAGTTGCAAATGTAAATATCCTAATAATAATAATATATATTGTCTCTCAAATAGAATAAAGAAAATATATATACATATATATATACACACATACATATATATACATACACATACGCGCATACATTTTTTTTTTATTATGGTTGAATTGGTTAGCTAGTAATACTTAAAATATCCAATTCCTCATTTAAACCACCAGGCGCAAGGGAACTGAAATGGTAAATCCAGAAGGTTTCTCTCCTGCAAAGCAGAGAGAACCTTTCATTATCAGTGAGGGTGCCTTCCGGTATGGCTTCAATAGCCATAACTTCTAGGCCCCTGAAATCTTTTCCATGTGCTAAGAGAAAATGTCGTGGAACACTGTGTTCATCGCAGCCTTCTTTGATAAGGTGTCGATGGTCACCTACCCTTATACGCAAAGTACGGATCGTCCTACCAACATAAAACAGTTTGCAAGGACATCGTAAGACATAGATGATGTGGCCAATGTACAGAAAAGGGGCACGGCCATGGGGGCTAATTTTGCACCTGTCTACGCTAATTTAACTATGGGGTATTGGGAACACCATCAGATTTGGAATAATAACCCTTTTTTGGAACATTTGGTCTTCTATGGGCGTTACATCGACGACGTCGTTCTTATTTAGAGTGGTGGTATTGACAAATTCTCTGCCTTTGTTGACCATTGCAATGGCAACACATTGGGTTTAACCTTTACGCAAGTGTTTGATCACAATAATTTAATATTTTGGGATTTAGTACTTGCTCATGATGCTAATGTGATTACAACGAGTAACCATACAAAACCAACTGGAGGCAACAATTTACATTTCAATAGTTTACGAATATTTACATTTCAATAGTTGCCACCATCCATCCTGGAAAACCAACATCCCGAACGGACAATTCACTAGATTACGTAGGAACTGTACTGATACACAAGACTATATCACACAAGGTCTTATTATGAAAACACAATTTGAAGAAAAAGGATATCCCTCTGATCTAGTTGATAAAGCCTTCAATCTGAATAAACAGACAAAGACTAAAAGTATTAAAGATAATAGTGGTTCTATGGCAAATTGTGTCAGATTTACTTCCACCTTCAATACAAAATATAAAGGTATTTCTAGCATCCTCAACAAACATTTTAACTGGATCATCTCCTTGCACCTCTACTTCCCCCTAAACCCCAGGTCACGTTTAGAAGGGCACGTACCAGACGGAATATTATTGCTCCCAGTAAATTGGTCAATCCTAATAGGAGACGTCCTCTTGATATCAGAAACTTTTTTGATAATAGGACTGGTATCTTTAGGTGTGGGAAGAAAAGGTGTCTCAAGTGCCAATTCATTGCTAAGGGTGGTACCAATGTCATAAAAACTAAAAGCAACACCTTTCATATCAAACATTTCCTCACGTGTTCGACAGACCACATCATCTATGTCTTACGATGTCCTTGCAAACTGTTTTATGTTGTTGGATGATCCGTACTTTGCGTATTAGGGTAGGTGAACATCGATGCCTTATCAAAGAAGGCTGTGATGAACACAGTGTTCCACGACATTTTCTCTTAGCACATGGAAAAGATTTCAGGGGCCTAGAAGTTATGGCTATTGAAGCCATACCGGAAGGCACCCTCACTGTTAATGAAAGGTTCTCTCTGCTTTGCAGGAGAGAAACCTTCTGGATTTACCATTTCGGTTCCCTTGCGCCTGGTGGTTTAAATGAGGAATTGGATATTTTAAGTATTACTAGCTAACCAATTCAACCATAATACATTTTTTTTTTTTATGCGTGATTGTGTATGTGTATGTATATATTGGTGTATATATATGTGTGTGTATGTGTGTATATTGTGATGGTTTGACTCTGTCCTTCCTCAAAGATGGCTGGTTTTCGCCATATTTTGGATGGACAGACACATTAACGACACAGCTGTGTGTTCAGCTCTTTAGTGCTGGCCTGGCTGTGGCTCAGGGCCCCACCCACAGACAGGAAGTCTGGTCCTGGGAGTCAGGTGTGAGCTTCCAAAACCCTCTGAGAGGAGTCAGAGGCGCTGCATAGGTGCAGCTACTGCATGAGGCAGGCTTGTGCGATTGAGCAGCAAGACGCTGGTCAGGAGTAAGTTGGCTGTGTGCTTACCGTTAGGAAACGGGTAGTTCTGAGGAGCAGAACATGGGCCTAAGTTGGAGGTCTGAAACAGCCGGAGGACAATATACAGGAATGGTGGAACCCCTTGTGAGGGCTGCTATTTGTATTTTGTGAGCTTGTAAATAAAATTGGGCTACCAGGCCCTTAAAAACGCTGTTCTGGCTTGGTGTACTCACGGCAAACTGCATCTATCACTGGAGTCTAATAACCCCCATCTTACAATATGTATATATGTATATATATTTTCTTTATTCTATTTGAGAGATAATATATATTATTATTATTAGGATATTTACATTTGCAACTTTTATTCCGTGTGCATTTGGATCATTCTCTTTCTTCTTTTTCATGTTTATTTCCATTTTATTATTTATATTATTTAATTGTTGCATTATTGTCATTTTTTATTCATGTTGTAGGTGAAGGTGTGTATTTTTGTACTTTGTGTATTTTTTGTATGTTCTGTTCCAGTCAGAAATATTCAATCATCATGTGCCTCTATTATACAAGTGATGGAAGGGTTAACATCAAGACCATTTCTTATCTCCCCGCCCACACACTTGCACTGCCCAATCACGCGGTCACTGCACCTTTATTACCTGTGTGTTTGTTCCTTCACGTGACTTTGATAAAGCGTTGAACAACGCAAAACATGTCAGTCACGGTTCCTTTTAAAATATTCTCCACACCCCTTTGACTAGCATTTGCTTGGAGTCCCACATACACACTTGTGTATGAACGCTGCTGTCAGTTTCTGTACTGTGGGATACGGCACCTCGCCAGCCTGTCTGTGTGTGCACATTCGTTCTAGACATCCGTCCATCTCCAGAGGGTGCAAGGATCTCTACACCATCGGGTCCTGTGTTTGTTCACGCCCCCTTCACATGTCAGCACTGTTAAGTATTTCATCACACTTTCGGTTCACTGAATTGACCGCCGGTCCGGTGCCCGCTGTGACACAGCCGCTGTTGTCCACCATCTTGATCCCGTGTCATCTGTACCCTCCTGCTCTCTGGCGCCATCACGACTGTCTCCCCGACAGTCAGTGTGACAGATTCTTACAGATCTACACCACATGTGTAGCCACCCACGGTGACGTGAGTACATCAGTTCACCTGAGCGATCTTCCATCCCCACCACAGCAGTATCCCCTTCTACCATCTAAGGTAATGTGTCCTTATGCATGGGTCACTAAGTCTGATGAACTGACGCCCATACAGCAGCCCAAGTGATTGAAATCAGTCTCTGATTTTTACCACTCCATCACAGGACTCCTTTCAATGCTATGCCATTGGTAGTTATTTTATGTACCCTAATTGTCCACCACGGCATATTTACTTGTGTACATTTGTTTGATGTCCATTTTTTACTTTTTTAACTATAACGTTTTTATTACTTTAACTCATAGAGCGCTGCTTGTTTTTGTTGTTTATAGGTCTAATTTAAACTCTTAATAATACCCAAGTAATCTTAACACTCAATGTAGTGACATTGACATACAATGTAGTAATATACATTCATTATTTTTTTTATTTTTTTAAGAACAGTTCTTCAATTTAATCTTAATAAAACTTTTTTATCATAAAATAATATACAAAAACTGTATAAGGCTCAGTTCCCACTATTACGACTTGAAGTTGCAGCAACTTTTAAAAGATTCCTGCACTACCTTGACGGGACTGTAAATTTTGACCAAAGTCATACTCCAGAGTCTCTGAATCACGTGACTTTGGGGGTCATTATAGTGGAAACTTAGCCCAAGACAGTGGACACTTAATTATCTAGGACAGGGTGTCCAACTCAATTTTATCATGGGCTGTATCAGCATTATGATTGTCCTCAAAAAGGGCAAAAGGTTTGTTGTATCTATAAGATTAGATATCCAGCACATCCCCTCCCCTTACATAGAGATGGGCCTTTCTATTTACGCATTGCACAAACTTTTTGCACTTAAATCATGTTGCCCAATTTTAACTACCCAACTTCTAACTCCTCCCTGTATCCCAACGGAAGTTTCAGTAACTGTAAAGAAGATGTCGGGTTTGCTATAATGAAATACCTTCCCAACATTCCTCATTCACCACCGTGTATTGACCTGGAATGCAAAAGACATTGTCATGGTCACGCTTCTGACAGAGGGAAATATCAACCTGCCCCCAGCTTCTGTATGCTCTGATCACATGTGGGTCACTTAGCCAAAGATACAACAACATGGATTCCCCAGTCAGTTATCCCATTGATGCCCACCGATCTACAGACCGAGTCTGCCCTTCCGTATATGGGATCATATAGCACCTCACCTTTCACAATCCAAACCAGTACAGCCCATCCAGGCATTTGACCACCACTTTGGATTAGTGTAAGCGACAAATTTTGTTAAAGTCTTACTGAGCGGTGATGCCAACTCCTTAGGCTACTGCCCTTCATACGGATATTTGTACAATCAGCTTGATACTGGTCGATAACTCCGCCTGCCCCTGCATGTACGCCAGAGCCAATGACATATTTTTGTCCTATACTCTATCATACTCTCTTCCAATCTCTTAACATGGTTGACAAAATCTCGAGCCATATTAAACTGGGTATTTATGTAACTTTGTTGCATGTTGTCAAAAATGTCACCAATCTCTTTGAGCAACAAAGCCGTGCTTATTGTCTGAAGCCATGGCTGCGAGTTTGTTCCTCAGGAGATCGCCGTCCACCTCATTACTAACACCCATCCCGGCTCCTATTTCCCCTATATGATGCTGAATACACCCCTCCTCTGTTGGGTTACTCCTCAGAAATAAGCGTCCTGCGCGAACCTCAGTCTGTGTCCGCACATCTCTGGGAGCAAGCCACTGGTCGCTTGATTTAGTGTATAATCAGCACATACAGGGTAATAGGTTTCTATCAACCACTGTGAGATGCTGAAGCGCCATGTGGTAACCGCATACTGTACCCTGTTGGCCAGCGTTTATTCCCTTTATTTAACAGGGCATGTTCCTGTTTGTAGTTACTCGCATTACTCGTGCAGGGATTCAACCTCTCAGGTGAGACATCAACTAGGTGTACCTCTCACATGTCCAGTAAACGAGAGCTTCTCTGTAGGACGGCTAAGCTTGAGACACTGGTAAAAAGAGATGAATCTGCGCCACAGACAACTTAAATAAAAAAGTGGTGTAATAAAATAGTGGTGTGATAAAAATGAAAATGAAGTAAAAGTAAAAAGTGGCTGCCCCTACATAAAAACCCACCTGGGTGGGAGTGAATATTAAGTAAAAAATAGCAGGTAATGGCGCCTACTAAAAATAAAGTGCATAAGGAATGTGCAAATATAAATATAAGTATGAATGGTGTCTGTCCAAAAAAGTGCTGGTCCTAGTCAAAGTATAACATATATATAACACAAAATAAATGAATATTAATTGATAATTATGTGATTAAATTAATATAAATAATTCATAAAAGTCCAATTCCTAATGATAAAAATTTCCAAAATAGGTGTTGCAAAATTAAATGATGATAATAATAATAATCCAAGAAAAGTCCAGTTTTATAAAAATATATATATTTTCAGGATTGCTTCCAAAAATTAAAGTGATATGTGCTTCATGCAGGTATAGCCGTCAGTGGATCAATCAGTGCTCTCCCCCAATGGTCCCGCACTCACCGGATCCAACTACCCCTGCAGGGGTAATGGGCTTCTCAATAAGTTTCCACACTTCAGTAAAATCTGCCTGGTTTCCTCACATGGGGTCTATCCAACCATTCAGCCGCTCATAGAGAAGATAGGATGAAACGAAAATGCCCAATAGCGTGATACCGTTTTGTAACAAGTAAAAATTTATTCTTGGTAAACAATGGGTACTCACAATTTACATGCAGTTAAAAAGCCTTTAGGAAATATGTGCTGTAGCTCTAAGGAACGTTCGCTCGACCGGTTTCGTCGTTCTGACATCATCTGGAGCGTGCCTCTGAGTCTACAGCACTAGCTATTTATAATTGACGTTATGTCGGAAAATGCGGACGTTGTGTCGAAAAATGCGGACGTTGTGTCGACAAAATGTCGAAAAAATGGTTCCGACGTTATGTCGTAAAAACTCCGTTGTTCCGGTATCCTCCATGTTGGAGATTACTACAGACCGTAGTCCTAACACTAGAGGCTCAGTGTTATAGTCGATACTACGACGGATGTTCTGTCGGGAAAACAGACCCCCGATCCTACGTCGAAAAAGTTCCTAGCTTTCGAGCGTCCTCCATGTTAGAGATTTTTGCAGACCGGAGTCCGGTCACAAGAGGCTCTGTATTAAAAAGGAGAAAAAACGTTTGTTTTCATGTCGGGAAAACCCGGAAGTTAGATCGAAATATAGTAAAACCTTGATTATTTAGCTGATCTCATTATTACAGCGAGGTGATATTAATAACATAATCAGATATATATGGGATTGCAAATGGGTGAAAAATATATATATAAAAGTTATATAAAATGTATATATAAACATTATGGGAAAAACCCTTAGTTAATAGAATACAATTAAAATTATAATTATATGAGGAGTAGTTGATAGGAGAAAAGAGAGGTAGATAAGTGTATGTCGATGAGGCACTCCGATGTATTATTATACTTAGATGTATGAAAATATTATATAAAATTAAAATATATTAAAATATATAAAAATATGGAATATGAAATTTAGTGTAAAATTATTAAAATTGTTAAAAATTGGTTAAAAAACAATTTAGATCCACATCAATATTCATACCAGACGGTTGGAGGGTGTCTAACGTGTAGATCCACCGGGTTTCATTTTGGGATACTTTTATAGTTTTATTTTCCCCCCTCCAGTGTTCTTTTATTCTGTCTATTCCATAGAAAGTCATGCATCCCGGATCTTTATGATGGTAATCTCTAAAATGTCGAGACACACTATGTTTATGGAACCCTTTTTTAATATTAGCTATGTGTTCTCTAATCCTGATATGTAGTTCTCTTGTTGTTCTGCCTACATATTGTTTTTGGCATACATTTTATATAACTTTTATATATATATTTTTCACCCATTTGCAATCCCATATATATCTGATTATGTTATTAATATCACCTCGCTGTAATAATGAGATCAGCTAAATAATCAAGTTTTTACTATATTTCGATCTAACTTCCGGGTTTTCCCGACATGAAAACAAACGTTTTTTCTCCTTTTTAATACAGAGCCTCTTGTGACCGGACTCCGGTCTGCAAAAATCTCTAACATGGAGGACGCTCGAAAGCTAGGAACTTTTTCGACGTAGGATCGGGGGTTTGTTTTCCCGACAGAACATCCGTCGTAGTATCGACTATAACAGTGAGCCTCTAGTGTTAGGACTACGGTCTGTAGTAATCTCCAACATGGAGGATACCGGAACAACGGAGTTTTTACGACATAACGTCGGACCCGTTTTTTCGACATTTTGTCGACACAACGTCCGCATTTTTCGACACAACGTCCGCATTTTCCGACATAACGTCAATTATAAATAGCTAGTGCTGTAGACTCAGAGGCACGCTCCAGATGATGTCAGAACGACGAAACCGGTCGAGCGAACGTTCCTTAGAGCTACAGCACATATTTCCTAAAGGCTTTTTAACTGCATGTAAATTGTGAGTACCCATTGTTTACCAAGAATAAATTTTTACTTGTTACAAAACGGTATAACGCTATTGGGCATTTTCGTTTCATCCTATCTTCTCTATGAGCGGCTGAATGGTTGGATAGACCCCATGTAAGGAAACCAGGCAGATTTTACTGAAGTGTGGAAACTTATTGAGAAGCCCATTACCCCTGCAGGGGTAGTTGGATCCGGTGAGTGCGGGACCATTGGGGGAGAGCACTGATTGATCCACTGACGGCTATACCTGCATGAAGCACATATCACTTTAATTTTTGGAAGCAATCCTGAAAATATATATATTTTTATAAAACTGGACTTTTCTTGGATTATTATTATTATCATTATTTAATTTTGCAACACCTATTTTGGAAATTTTTATCATTAGGAATTGGACTTTTATGAATTATTTATATTAATTTAATCACATAATTATCAATTAATATTCATTTATTTTGTGTTATATATATGTTATACTTTGACTAGGACCAGCACTTTTTTGGACAGACACCATTCATACTTATATTTATATTTGCACATTCCTTATGCACTTTATTTTTAGTAGGCGCCATTACCTGCTATTTTTTACTTAATATTCACTCCCACCCAGGTGGGTTTTTATGTAGGGGCAGCCACTTTTTACTTTTACTTCATTTTCATTTTTATCACACCACTATTTTATTACACCACTTTTTTATTTAAGTTGTCTGTGGCGCAGATTCATCTCTTTTTACCTTACTTCATCTTGCATCATGCAAGAAGAAACTGCAGCAACGGATATATTTAAATACATACACAATAGAAGTATTAATCTAGGAGAAGTCTTTAATCAAGAACAAGTGGTTACTAAACAAGATACAGATGGACTATTTAAACAACTCAGACATTGCCTAGAAAAACAACTTAGAGTATGGTGGGACATAGCCACTCTGGGTAAATATATAGCAGAAAAAATTACACCTAGGAGGCTGAGATGGGATATCTCACCTAATGATGCTATTAATGACAAAGATTTAATGGAAGAGTGGTATAGATTTTTCAATCAAAGGGAAAATTATTTGTTACACAAAATACTAGAGAGAAGACAAGTCAAACTAAAAATGATAGAATCTGAAATTCTCCATGTGAAAGATCAACTTTTACCCTTCTCAAATACACCACAATACAAAGAGAAAGAAGCACTACTAGAAGAAATTATTACAAAATATGACAAAGAGATTCAACAGAAAAAACAGAAAAAATTTAAAAGGGATGTTTTGGACTACAAGAACCAACAGGTATACAAGTGGCAAACTGATGACACCTATATGAATAATTCCATGGTGGAAGAATCAAGAGAGGATTCTCCAGACATGGCAACCAACCACAACAACAACAACTAGACCAAACAGAACCTTACGCATTAATAATGCTACAACACCGCAGAGAAGAGAGGAAATAAGTCCCATAAGACAAACGCAGAGGGAAAGAATTCGAAGTGAAGAAAGAAGACCACAAGCACCATACACACCAAGAATTCCACGACATAGAAATAGATTTTCTCCATTGAGAAATTACCCACAGGAAACTCCATATAGAAGACCCCAAAATAGAGGGAATTTTTTTTTCCCAGGGAATACAGAGGTCGACCACCAGTCATGAGAGAAGACAACAGACCTTTCAGAACCCAAGGATGGAGGCAACCTTTCCGGTATCCACAAAGGAGACCCCAATACGGAGAACAACAAGGGTGGGGTACCAGAACATACAGACACCCGAGAGGGAACAATTGGGAACAAGAAGACAACAATTGGGAAGAGAGAAGAGAACGGATATACAGACCCCAAAGAGGGGAAAGAGGATACGCAAACGAGGCAAACGAGGGGGGCGCAAGAAAAAGAAGGAGAGAATACTAGGAGGAGGAATTTTTAATCTAAGTGACGAAATTTTTACAGAGGAGGAGATGAGAGTTTTAGACTTAGGGCTTAAATATGCACCAGATAAAGAATTAGATAAATTCGAAGCCTATATAGATCTGCACAAATTTGTACGGAAGTTAAATATTAAAAAGTTCTTTGCAAACAAGAAGAACAAAGAAGATGAAAATACCACCCAGTACCAACACTCTAATCTAAGAAACAATTCAACGTTCAACCCCAAAAATCAGCAAAATGAGAGCTTGACGGTATTCAGAAAATTGGTAGAGGAGGATATAAGAAATCTAAAGATAAACAAATCAAAACGCAATAAAATATGGAAAACAATTAGGAACCTTGAAAAGAAGAAAAACATTGTCATCAGACCCGCGGACAAAGGGGGAGGTCTAGTCATTCTCAGAAAAACAGATTACGAATCTGAAATGACAACACTACTCAACATACCAGACACCTACAAAAAATTAAAGTCAAACCCCAAAAAAGAATACAAAAAGAAACTAAATGTATATATAGAAAAAGGCAAAAAGTTGGGCATTCTTACAAAAAAAGAAGCCAAATATCTAAACCCAGAAACGGCAAAAACACCTATTATCTACTATGTCCCAAAAATACACAAGAACCAATCAAACCCACCAGGAAGACCAATTATAAGTGGCATAGACTCCCTCTTCTCAAGGCTTGGAGCCTATATTGATGGATTCCTACAACCACTAGTGAAGGAAGGACCATCATATCTCAAGGATAGCAGACAACTTATAATGGAACTTGTGGACTTGGAAATAGAACCCACGGACCTTCTCGTCACCATAGATGTCAACTCATTATATACGAATATAGTACAAGAAGACGGCATCAAATGGGTAAAATGGGCTTTACACAAAGACTCAAAATTAAAACAGGAACAAATAAACTATATTTTAGAGGGGCTAACATTAGCTATGAGCCACAACTACTTTTGGAATAAAGGACATTTTTATGTCCAGACTAAAGGAGTAGCCATGGGGGCCAAGTATGCCCCCAGTGTAGCTAACATCTTTTTGAATCATTGGGAGGCAGAACAGATTCAAGGAACAGAAAGACCATCTTTGAAATTCTACAGAAGGTATATAGATGACATACTAATAGTATGGGGAGGCACTGAAACGGAATTACAGAAGTTTTTTGATGAAATCAACCACAATATATATGGGATTACTTTTACAGGCATTTGGAATGCAGAATCCATTGATTGGCCTGGACTTACAATTATTCAAAGCAGAAAATAGAATACACACCAGAACAATTTTTAAAAAAACAGATAGGAACAGCTACATTCCAGTAACCAGTTGTCACCACAAAAAATGGATTCAAAATATCCCTAAAGGACAACTTATGAGAATATTCAGAAATTGTAGCAATGAGGAGGATTTCGAACTACAAGCTACACAAATCATTAACAAATTTGTGGAGAAAGGTTACCAACGCAGAGATCTAGAAACTCTGAAAAATAAAGTTAAAGAAATGAACAGAGATAACATCATAGCAGGAACACTAAGGAAGAAAGCAAACAGGAAAACCACAGAAGTAGCCTTCCTGACTGGATACAATATACAACATAGAGACGTTGAAAAAATATTCAAAAAATACTGGCCCATTCTGCAATCTGATAAAAGCCTGAAAAATCTATTACCGAACAGACCGAGTTTCATATATCGCAAAGCCCCCAATCTAAGAAATCGATTAGTCCACAATGCGATTGACCCCCCAAAACAGATTCAAATTTTCAAAAACCTCAAAGGCTTCCACAAATGTGGTAAATGCCTACCCTGCCGAGTTAGCAAAAAGACAAATAAGAAAAAAACTGAGTTCACATCTACAACTAATGGAACCACACACAAAATAAGAGAGCTGATAACATGTAGTAGTACACATGTTACATATGTCCTGGAATGCCCATGCCAAAAACAATATGTAGGCAGAACAACAAGAGAACTACATATCAGGATTAGAGAACACATAGCTAATATTAAAAAAGGGTTCCATAAACATAGTGTGTCTCGACATTTTAGAGATTACCATCATAAAGATCCGGGATGCATGACTTTCTATGGAATAGACAGAATAAAAGAACACTGGAGGGGGGAAAATAAAACTATAAAAGTATCCCAAAATGAAACCCGGTGGATCTACATGTTAGACACCCTCCAACCGTCTGGTATGAATATTGATGTGGATCTAAATTGTTTTTTAACCAATTTTTAACAATTTTAATAATTTTACACTAAATTTCATATTCCATATTTTTATATATTTTAATATATTTTAATTTTATATAATATTTTCATACATCTAAGTATAATAATACATCGGAGTGCCTCATCGACATACACTATCAACTACTCCTCATATAATTATAATTTTAATTGTATTCTATTAACTAAGGGTTTTTCCCATAATGTTTATATATACATTTTATATAACTTTTATATATATATTTTTCACCCATTTGCAATCCCATATATATCTGATTATGTTATTAATATCACCTCGCTGTAATAATGAGATCAGCTAAATAATCAAGTTTTTACTATATTTCGATCTAACTTCCGGGTTTTCCCGACATGAAAACGAACGTTTTTTCTCCTTTTTAATACAGAGCCTCTTGTGACCGGACTCCGGTCTGCAAAAATCTCTAACATGGAGGACGCTCGAAAGCTAGGAACTTTTTCGACGTAGGATCGGGGGTTTGTTTTCCCGACAGAACATCCGTCGTAGTATCGACTATAACACTGAGCCTCTAGTGTTAGGACTACGGTCTGTAGTAATCTCCAACATGGAGGATACCGGAACAACGGAGTTTTTACGACATAACGTCGGACCCGTTTTTTCGACATTTTGTCGACACAACGTCCGCATTTTTCGACACAACGTCCGCATTTTCCGACATAACGTCAATTATAAATAGCTAGTGCTGTAGACTCAGAGGCACGCTCCAGATGACGTCAGAACGACGAAACCGGTCGAGCGAACGTTCCTTAGAGCTACAGCACATATTTCCTAAAGGCTTTTTAACTGCATGTAAATTGTGAGTACCCATTGTTTACCAAGAAAATTTTTACTTGTTACAAAACGGTATCACGCTATTGGGCATTTTCGTTTCATCCTATCTTCTCTATGAGCGGCTGAATGGTTGGATAGACCCCATGTGAGGAAACCAGGCAGATTTTACTGAAGTGTGGAAACTTATTGAGAAGCCCATTACCCCTGCAGGGGTAGTTGGATCCGGTGAGTGCGGGACCATTGGGGGAGAGCACTGATTGATCCACTGACGGCTATACCTGCATGAAGCACATATCACTTTAATTTTTGGAAGCAATCCTGAAAATATATATATTTTTATAAAACTGGACTTTTCTTGGATTATTATTATTATCATCATTTAATTTTGCAACACCTATTTTGGAAATTTTTATCATTAGGAATTGGACTTTTATGAATTATTTATATTAATTTAATCACATAATTATCAATTAATATTCATTTATTTTGTGTTATATATATGTTATACTTTGACTAGGACCAGCACTTTTTTGGACAGACACCATTCATACTTATATTTATATTTGCACATTCCTTATGCACTTTATTTTTAGTAGGCGCCATTACCTGCTATTTTTTACTTAAGCTTGAGACACTGCCCCTACGAGGAAGTTTTCACCCCATTGATGTATCACCTGGCACCCTCTAGTTTGGCCAACAGACACCTTATAATGCATAGGTACCAGTCTCCACATACATTTAGGTCATCGTAGTAGATAGGATAGTACCCAAATTGACCGTGACATATGCACAAAGTTCCGTCCCTGCCTAAAGTTCCATCCCTGCCCCTAGGGATAAGAATAGAACGAGTTGGATTTCCTAACCCTGAAAACCACCTGCCACCAGGTGCACCCACTCCCTCCTAGAGGCTGCACACCTTCTCCCCCGTTCTATCAGTTCAGTAATTAGACTATGTTACCCTTCACCATTACAAAACAAACTGCCTTTACTATTCAGACAGGACTCACGTGAAAGACAGGAGTCTATCTTCTTGGCATGCAAGTCACAGACCACCAGTTAAGGTACACAAGTAATCTAGGACAGGAAGGATATTAACTGAGGAGAATACTGCATGCCTACATATATATCGGAAGTGAGGGCCCTTGGAATAGCCAAGAGCTGGTATCACCCCATACGCTCTTCCTGCACACCTTTCCTCCAGACTCAACCAAAACTATACAATATGAGGCCAGACCTATACACTTTCAACTCGTATGTAATCAGGCAGGCCCTTGTACCACATGTCTGCAGGTAAATCTAAAAGAAATTGGAAAACAAAAATTGCATAATGTGTATCCATCTTAAGGAACTGGTGCTACTAGAGACAACTGACCAATAGACTAAGAAAAAAAATAAACACTAAGGTGCTGGGATGACTGAACAGTAGGGGGTACATGTCCCGACCAGTGTGCCTGGACACACACAGCTATTCATTAGGCAATTGGTAACAAATAGCCACCACCACTGACAAAAATAAACTCTAGGAGACAATAGTGTCGCATGGTGACACGGAAGGAAACCGTTGTGAACTTCATTTGGGGACATACAGATAGCTAGGGACATTAGCATACCTTAGCCTGAGGCAATGCAACCTTGTACAGCCAGGCTTAACAGCGGGGAGGAGTTTAAGCAGTCCTAAACACAAATCCGGCCACAGTATTATCAGACTTTTACTTTTTAGATCTATGGCCAATCCATTTCAAACTCTGGGGAATACCCCAAAACTCTTTTACCATTAAAAACAGTACCCCTGAACGCTACTTAGCCTAATATATGTGTTAGAGTGCCAATTATCCCCTGCCATCTTGCTCAACTTTTCATTAAAAAAAAATAATATGCAGACTTCAGTTAGTTGGTTCTGCTATTCAGTGGATCAGAACATGCAACCCACGCTAGGTGGTCCAAAAACATAGTCAGATGGACTGACAACTAGACATTCCAACTAGATAGTGGTCATGAAAACCTAAAAACATTGTGAAACCTGACCGAACGACCAACCTAATGTTGTCTTATTCTGAAACGCTGAAAACCCAGTTATCGAGTCTGAGGCGGCGTACACACGACGAGGTTCTCGCTGGAAACCAGAGAGAACTTTGCTGGAAGCTGCATTCCAGCGAGAACCTCAGCCGTGTGTACGCTCTCGGTGAGCATCCCGTCGGGAATGCCGTCGAGCAGAAATAGAGAGCATGTTCTCTATTTGCTCGACGGCCCGCCTGGATGAATGGCTGGTTGCCATTCCCGACGGGCGGGTCGCCGAATCTGACGGCCGGCAGAGAACCTCGACGGGCGGAACGATGTGTTCTGCCCGTCGAGGTTCTCTGCCGTGTGTACGCGGCTTCAGGGATAAAACACAAAATAAAAGTTAGTAATAAACATTCAATTTTTTCTTAACCTGGAAACAAAAAAACAATGGTTATATACCTGTAACAAGACATTACCATATGAAAAACAAATATACATTACATTATATTACATAACCTGTGCACTTTTTAAAATACCAAAAATTGTTGAGCTCAACTGTTCATTAATATGTATTACTTAATACATAGTAATGCCACGTGGATGTATTATTTTTTTAAATTTATTAATGTATTTATTTATTTATTTTTAATGGTATACCAATAATTCCCCCCAAAAGAAAAAAAAAGAACATTTATTCACCATGGTTAAAAATGAGCAGCTCAAAACAAACAATTTTTTATAAGGCCTCCCTTTGTCTTACAAGACAGTTAGGCCCCGTACACACGAGCAGACAGAGTTGTTCAAATCGGTCGGACAGACCGATTTGAACAAATCTGTCTGCTGGGATGTATTAGTTTGATCGTGTACACACGATCAAACCAAAATCCCCGCCGGCAGACGGCGCGCTGACGTGTCGGTGACGTTGACGCCGCCACGTCACCGCACCTGGAAGTGAATTACTTCCGCGCATGTGTCGAATCCATTCGACGCATGTGCGAGAAGATATGTCTGCTGGTTAGCGTACTAACCAGCAGACATATCGGGTGGACGGATTCCCAGCCGACAGATTTTAAAGCATGCTTTAAAATCTGTTGGCTGGCCAAATCCGTCGGCTTGCCCGTACACACGATCGAATCTGTCTGCTGGGACGGTCGGGCAGACCGTTTCCAGCAGATAGATTTGATCGTGTGTACGCGGCCTTATACTTTACCATCTGAGCATATTGGAAAACTTCAAAAACAGTTTATTCTATGGAAACACAGATTTATCGTTAAATCACACACATACATGTAAATCTACATTATTAGGATGGATTTTACTTTTGTTTTACAGTTCAATTAGCTCACTCAGTTTGCATGACAATACAGCTGTTTACACATTCTCACAGACCTGGAAAGAAGGGGGGTCATTTGGGCTGTCAGCAGCTGAGAACACACGTTACACACACACCATTCAATTTAACTTGTGTCAAAGAAAGAGAGGAACTATAAAACACCATTTCTTATTTTTAAACTTTTAACAAACGCAAAACAAATCCTCATGTCACGTGACAATCCATGCCACCAAAAATTCATACGGTGTTAATTCAACTAACACAACATCACAATCCATGCCACCAAAAATTCATATGGTGTTAATTCAACTGACACAACATCACAATCCATGGATCTCACACACTTCCACAAACATAAGATTGTGTACACATGACCTGTTTGGATACTTGGATAGTAGTTTTTACATTCATTCCAGACCCTTATGTGCCTCCGTTCCATTTCTTCAGGGGATGGACCTTCCCTGCTCCAAAGTTAATCTTTGGCAGAGCAGAAAGGGTTGACAATGGGCCTTTTTGGGGTGTACGCGGTGGTACGATTCCCCATCTTATACAGTGATAAGACTTCCTGAAGAATTAATCTATCACTAAGTCCACACATCACACAGATGCAGTGAACCCAGGTATAGCCAGAACTGTATTGTCTGTCTCCAAACTTGGCCCAGGATTTATAACAGACTATACACTGAATCAGCCACACAGACTGAAATGAGGTCACATAGACAGTTAGAGAATGTAAAAAGCACTCACTTAGACAAGTCACTTATGTAGGATACACAATGGGCCAGATTCAGGTAGAGTTAGGCTGGAGTATCAGTGATACGCCAGCATAACTTTCACTTTGAGCCAGCGTTTCTGTTTTTTGTAAGCAGAAAACAAGAAACGCCGGGTTGGAGTTCCTATACGAGCGGCGTAATTGTATTTTGCCATCGTATCGGAAATGCAATTTTAAAAATGGCGCTCGAGCGTTCCCGCTGATTAACGCCGAGAATATGTTAATCAGCGAGAATCGGCAATTCACGATCGTATTCAGGCCCGACGCAGTGACTTTCCGATGTTTCCGTAAGCGATACGCGGCGTAAAGAAAAACAAGCCTCCTAGTGGAGTATCCTATGTTAAGTATGGCCGTCGTCATCGCGTCAAATTTAAAAAATTTCACGCCGTTTGCGTAAAACCTCCGTGAATGGGGATTGACGTCATTGACGTTCACTGACGGAATTTGGAGCATGCGCACTGACAGTCGATGCATGCGCAGTACGTTCGCTGAGGGATCGCGCCTAGTTTAAATAATACACGGCCCCTACCCGCCCAATTTGAATTCCACCGGCTCATTTTTGCTACGCCGCCGCAACTTTAGGAGCAAGTGCTATGCGAATAACAGTACTTGCTCCTAAAGTTTCGGCGGAGTAACTTAAATGATTTACGTTACTCCGAAATAAAGAACCGCTGTCCTACCTGAATCTGGCCCAATCAGTATAATTTCAATAAGAGATAGTTCTAGAGTATAGGATCTGACAGTTTGGTTTCCCTAAAGTCTTCCACATCAGTTTATAGGCACTGTGCAGAATAGGAGGGATAGTACCTCTGCTTATTGTGTGATTTTATAGAGAATCACGCAGAAGAGAACAGAAGACAGTTTTTCATGCGAGACTGGTACTTGTGATTCAAGCAGCACTGTTTTTAAGCAGGCCGCCACCCTTGGCAATAAACCAGGGCCTTACCACACAAAGTACCTTATCAGCCACAGCCTATAAATGATCCCTTGAGTCCGAAAACCCAAATTTCTGACCTGGCTAGTCGCCTAGTCGCAGGAAATGCAGAAATTCTAGCTAAACATTCACTGCACCTGATATAGGGCAGACCATTCACCAAAGCACACTCATACAAAGGACAGTAAAAAGCACAGATAGTATAAAAAGTAAAAAGAAATGTTAAAAATGACAAAATTCAACAGCCAAAATTCTAAGACAGAGTGCTCCATGGCAAAAACTATAGAAATAAGCACAGCACAAGGGGAAGTCACAGTAAGCAAAAATTTGCTTAACTTAACCAACAGAAGTGAATTCCCGACTTATGCTGTTCCATTTCTTAGCGATGTCTGTGGAGGCATCTGACCCGGCATACGAAGGGCCAAATTGACGGGGACCCCAAAACTAGGGGTTTCCAATAACATGTTGACTGCTGAATCCGTATTAATTTCAAAAATAAGTATTTAATATACAAGCAAGCAGATAGTCCTGCAAGCTTGGAGAACAACATATGTACATACATTGTCATACATTCAAAAGATGTGTTCTAGTTAACATTGTGTCTCAGTACAATTTTTTATACCTTCTAAAGTGGGAGGCACTGAATGCCATTTCATTCAAAGACACAAATAGTTATTTAGCATATACATGTCACTTCCCAAATTCTCTGGGAAAGAAGTCTGATAGCCCCTTTCCCAGCTAAAGAGAATGTGACAGAATGTGACACTGCTCATATCCTATGTTTTGATACATCAAAACACAGGCTATTTGAACACAGGATATATGTTGTGTAATAATATATCCTGACTAGAAGATAGACAATATTACTACATATATATATACAGTATATATATATATATATATATATATATATATATATATATATATATATATATATATATATCGGTGTTTCTCAACTCCAGTCCTCAAGCCCCCCCAACAGGTCATGTTTTCAGGATTTCCCTCAGATGAAAAGGCTGTGGGAATTACTAAGGCAGTGAAACTGATCAAATCACCTGTGCAACATAATGGAAATCCTGAAAACCTGACCTGTTGGGGGGCCTTGAGGACTGGAGTTGAGAAACACTGATATATATATATATATACATACGCGTCTAAATATATTATTTTCTGAAATGTCAGATAGATGCTGGAGAGGGTGTGGGGAGAAAGGGACAATGTTACATACATTTTGGGGATGTCCAATAATACAAAAATTTGGGGAAACAGTACGGAGAATTAACCAATCACTTACGGAACACCAGATTCCAGATGACCCCTCGTTCTTCCTACTACACCATACAGAAATTTTTCTGAAAAGATATACGGGATCAATGATATGTCATCTGATAAATGCGGCTAAAAGTTGCATTGCAATAAAATGGAAAGACCCTGAAGCACCTCCAATATCTATGTGGAAGGAGGAAATCACCGCTCCAGGTGGGTGCTGCAAACACTCAATCAGGGAATCTTCGGAACACCCAAGGTGCTGGCAGTGCACGTAGCAGTAGGAAGAGCAAAGCAAAATTTGGATAGCCGCACTCCAGTGAACTTCTTGAAAAAGTTGTCTTTATTCAATAAAATTCAGCAAATAGTTTTAAAGCCATAACTAAGCACTAAGGGCCAGATTCTCATAGAATTTCGCTTGCGTATCGTAAGCCATTTGCACTACGCCGCCGCATCGTACTAGAGCAGGTGCCGTATTCTCTAACCTTTTGCTCCGTCGTTTGCGTTGGCGTAGCGAAAATGAAAATGAAAATAATATGGGCACCCTGGGAATTATTTGTACAATCAGAGGAAGGTAAAATGTTACTAGGGGAGTAAGAATAAAGATTAGAGGTCGAGGAAAGAAGGGAAAGGGAGGAGGGAAGGAAAGCTGAAATCTCTCACACGGGGGGGGGGGGCAGCGGAGGGGGGAGGGTGGTGTTGTGTGGCTCTTTTTTCTTTTTTTCTTCCCTTCCAGTCTGTGGGTATACACGGACGGTGGAGGAAAAGAGGTGGAGATGGGGGTCTTGAGGAGGGGATAAGGGGGGGAGGGAACGAGGGGATAAAACAGGGAAGGCAGTGCGAGGGACATAAAAGAGGGAATTTGGTTAATATATAGAGAATATATGGACAATCAGGGAGGAGATGAAATACCTGGGGAAGTTTGAAACTTAGTTAAAAGTTGTAATAGTATTTTGGTTACTACATCTCTCCTGGGGGGAATGGATTGAAAATTGTTTGTGATATAAAATATTATAATTTCCCTCGGTGGTAAACTATGAATAGTAAATAGAGTTTAAGAGAGAGATATAATGTAATGTTCATATATAAGTTGTTGTATTGGACTTTGTATATTCCTTTTCTTGTGTTGCTTTCTTGTTTATAAAAAAAATAAAATATATAGAATAAAAAAAAAATGAAAGTACGGACCTTGGCACCCTGGTTATAGACCCTCCTCTGGGCCTGCTGGGCTCGCTCCATATGTTCCCGTACCAGGGGCAGGACAGCTGCGATTCGATCCTGCATCAAAGAGACATGCTCTTTGACGCTCCTATATGGGCTGATCTCCCCTTCCCACGTTTCTTTAGCAACATCGAGCAGGCCCCTTGGATGCCTACTGTCATGGACCTTGGGATGCTAAAGTGTTTCTTTTTTTTTTTCACAATCAAAGTTTATTCAAGTATTGACACAGAATACAAGTATCAATATAAAGAACATAGTGCAGAAGTAACATGCAATTCAAAATACAATTGAGGAACTACAAGAATATAAAAAAAGAAATATAACAAGAGAATAAGTCTGGTAAGTCCATACTTATGCATATAAATGGGATAGAAGACTGTAAGCCTTTTTAGGTGGACTCATAAGAGAAAAGAGAGAGAAAAAAAAATCATAATAAAAATTGCAGGGAGGTTGGGGGAGTGGGGTGGGTAGGGAGGGGAGGGGTAGAAGTAGGGTTTGTTAAGTGGGGTGTCTCAGTTTCAATTCACTCAGAGATAGGAAGATAGTTTAGTCTTAGATATAATACCTATTCAGGTCTTGGTCATGTGGTCATCAATAAAAGTAGATTACAATGCAGTATGATTGTTGCGGCTTATTAAGGTCAGAGTTCCCATTAGGTCATTAGCAGTTGGTAGTCATTAGAATATCTAAAGTAAACCCAAGGTTGCCAGATTTTGTGAAAAGTTGTCGAATTCTCTCTCTTCATGGCTACCAATTCATCCATTTTATAGATATGTTGTACCCTGTCTAGCCATTCTCTGATCGACGAGCAATTGGTCGACTTCCAATACAAGGGAATTAGTGTTTTCGCTGCTGTCAATAAGTGTCTAGTGAGTGATTTTTTATATTTACTGATTGATACATAGTTTACATGGAGAAGACAAGCGGCTGCGTCTAGCTTGATACCAGTGTCTGTAATCAGTTTGATCCAGTGAGTGACTTGGGTCCAGTAGTCTAATATTGGGGGGCAAGACCACCAGATGTGTAATAGGGAGCCCCTTTCTTTCTTACAGCGCCAGCAAATGTCTGAAGCATTTGGGGACCAAGTTTTGATAGTCACAGGAGTAAAATACCAGCGGGTGAGAATCTTGTAAGATATCTCCTGGAATCTTGTGCTCAGAGAACTTTTGTGAGCAAATATATTGGCCTTCATCCATTGGTCCTCACTCACTGATATCTGTAACTCCTTTTCCCACTGGATCCTGTGCCTAAGTTGTGCTTGAGTTTGTGGATGGTGCAACTGTGAGTATACCAAAGCAGTCGTTTTGAGGGTCTGAGCGCCTAAAAGGCAAATTCGCTCAAGTTGAGTAGGGGCCTTACAATATTCCAGTTTATGCTTGCTGTTTGTGAGAAAGCTTCGTGTTTGCAGGTAGCACCAGAATCCAGGGGGGGTCTCCCCCAGTTCCGATTTGAGTACTTGAAAGGTTTTGATGGTATTTCCTGAGAAGCAGTGGGTGGCTAGAAGCTTTTCTGATGGCAATGAAGATTGTGGGAATTGGATACCTAAGCCTGGGATAAAGTCCGGGTTGTCTGTTATTGGCGTTAGTGGGCCTGGTATGGAGGCCAGGCCATAAGTGGGGGCTGCACCATGTCAAACATCTAATGTGGCGGCAACTAGTGGATGGGAAATTCTACCCGTTAATTTGGAGTTCAAGGACCAGGGGTAGAAGGCGATATGTTTTGTGTATTGGGTTGTTTCTAAGCATACCCAGTCTTTAGTTGATTTGTGGCAATGCCAATCTACAAGTCTGGTGATGTGTGCTGCTATGTAATATTTCTTAAAGTCCCGGAGACCAATAACCCCTTCACGTTTGGGAAGGGTAAGCTGAGAAAAGCTGAGTCTTGATTTCTTTCCGGCCCAGAGAAATTTCAACTGCATACTGCGAAGTTTGGTAAAGAAGGAGGGGTTCAATTTAATTGGTAAAGCATTGAAGTAATAGAGTAGTTTCGGTAGGACTGTCATTTTTAGTATGGAGGCCCTCCCGAACCAGGAAAACAGTCTGGGAGACCATTTTTGTAAGTCTTTAGTAATGGATTGTAAGAGGGGGGTATAATTAGCTGTATAAATACCGTCAATCGTCGGTGTCAGATTTACCCCTAGGTATTTGAGGCTGCTATTTTTCCATTTGAAATTATGGTTACTCTTCAATAGGTCATATTCATTTTCCTTAAGGGATAAGTTTAGGGCTTCTGATTTATTGTGATTAATTTTGAAGTTCGAGATATAACCAAAAGAGGTGAAGATATTTACCAGATTGGGCATGGATATATGAGGTCTGGAGATGAAAAAAAGGAGGCAGCGATTTTGAATTCTCTGTTACAGACTACAAAGCCTCTAACATCTGGTGAGTTGTTAATTGTTCTAATTAGGGGCTCCAGGGATAGGATGAACAGGAGTGGGGATAGCGGGCATCCTTGACGAGTGCCATTTGAAATTTTTACAGGGTCCGAAAAAGTATTGTTAACTTTGATCAGGGCATGAGGGTTAATGTATCCAGTTTAGCATATTACCCCCCAATCCTATGTGCGTGCAGGTAGCCATCATGTAATCCCATGAAACTCTGTCGAAGGCCTTCTCCGCGTCGGTCGACAGGAGAAGGCCCTCGAGTCCCAATCTTTTTGCATAGTGTATCATACTCAAGGCCTTGGAGATGTTGTCTCTCGCTTCCCTTCCCGGCATGAACCCTACTTGTTCTAGGCCAATCACCTGTGCAAGAAGTGGCTTAAGTCTATTCGCAAGGATCTTGGCCAAAAGTTTGACATCCACGTTTAACAGTGAAATTGGCCTGTAGTTAGCGCAGTCCGTGGGGTCTTTTTCGGGTTTGGGAATTACAGCAATGTGAGCTGTAAGTAATGAGCTTGATTCATGTTTGTTTTTGGCTAAATAGTTCAAGGCCCTGAGTAATGGAGTGGAAAGTATTTGTAGATAGGTCTTGTAGTATTGGGATGTAAACCCATCTGGGCCTGGGCTTTTACCTGTCTTTAGTGATTTAACTGCGTCCTGTAATTCAGTTAACGTGATGGAGTTTTCCAGAAGAGCAACATCCTCCCCTCTAATGGAGGGAAGTTTGCTACCCCTCAGAAACTCTTGGATCGAATCTACTCTGGTAGTTGTGACATGAGCTGGCTTGTGTTGTGCGGGCAGATTGTATAGTTTTGAGTAAAAATCGTGAAAAATATTTGCAATTTGTTCCAGGTCATGTACCAGTATGCCTTGTTTGTTCTTAATAGCTTGGACCCGGTTTGATGCTAAAGTGTCCTTGAGTGCCCTAGCTAAGAATCTACTACTCTTGTCACCGTGTTCGTAAAAAATGTTTTTTTTTAAAAAAAAAGTGATTTTTTGTATCTGTAGGCGGAGTAGCTGTGTCAGAGCCTTCCTATTGGCAGCCAGTTCCTCTTCCACCTTGGCCGAGAGAGTTTTTTTGTGTTGCTGTTCCAATTGGGCTATTTTGTTGGATAGTGTCGTTAGTTCTTTATCCCTCTCCTTCTTCCTTGTGGCGCCCCACCTGATCAGGTCTCCCCTAATTACCATTTTGTGGGCTTCCCAGTTATTTAATGGGTTCGTGTCCGAGTCTTTGTTGTCTGAGAAGTATGTTCCTATAGAGGTGTGGATGTCATCATGTATTGTCTGGTCTGTTAGCAAAGCAGCATTCAATCTCCAATTAAAGCCTTTTCGTTTGGGAGGTCCAGTTTTCAGGGAAACTGCAACCGGGGCGTGATCGGAAAGAGAAATGATTCCAATTTCAGCTCTAGCCAGCTTTGGTAAATCCCGTTGGAAGATAAAGATTAAATCAAGCCTGCGAATATCTTTTATGTGGCGCAGAATAGAAGGAGAAATCCTTCTCGGTTGGATGGGTTGACCTCCATGAGTCCACCAATGACAGTGAGTGAAGCAGGGATTTAATTTTTTTCAGGATTCTGAAGGTTACATGAGTGTGACCTGTAGAGGTATCTTGCAGGGGTGAAGGAGGGACATTGAAGTCACCTCCCAGGAGGATACAGCCTTCTGCAAACCATTTCAGCTCGTTTACAATTTTCCGGCAGAAAGTCACGTGGTTTCTGTTGGGAAAGTAAACATTAGCAAGGGTGATAGGTGTGCCTCCCCAAGAGCCCTTGAGGAAAATGTATCTTCCTTCTTGGTCTATCAAGCTTTGTTTGAGTGTAAACGGGGCATGTTTGTTAATCAATATTGACACACCTTTCGTCTTGGCAAGGGGGTTTGTAGCATGGTGAGCTGACGTATAAAGATTGTCAGTTAGTTTAGGAACGTTTTGACCTTTAAAGTGGGTTTCTTGTAAGTAGATGAGAAGGGGTCTAGTCTTCCGTATCTCTCTAAAGAATTTAGATTGCTTTTCTGGAATATTAAGCCCATTTATATTATGCAAAATTAGTGTGGGGGTCTTGCCTAAAAAAGAGTAAGCCATTCGTGATATAATAGAGTGGTTAGGCCTGTTGGGGGAAGGAAAGGTGGGAGGGGGTGAAGGGTAGGTGGGGGATTTAGGAGGGTAGGTGAGGTAGGTTAGTGGGTGTACTCCACCTGTATCGCGAGTCTAAGCCCTAGGTACAATTTCAGGAGGTAGGGCTCATAGACGACTTTGTCTTTAACGAAATCGTCAAGAGTGACTCTGGTGGGAGCGTGGGAGGACTCCTGGTGGATGGCACGAAAGGAGTTATCTAAGACTGGAGGGGTAAAAGATAGATCAGTCTCAGAAAGGTCCGGGTGAGAACAAATGAATTTTAGCATATAAACATATAGTCTTAACCATTTTCCAATAGGGGGGAGGGAGTGTGGGTCAAATCGGGTACTACAGTTTCAGTCATTCAGGGGTAACTCTGGGCAGGCCACCGCACGGCACAACATAATAAGCTATGAACAACTAAGGTAACAGCATTGAGGCTACACCCTAATAATCTTATATCCGTTACTAATTTCAGTCTATAATTCTTGTTCTGGCATATGTCATAATAGGTAGTTGTGGTACCGTCTCAAGATCCAAAACACCAAACCATACAATATGGAGAGCACATGTATCAACTAGTACCGGGTCCCTAGAGTGTGTGGAAGTCAGGGTCTGTGTGAGGAGGTGTCCCCAACCCACTAAGGAGGAGGAGACACTGTCCATCAGCCACTTCCCATGAGGACTCATAATATCACCTCCCTTTGGAACAAGTCAGGGCATTAGTGCACATACTCACGGTTCAGTGAGAAGTTGTGGTGCAGTCACTTCTGTCCCCAACGGGGCGACAGACCCTTGCATTCAGTAAAATGAAAGAGCGTGCATGCGGTCTCCTTAAACGACAGTAAGGGTTGGGCATAGAAAGGAAAAAAAACAAAAGCAAAAGAAGGAACAAGACCCGTTAGTTCTATCAGCATTGCAATATCTCTACAATCATGTGAGCATTCGTTCAAACATACGTAGGAGGACATTAGCATTGTACAGTACTTGTCATACATCATGGTTGACCGGTGATTGAGATAAGCCATAGAAATAGATGCACAGTTCTGGGTGATTGGTCCTTTCTGCAACAGTGTACTATATTCGTGAGGAGATACCACCGGGGAAATCCCCCTATCTCCCTGGTTTGATAGGGGAGGGGAGAACAACCCCAAATCCACCCATCCTGTCACAGCAAGGCATTGGAGAGCGGGAGGTAACATTGTGCAGCGACAGGTCTCTACAGGGTATGGTTGTGTGGTGGATCACCCTCAAGTCCCACCCTCCAGCATACTCCTAGGCAGAGCGCAGCGTCTACAGTCAGCAGGTTCTCCTAAACAGAGTTTGATATGGGGTGCACCCTATATTGTGCTGACCCAATTGCGATCTTGGGTTCCTAAGCTGAAAGTTTCTGATAGACCTATGTTAGATTTCAGGCTGCCGCGGTCCACAGCAGAATATGACGGTAGTTGGAAGGTGACACAGCTATAGCAGATAAGAGGATTTCACATGCAATAAGTCTGTTAGCAGCGCTCTTTTTTGGTGGAGCAGTGCCCTCCAGTGGAACAAGAGGGCGAGGATCCACATAATTTACAGCAAGCAATCCTTGTCTATAGGAGGTTTGCAATGAATTTATGGGTCCACGGTGTATCCGTAGAACTAGGTGTTTGCTCAGTCGGGTAGGGAGTATGCAACAAAAGAAAAAAAAAAAGGAAAATATACTATATTAACATCATAAAGGTGAATAAGGGTGTAGGAAACCTCTTATGCCTCAAGAACGCAAAAAGCTGCAGTGGCTTGGAAACCAAACAGAACAGTTAGTTAAAACGTCCAGCATTGTATACCCCGGGGAGAAAGACCACCGTTTACTGTAGCCGATTGCTTACATCCTGAAGCTTTTTGCGGCTGGTGAGGCTTGCTGTGCCTTGTAAGCCTTCTTCCGTTGTTTGCCAACTTGATAAGGGGACTTGGTAGGAGAGGAGCCCTGCGGCAAAGGTTGGTGTATGAACGCCGGGGGGATCAAGAACTCGGCGTACCATTCTGGGAGATCCACTGGCGCAATTTGTAGACTTTCACAGAAGTGCTGGAGATCATCCGGGACCCTAAGCATAAACTGCCTGTCATTAAAGGTGGCTTGTAAGGCGAATGGGAATTTCCAGCGATAAGTAATTCCTTTGGATTTCAAAACCTCCAATAGTGGCTTCAGCGCCCTCTTATTTTTCAGTGTGATCGGTGACAGGTCTTGGAAGAGCTGAACCTCCACGTCATTATGAATGATATAATCACTCGCTCTAGCCTTCTGTAATATCTCCTCTTTAAGGGAGTAGTTTGGGAGGCAGCAGATTATGTCTCTGGGCGGTGTGTTGTCCGGGGCCCTAGGTCTCAGCGCTCTGTGCGCTCTATCAAATTCTATCGGCGAAGCTGCGGGCCTATCCAGGAGACCATTAAAGATAGACTCTAATGTGGGTTTGATTTGGTCCGGGGGCACTGTTTCGGGGACCCCCCGTACCCTAATATTATTACGGCGTCCTCTGTTATCTAAATCTTCTAGATGGCGATTGACATCAATCAGTTGTTGGGAGTGAACCTCAGCAATGTCATCTAGCCTTGTTAGTGCACCCCTTCTAAGTCGGGTGTTCATGCTCCCCCAGTAAAAGGTTGTTTTCAGCGTTTGTTCTGACCCTGGGACCGGAGCTCTCTCACACAGCGGCCATCCACGCTACTCGCCAAGCCACCAAAGTGTTTCTACTTGACATCTGTTACACAGGAGAGGGTGGCTAATAAATCATAATTCATGTATTACATGAGATGGGAGATATTACAGGTGATTTCATGTGGACCAGAGTGACTCATTCCTTTGTGTAACAGACTGTTGAAATGACAGGAATAGTACCACTGGATTGGCGTAGAACCAATGTGGTGCCCATATTTAAAAAGGGAACAAAGTCTTTACCAAGTAACTATAGACATGTTAGTTTAACTTCTATAGTTGGTAAGATACTGGAACGTTTAATAAAAGACCACATGGATGAGTTCTTGCTGGAAACAAACTATTTAAGCAGCAGACAGCATGGATTCATGAAAGACAGAAGTTGTCAGACAAACCTGATTTCCTTTTATGAAGAGGTAAGTAAAACCCTGGACAGAGGCGTGGCAGTGGACGTGGTATACTTGGATTTTGCAAAAGCGTTCGATACAGTTCCACACACACGGCTCATGTGTAAGGTGAGGTCTACAGGATTGGATATATCAGTTTGTAAATGGAGTCGTGGTTAATGATTCTTACTCTGAATGGTCCAAGGTTATCAGCGGTGTACCCCAAGGTTCGGTGCTGGGTCCCTTACTTTTCAATATATTTATAAATGATATTGGGCCTGAGATCCAAAGTAACATTTCTGTATTTGCAGATGACACCAAGCTATGCAGTGGAATAACGTCCTTGCAGGATGTCTCCAATTTACAAGCTGACTTCAATGCTCTGTCTAATTGGGCGACTATGTGGCAGATGAGGTTTAATGTTGATAAATGTAAAGTTATGCACTTGGGGGCTAAGAATATGCATGCATCATACATGCTAGGGGGAGTTCAACTGGGGGGATCTGTAGTGGAGAAGGATCTGGGGGTTTTAGTTGATCATAAGCTCAATAATGGCATGCAATGCCAAGCTGCGGTTTCCAAAGCGAGCAAAGTCCTTTCTTGTATTAAGAGAGGTACGGACTCCAGAGATAGAGATATAATTTTGCCCCTGTACAAATCATTAGTAAGACCTCATCTGGAATATGCAGTCCAGTTTTGGGCACCAGTTTTCAAAAAGGATATTGGAGAACTAGAGAAAGTGCAGAGAAGGGCAACTAAACTAATAAGAGGCATGGAGGAGCTCAGCTATGAGGAAAGATTAGAAAAACTGAATTTATTTACTCTTGGGAAGAGGAGAATAAGGGGGGATATGATCAACATGTATAAATATATAAGAGGTCCATATAGTGATCTTGGTGTTGAGTTATTCACTTTAAGGTCAACACTGAGGACAAGGGGGCACTCTTTACGTCTAAAGGAAAAGAGATTTCACCTCCAAATACGGAAAGGTTTCTTCACAGTAAGGCGGCGTACACACGAGGGGATATGTCCGCTGAAACCGGTCGGATGGACCGTTTCAGCAGACATCTCCGCTCGTGTGTACGGGCTAGCGGACAGATTTCTCCACCCGACAGATTTCAAAGCAAGCTTTGAAATCTGTCCGCTGCAAACCTGTCCGTCGGATATGTCCGCTGGTTAGTACACCAAACCATCGGACCAAAATCGCGCGCATGCTCAGACAAAAGTAGGGGACGGGAGCGCTCGTTCAGGTAAACCTCGTGTTTGTTTGTGAGTTGGCACATTCGTCATTGTAACTATCTATATTGTATCGTTTATTGCCTTTCTTCGTTCTCTTGCTATAATCAAGCTGTTCTATTGCTGATGCCATTTATATAGACTGAGTTGTCCCAATCTCGCAAAGTTTGATTGTAGTATATCGCGTTGTCTTTTTGTAATTATTTTTGTGCTGCATCTCCTAATTGTTTTGAGCTTTCCTCCACATGACTATAATTTTTTTTTTTGGATATATTTTTTAAATGCATTTTTTAGGTTTTTTTGTACCTTTTTTTTCAATGTTTTTTTTTTTTTTTTGTAGAACATTTTTTTCAATGCATTTTTTTGGATGTTTTGTACCTTTTTTTCAATGCATTTTTATTTTATTTTGTTTGATCATTTTTTTCAATCAATTTTTTTGGATTTTTTGTACCTTTTTTTCAATGCATTTTTATTTTATTTTGTTTGATCATTTTTTTCAATGCATTTTTTTGGATGTTTTGTACCTTTTTTTCAATGCAATTTATTTATTTTTTTTGGATCTTTTTTTTCAATGCAATTTTTTTTTTTTTTGGATCTTTTTTTTCAATGCAATTTTTTTTTTTTTTTTGATCTTTTTTTTCAATGCATTTTTTTTTTTTTTTTTTTTCCTTTTTTTCAATGCATTTTTTTGTTGTTTTTGTTGCTTTTTTTTCCATGGGTTACCAAGTTGTCACTCCAAACCTACCCCCCCACCCAGGAGTTTGTGTCCTTCCAAAATTCCACCTTGTAGTTTTAGTAGGTTTGGGGCATAATCATCACAGTAGAAAACACAATAGACAAGGTTTTAACGTAAATTCAAAAAGCCATTTATTTTGGCAAGAAAAAAAATTAAAATAAACATGATCTGCACCACTTGATCAGATAGCAACCTACATGCAGACTTGTGCATTCCACAAAACATGATGAAGGATAAAATGAACAATCTCAGGAGACACAAAACAAATCAAATCTGAATCAGCAGCAAATGAGCAAAGAAACCCAAGCTGTGGTACTCCAACAAGCTCACATTTTAGAATAATGAACTGGAAGGCAGGTAATCACCTTCTCTTCTTACTTCCAGCCTTCCTTCCTGGCTGCCTTGCAGCGAAACGTCCACGGGCCCATCCATGGCCCCTTGCAGGTGCTGATGATGTGGCAGCAGGAGGCAAAAGATGGGGAGCAGGCTGGGCTGGGTCACTGAGGTCTGTGTCCCGGGTCAGCATGCCCCTGTGCATCCAAAAGATGACCTTATTTATTAAGTCCTTAGCCAGGTCCCTTTGATCCTCCTCCGCTCGGCTCAGTTCATGAGCCACAGAGGCACTGAAGGCTTCTGTGGGGTTGAGGGGGGCCCGCATTATTTCAGCAGCCTCCCTCATCATTTTGAGGCTCTCCTCCTCCATCTCCCTCATCCGCCTCTTTTGGCCTGGTCGCCTCATCTGGAGGGGAGGGACCTGGCTTATGGTGCTGAGCCTGGGGACATGCTGACTTCCACTCGGCCCAGCCTCCTCCTGGCTGCCACTCACCCCTTCCCCCTGGCTGACATGGTCCTGAGGAGCTGCCACCTCCTGACTGGCCTCTTCCTGTATCAAAAAAAGGGACATGTTGTAATATTTAGCTCAATCAAGCACACACACACATTATTTGGCTCTAGACTCATTTTGTTTTCTTAATTTAAATAGACCTGCCTGTCCTTCAGACCCCTCAGTTGGCATCCCTGAGATCCCTAGTTTTTTGCACACGCCTTTTTTTGTTGGTCCAAACGTTAGAATTTTAACAATACTAACTCAAGAATCAAACCCAAATTAGAAGCAAATAAATATTTAGGAAACTACTATACCTCACTGAAGATCGCCAGATCTGGGTCCATGTCAGCCAGGCCCTCCTCTGGCTCTGCAGGGGCGTGGGGATCCTGGGAAGTTCCGCTGCAAGGAAGCGTGGGAGGAAGGCTGGAAGGAAGATTGGAAAGTGATGGCCGGCCCTCCAGTTCATCATCCAAAAATGCAAGCTCGCGGAAGTACCACAGCCTGGGCTCCTTTTGCGCATCTGCTGCTGATCCAGATCGTTTGGTTTTAACCTCTTTATATACCTTACGATAGGTGCTCCTGAGATTGCTCATTTTATCCTTCACCATGTTTGCTGTGCAGGATGGAACCCACGTCTGCATGTAGGTTGCTATCTCTTGTAGAGTGTCTGCTCGTAGATTTTTGTTTGGGTAGCCTGGGTGCCTGGTATCCCATAGATTAGGCTTTTCGCGATAACATTCGATTAATTTAAGAGTGTTGTCTTGGATAGCCAACTGGTCCATCTCTCTTTTTTTTTTATATGTTCAGATTAATGCTCTAGAATATAGAAATAAAAATTAATTAAAACCCACAAGAAAAATGGCTCAGCTTTATCATTTTCTGAATATGTATGTGTACAATCATTGTGGAACTAGTATACAAACACATTGGGGGTTATTTACTAAAGAAAAAATCACTTTAGCACTGCAAAAGCACTTGAAAGTACACTGCCTGAAAGTGCACTTGGAAATGCAATCGCTGTAGCCCCGAAGGGGACATGCAAGAAACAATATATATTCAATTTTAGCCTCCACCTGATTGGTTGATAAAATAAGCAGAGCTTCCCTTCATTTCAGATCTTCCCCTCCACATCTATGGAGAATGCCCTTCCAAGTGCACTTGCAGTGCAAACTGGATTTCCCTTTAGTAAATAACCCCCAATGTGTCCTGCTGATACAATGCTGGCCAGCTCCACTCCATTGTTGTGCAATTCATTTTTGGAACATGCAGACCCTTTGGTAACATGAAAATAAATACATGCCATCTCTTTAATCATCCACAATTTTTTTCTTTTTCCAAAAATGAAGCCACTAGTTATTGTGTAGATATCATGCACCTCACACAGCATTGAGGAGCTAATACACAACCTAATTACCTCTGTCAAAACACTACAGAACAATACATGCATGATGTGAATCCACAAGACAAAAATAAAGAGGTAGAGCATTGTCATATATATATGTAGTGATGTGTTCAATCATTTTTGTCCAAAACTTGCATTGGTGGCCCCAAGCTACCTAAATAGCGCAAACGCTCCTAACAACATTCCAAACCCCCACCCCCACATGGGGTTTAAAAGTTGAGACGCCTCTGCTGATCCCATGTTGTAATTTACCTTCGTGTCTGTAGCTCCTCGCGTACGCTCGAGTAATCTCCGCGTAACCGACGTAATCACGTCGATCTCCTTATATAGGCCGCGCAAAGCTATACCGCCGCCCTCTTCGTTCGCAATGTCTCCGCCCGTTTTTAACCCCCCCATTTCAACATCCAGGGCCTCATATTGCAAGTTACCGGCATATGTGTATGTCATCGTTTTAACGCGCGCGTAAGCTCCGCGTAAACACGATGTATTCATCCGCGCATGCGTGAAACGCCGCCTTCGTCCACGCCCATGACGGAACTTTTCCTCTTTTCCACGCCCCTTATCAGTGTGAAACGAAAAGATGGCCATGTCCCACGAGCGAGCATTACCCGCTCATGAGGATCAGGAAGGGACACAACCAGGAACGTCACGCTCAAGGAGCAAACGGTACAAGGCCACAAATATGAGTTTGGAGGAGATGGTGGAGATGGTACACATCCTGCGCAGGAAGGATTATGATGGGGATTATGGCCCATACAGCACCCCGAACCGCCGTAAGGCCAAAATTATGGACAAGGTGGCGAAGAGGCTTACTGAGATCTTTAGGGTGAGCAGGTCCAAAGAGCAGCTACGCAAGCGCTGGTCCGATTTGAAGTTGCGTGAGCCACACCAGTTTCGGAAGATAAAGAAAATCCTGGATAAAAGTAGGTATTATTTTTTGTGGGGGGGGGGGGGGGTGGTTTGCAATTGTGTGATATCATTGTTTGATATGTATATTTATGCATGTGCCTTGTTGGAATGGTTGTACTTTGGAATAATTATTTTTGGATATTTCCTGTAATATGAAAAAAAACACACACACACCAAATAAGAAGTTATGCACGATCGTTCTTTAGAAACATCGTTCAATCACCTCGTTTCATCCACATACTATGTCCTAAGGAACAGCACACCAGGACATGGCTATTTTGCATTTATAGAGAAAATTTATTACACATTTTGGAAAAAATTATGTAGATTTCCTAACTGATTTGAATGTGAAAAAACAAACAGGATTCATTCACATTCACACAGTGATAATAAGCAGCTGGATTCACATCTGGACTCAAGAGCACCTGTGTCTCCCCCATAATGAGATTCATTTTTAACAGTCTGTGACACCTAATTTTTAGGGAGGGGCATCCATGCAGGGGCAGACTGACCACTGAGGAAATCGGACACTGGCCGAGGGCCCCATGCCCCTAGGGGGCCCCATCAGAGATGCCAGGCTCTTTTCAACCAGGGACAGTATGTAAAAATCTGCTAATTTAGCTCATCTGTCCCTGATATGTCCAAAGCCTACATGCTTTTGATGTGAAACTACTGACTGAGATTGTAGCTGCCCCGCCTCTATACTGCCACCTGGCTTAGTGGGCATTTGTAAGCCTGGGGGCCCCTAATATTCTATTGCCCGGGGGACCCATGAGTTGTCAGTCCGGCCCTGCTTCCATGTGTGTCCCTTCAATAAAAAGGGTCATTATCACAGCTTGGGAGAAGTCATTAGAAAAACAAAGGTTAATGTTTGGTGGCGGAAGACAATAATCCAAAGTTTATAACACACTTTGACACAATGATTATGATTTATTAATGCCCTCCTCAAATATCTGTGTGCTGATAAGTATACCTTTTTTTCGGATATTTCTAGGGGAAAGAACAGGACAGAAATTGGAGGACGCAAGGAGGCCCAAACTCTCTCATAAGAAAAAATCTAGCCATGTGGAGGAGGAGGACCAGGTAGAAGAAGGAGTGGTGGAAGGGAGAGATGAGGAAGACGCAAATGTGGAAGGAGTATTTAGTGAAGAAGAAGGAGTTGGTGAAGAAGAAAGAGTTGGTGAAGAAGAAGGAGTTGGTGAAGAAGAAGGAGTTGGTGAAGAAGAAGGAGTTGGTGAAGAAGAAGGAGTTGGTGAAGAAGAAGGAGTTGGTGAAGAAGAAGGAGTTGGTGAAGAAGAAGGAGTTGGTGAAGAAGAAGGAGTTGGTGAAGAAGAAGGAGTTGGTGAAGAAGAAGGAGTTGGTGAAGAAGAAGGAGTTGGTGAAGAAGAAGGAGTTGGTGAAGAAGAAGGAGTAGTTATTGAAGGAGTTGTTGTAGAAGAAGGAGGAGTTATTGAAGAAGGAGTTGTTGTAGAAGAAGGAGGAGTTATTGAAGAAGGAGGAGTTATTGAAGAAGGAGGAGTTATTGAAGAAAGAGGAGTTATTGAAGAAGGAGGAGTTATTGAAGAAGGATTGATTGTGGAAGAAGGCGAAGTTGTGGATGATGGAGAGGTGGAGATTAGTAGCACAACAGGTCAGTGTCACCGCAGCTTCACACAGGGAGAAAGAGATGTAGATAGGCCTGCACATTACTAATGTATTTTTTTTTTATTTTGTTATAGGGGATGAAGATGCTGCAAGCACATCCAGTAGTCCACCTTTTTCACGTGCAAGTGCACAAATTGTCATCCAACAAATTATGGAGTGTAGCACAGAGATGGATAATATGAGGCAAACAATGGTTGTAATTGAACAAAATTACAAAAATATTATTGATATGATGGGCCGTATCAAAGACTAAATCCCCCTGCCCGGCCCCCCCCCCATCACCCATCCGTCTTGCAAACAAAAAAAAATGTTTTAGAAAAATATAAAGATGCACACACAGTGTGTCCACATGTGCTATCTGCCATCACAGGTTATGGATTGTCTTTGCTTTGTGGGTACACCCCCTTCCTCCCTTCTCAAGCAGGTAAGAGGGAAGGGTTTGCACCCACAAAACACATGCATTGATCACCCATGATGCCAGATAGCACATGTGGACATTTGATATAATCCTCATTTTTGGGCCCTCTCACTCACACACAAGAATGTGTGCATCTTCCAAGTTTGTTGTGTTCCGGGGTGACATTGGGAGACTGTTGTAGTAATGACCTTGTTGTACTTAGTATTTTTATTGGTTTTGAAAAATCTTTTATATTTTTTCTAAAAAAAATGTTTGGTATAATCCATATTTTTTCATAAAAAAAAAAAAAAAAAAGTTTTTACTCCAAAAATGTTACATGGTGGCAAACCCAAAAATTTATGATAAAAAATTTTGTACGCTAACATGAGTGGCTTGTTGTTTATATATGCTCAATACCCAGTTTGTAGATGAGTGACTTGTAACTACAGCCATAAACACGGTTTTAAGTACACACTAGCGTTTAGTTCTTACCGCTGCAAATCACAATATCAGCCTCACTTCTGCGTAAACAAAAATTATTCTTCCAACACCAGCTTGTTCAGTTAAGCCAGATTTTATAAATGCTGGTATCTCATTGGTTTGTGTGCAGAAGTGACCCTTCTATTGTGGACTTAAAAGTGGGGTATGCCTGTAATGTCCAATTGTGGTTATTTACTAAAACATGACAACTACATTTGGCACTAGAAGTGCACTAGTTTCAGAACCAAGAAGACAGAGATAAATAGAAAAAGCAATAATGACAAACAACTGTATATAGAGTCCAATGGTCAAATTATTTATTATATTTTGTAATATTTCTTTCTTTTGGGGGCCGAATTAGAAAGAAATATGATCTGGCATAGCTATGGCCCCCCGGCCCATGAAGTACTCAACATATTTGTCGCGTACCTCACGAGCAGATTGGGTGGCCGAGCCAGCGCGACCAGTGTCCAGCCCAGGAAGGGTATCTGAGGGTAGTCCTGCCTCAGCACCGATGTTGGGTAGGTACGTCTGGGAATGCCTGCGTAAAAAATTATGCAATATGCAACAGGCAAAAACAATATGGTTCAATTTATATTCCGCCATATTTATCGCTGTCAGGAACAGGCGGAACCGGCTGGCGAGTATCCCAAAGGCATTCTCGACTACCCTCCGGGCCCTGGCTAGCCTAAAATTGAACACCCTCCTCTCCGGGGTAAGAGTCCTCTGGGGAAAAGGCCGCATGAGGTGAGGTCCAAGCCCGAAAGCTTCGTCCGCTAAAAAAACAAACGGAAGTCCTTCCACATTGTCTTCATCCGGTGGCAGTTCAAGACCACCAGTTTGTAGACGGTTGTAAAATTCAGTCCGCGCGAACACTCCCCCATCAGACAGCCGGCCGTTCTTCCCCACGTCCACATACAAAAATTCGTACTGTGCCGACACCACCGCCATCAACACGATACTATGAAAACCTTTGTAGTTAAAATAGTAGGACCCCGAACGGGGTGGTGGCACTATGCGGACGTGTTTCCCATCTATTGCTCCTCCGCAGTTTGGAAAATCACAACGCTGGGCAAATTGGGAAGCCACAGTCTGCCATTCCTGTGGCGTGGAGGGAAACTGTGGGGACAAAAAAAAAAAACATAAATAGTACTTAGGCACATAAACATTGCAAACAGAATACAAAAACCATACTTGTGCACCATCACACAGTATTAACAATTTTATCTTATTATTGGGGTGGAGTTGTGGCCACTAAAAAATCCCACTTATTATCACACTCCCCACCCCTCTGATGGGGCAACATTTTAGGGGGGGTTGGGGTTGAACTACAATGCAGCAAAGACAAATATGCCACACACAACAAAAAAAAAAAGGCTAGGTGTGTTTGTCCCTAGGATAGCATGCTGGACAGGTTAATAGTCATGCAAGGAAAAATATGTAGGTAGGCCAACAAAAAGAACATGGAAAGCTTAACAACATGCATGCATGGGGAGAAAAGGCAACATTCAACACTCAGCATGGAAAAAGCATGGTCATTATAGGGAACAAATGCCAAACCAAAAAAAAAAAAAAACATTTATAAAGACAGAGAATGTGAGCTTCAGAAAAGAGGAAACTTACCTTCAGATACTCCTCCTGCATGACTTGTATGACAGCAGAACACGTCTCCGGTATGATGATCCCAAGCGCCTGGGGAGAGATGCCTGTTGAGAACTTGAGGTCCTGCAGGCTCCTCCCAGTCGCCAGGTACCGCAACGTGGCAATAAGCCTCTGCTCGGCCGTGATCGCTTGGCGCATCACAGTGTCCTGCCTCGTGATATAGGGGGACAGAAGATCCAGCAGACGGTTGAAAACGGGGTCCGTCATACGGAGAAAGTTCCTGAAGTCATCAGGATTATTCTCCTGGATTTCCCTAAGCAGAGGCATATGAGAGAATCGGTCACGCTGGCGCAACCAATTCTTGGCCCAGGAACTCCTCCTCCCCCTGTTCCTGGCCAAAGGTCTGGAATAATTATAACATCCAGAAGTAAGCCCATATCCAGCACGAACTCTAGCAAAGTTACGCTGCTGCTCCATAATGGCTTCAAACCGGCCGGCTGGTCAGTCAAGAACACACTCACAGAAAGCACCCCCTAATCCAGCAAGACCTGCAAAATACGCTCGACAAACAGATACCCGCGGACAGAACGCCACTGCAAAGCAGAAACGACCTGACAGCCAGCACTGACTGCCAAATACGCACCCACAAGCACACACTGAACCCGAGAATACGACCTGTAAAGCGCGGAGACCGAAAAGCGCGAATCGGCTCTAACCAAACCTTTGCTAACACGTTACTAGCAAAAGAGGAACAGAGGGCGGCGCCGTAAGCTTTGGTCTTCCCCTTTATAGTGACGTCGTACGTGGTTTACGTGCACGCGTTCTGGTCCGGGGAGATTTCTATCCGCTCGTGTGTACGCACAGCAGACCAACAGACAGATTTGCTGCGTCGGCTGGAAACGGTCGGGCCGACACATTTGAACAAATCTGTCCCCTCGTGTGTACGCGGCCTAAGAGCTGTGAAAATGTGGAACAGACTCCCTCCAGAGGTGGTTCTGGCCAGCTCAGTAGATTGCTTTAAGAAGGGCCTGGATTCTTTCCTAAATGCACATAATATAACTGAGTACTAAGTTTTGTAGGTAAGGAAGGAATTTTTTCCCCTCCGGTAGCAAATTGGATCATGCTCTGCTGGGGTTTTTTGCCCTCCTCTGGATCAACTGTGGGTATGGAGTTGGGTGTATGGGATGTACTGTGTTTTATTTTGTTTGTTTATTTTTTTTATGGTTAAACTGGATGGACTTGTGTCTTTTTTCAACCTGACTATGTAACTATGTAACTAATGTCCCACCACCAGCCAGCTCTCTATTCTAAAGGTTAATTAAGTGGTCTTGCATAGCAAGATCACTTACTATTCTCTCACATATATATTATTATTATTCTTATAGCCAAATTTACCACCCTAACTCCTCCCACAGTTTTTACGCTACATAGACGAGTAATATATCAAAATGAGCGGATTGTTCCCGAATAGTGGGCTATTACTTTGTGGAATGTTTCGCCAAATCATTCGCGAAATATCGCCATTTTTGCGGTGAAATTTTTCCATAGGAATGAATGGTGAGAGCTAGAGCACAGAATGGCAAAAACGGAAAAATCATTACACGATTTGTAAACTGCGATCACTCCCTCATTTTCAAGCCGACCTACACAAATCTTATAGCAAAATGTTCAGCTGTCCCTGCTGACACTACACGTGTCGACGGCTAAGCGATCGGTCAAACGGTTTTCAAGATACAGACATTTGTTTGCAACACACGCCATCCATCATTTCAATGAAAGTCAATGGAGGAAAAAAAATTGAAAACGTATTTTTGCAAGGCAATTTGTAAACTGCGACTGTGCCTTCAATTTTAATATTTTAGAGACATACTATACATCAGGTTGAAGGTCTGGGTCTTGTGATTCGTAAAATATAAAGATATTCACTGTGCGATTTATAGTTTTTAAAATACAATCATTTGAAGAAGCACAGTATTAAAAACAAGCCAGAATCTGAGTTTCTGTTTAGAGTTGCTGTTTGCATGTGTTTACATTGGTTTCCTAGGAGACGATGAGGAGAATATCTCCTCACACACAGCTAAGGGGCTTTCTATAGCTCCTCCCACACAGCTGTGAGGTGATATGGCTGTTTTTCAGGCATATCCCACTTTTAAGTACACAATAGGGTTTATTTACTAAAGCTGGAAAGCGCAATATAAGGCTCACTTCTGCACACAAACCAATGAGCTTCCAGGTTTTATTACCAGGCTTAACTGAACAAGCTGGGGTTAGAAGCTTATTGTTTTTTCTGCAGAAGTGAGCCTGATATTGCGATTTCCAGCATTAGTAAATAAACCCTAGTGTGTACTTAAAAGCGGGGTATGCCTGTATTTGGCTCTGCGTAACTTCTGCATACTCTGCCTATAGCAACCATCCACAGCATCCAGTCCATAGAAACCATCCATAGCATCCAGTCCATAGAAACCATCCATAGCAACCAGACCATAGCAGCCCTCCATAGCAACCCTCCATAGCAACCAGTCCATAGCAACCAGTCCATAGCAACCAGTCCATAGCAACCACTCCATAGCAACCACTCCATTGCAACCAGACCATAGCAACCGGTACATAGCAACCAGAATATAGCAACTGTCCATAGCAACCAGTCCATAGCAACCCATCCATAGCAACCCGTCCATAGCAACCCGTCCATAGCAACCAGACCATAGCAACCAGTCCATAGCAACCAGACTATAGCAACCAGACCATAGCAACTGTCCATAGCAACCATACCATAGCAACCACTCCATAGCAACCCCTCCATAGCAACCCGTCCATAGCAACCCGTTTTTAATGGGGCAAATATGGTGCAGTTTTGATGAAGCAGTTTTTGATGGGGCAATGGATCGAAATGGATCGACACACTGTTGGATCACATTTACATCTACAGGGGCACCATCACCAGTCTGGAGTATTGGTGAAGGCAAGAACACGTCACACAATTTCCCCAGAAATTGTACCTTTTCTAGTTGAATCTATTGTGTTTGTGTAACAGGTGAGGGGAACATATAGTGTTTTGTTTGAATTCTATTGATAAAGGAATGTGATGTGTCAAGCTGTAGTAATTACCTCCTCTTCATGCGGACCCAAGCTGTCTAGATAACGCACTCTGTTACAATTAGTAATTAACTTCACTGATGTCATTATCTAAAGGAATGCGATATCTCAGGTGTAGTAATTAAGTCATGTTAAATAGACCGAGCTATTGTGTACATTGATTGCCCCCAGGGGCTTCTGTCTAATTACACACAGTCTTTCTATCCAAGCTTTGGGACCAATCTCTGCTGAGTCATTTTGAAGTCCTCATTTGCATGGAAGAGGACCTGATGGGGGACTGCCTGGACTTTACAATGGACCAATAGGAAAGCGGTTGTTGGGGGTGGTATGTTCCAAATTCTGTATAAAAGTGTGCTGTGTACTTGAAAATAAAGAGTCCTGTTCAGGGCTGCCATCAGGGGGGTACAGGCATTACACCTGTAAGGGGCCCGGGGGTCCCCAGGGGCCCGGATGGGAACCCCCTAAAAAAAGGGGTCCGGAGGTCCCCAGGGGCCCGGAGGCCCACAGGGCCCCAGATGGCAACCCCGTCTTTTTTTATTTATTTTTTATAAAAAATATTTATTTTTTAATATATTTTTCTTTTATTTTTTATTAAAGGGCCAATTTTTTTTTCTTTTATTATTTTTTAGGGGTCCGGAGGTCCTCAGGGGCCCAGAGGCCCCCAGGGCCCCAGATGGCAACCCCCTCTTTTTTATTTATTTTTTTATAAAAATATATATATTTTTAATATATTTTTCTTTTATTTTTTATTAAAGGGCCAATTTTTTTCTTTTAATATTTTTTAGAGGTCCCCAAGGGCCCGGAGGCCCCCAGGGTCTCAGATGGCAACCCCCTCTTTTTTAAATTTATTTTTGATAAAAAAAATATTTTTTAATATATTTTTCTTTTATTTTTTAAAGGGCCAGAGGTCCTTTTTTTCTCTCTTTGTATTAAAGGGCCCAGAGGTCCCCAGGGCCACGGATGGATACTGCCTTTTTTTTATATTTATTTTTCTTTATTTCTTCTTTTTTTGTAAAGGCCCCCCCCCGCTTCTTAATTCACAGCAGCCCCCCCCCCGCTTCTCAATTTCAGCAGACGGCAGCAGCCCCCCCTGTTTCTCCAGGAGGCCCATGCCTGAAGCTGTGTAAGGGGCCCCATAATACCTGATGGCGGCCCTGGTCCTGTTTGAACGTACATTCAGCCTGCCTGGTGTCTGTTCTAATGGGTCCGAACGACACATAGCTGTAGTTCGGATCCCGGAGCCTTAGATGACTGAACCATCAGACGTTGCAATCTGCAATCTGATCCAATAGCAGCAGAGGAGTGTCGGGAGAGCAGAAGCGAGCAAGCAAGGGTCTCGTCACACCTACCATACAAGAGCTCAAAGGGGGAATAGCCTGTGGAACCTCTCATATAGCAAACATGAGATATGGTAGCAAAAAATCCCAGTTTCTCCCATCCTTGTCGACCACCTTTTTTTTTAACACACTCTTCAATGTTTTATTAAACGTTTCGACCAGACCATCTGTCTGGGGGTGGTAGACAGAAGTACGGAGATTGGAGATTTTGTACAATCTACACAATTCCTTGGTAACCCGAGCCATAAAAGGGGTGCCTTGATCGGTCAAGATCTCTTTTGGGATCCCCACTCGACCAAACACCTGGACCAATTCCTTGGCAATAGCCTTAGCGGAGGTGTTACGCATGGGTATGGCCTCAGGATAGCGAGTCGCATAGTCCAGGATCACCAGAATATGCTGGTGACCTCGGGCAGATTTCACCACCGTCCCCACCAGGTCCATGCCAATCCTCTCAAAGGGGACCTCGATTATTGGTAGAGGGACAAGGGGGCTGCGAAAGTGGGACGACGGTGCTGACATTTGGCACTCGGGGTATGATTCGCAGTACTCCTTGACCTCTGCATGCAAAACGGGCCAGAAAAATCTTTGGGCGATTCTCTCCCTGGTTTTTTCGACCCCAAGATGTCCCCATTACATGACCATGGGCCAGGTCTAGCACCACCCTGCGAAAGGGTTTGGGAACCAGTAGCTGTTCTACCTCTTCCTCTCCATGTTTTACCACTCGATATAACAAATTGTTTTTAATTGCCATGTAGGGGAAGGACACAACCCAATTAGGATCCAACATCTTAACATTTACCCTGGCTCTCATGAGGGTGGGCTCTCGCAGCTGCTCGGTACAGAAATCCTCTCTCCTGACCTCCAAGTCAGGTACCACATTTTGGCTACTCTCGATGTCAGGGTCAGATGGGATTTCCTGTTCGTTGCCCTCAGTCTGGGTGCTAGCTTCCAAGTCCTCCGGCTCCCCAGCCATGGCAGGGAAAGGAAGAGGATCTACATCTGGTGAGAGTTCCCGTGTTTCCCCAGCAGGGGGAGCTCTATCTACGAGCCTCCCTTTGCTCTCCCATAACTTCCAAAAATGGGGAAAATCTCTCCCCACTAAAGCCTCATGGAGCAGTGAGGGTACCACCCCCACTGAATGTGTTACACTGCCCCAGGGGGTATCAACCTCAACCACCGATGTCTGGTAGTCCCGAGTGTCCCCATGGATGCAAATTACCCCAATACTACTGGGGTGTAGTTTTGTGGGGTCTACACAAGCACTCCTGACTAGGGTCACCACACTACCAGAGTCTAGTAGTGATGTGAGAGGCTTGCCATCCACTGAAATAACGCACATCTGTTTTTCAAGACAACTCTGACCTACCGCAACACATGCGACCTGTGCAAACAGAGAAATGTGTATTTTCCTATCAGCATAATCACATTGCATAGGTTCATGATTTAAAGGGCAGTTTGCAGCAATATGGTCTAATGCATGGCAAAGAAAACACCGTATTTGCCCCACCCCCAGTCCTCTAAACCAGTGGTCATCAACCATTCCTGCAGGGCCCACTAACAGGCCAGGTTTTATGTATTACCTTGGGGAGATGCAGACTAGAATACTGCAATCACTGAGCAGCAAATGATATCACCTGTGATGTATTTCAGTTATCTTGCAAACCTGGCCTGTTAGTGGGCCCTGCAGGACAAGGTTGATGATCACTGCTCTAAACGGTCCCAAAGACCTTCCTGGCTTCTGTGGCCAGTCTCCAGGTCTAGGACCCACAGTCTCATCTGTTGTAACAACAGTCTTATCCACTTTCCCCAAGCTCTTGAACCCCAGAACAGTCTTACCCGAACCGCTGGGAGATCTTGCACCCCTAGACACACCGAAGTGGGGCGTAGGTGGGTTTCACCAAGTCCTCGGTAACACTGTACCTCTCCACTAGGTCCACCATTTGGGCTGCAGTGTTGGGGTCCCCCTGTCCCACCCACTTTCTCAGGGCACAGGGAGCGCATGCAGGTATCGGTCCATTACCACACGCTCCACAATCTGAGGGCTGGTCGGGGTCTCTGGTTGCAACCACTACCTGGTGAGGTGGACCAGGTCAACCATTTGTGACCGGGGTGGCTTGTTGCTGGTGTAGGACCACTGATGCACGCTCTGGGCCCGGACTGCCATGGTGAAACCCAAACGTGCGAGTATCTCTGTCTTTAGAGTCTCATAGTCCTGGGCCTTATCTGGTTCTAGGTCAAAATAGGCCTTTTGGGGTTCTCCTGTTAGGAATGGGGCCAATAGTCCCGCCCACTGCTCTTTTGGCCATCCTTCACGGACAGCGACTCTCTCAAAAGTCGTCATGTACGCCTCAACATCATCCGCCGGTGTCATCTTTTGCAAGTGGTAGGACGCACGTACTATCTTTGGTTCTGCTGACACAGGAGGTGTGGACCCCTTTTTCAGTTCCACCAGAGCTTCAGCGAACTGTCGGTTCATCTCCTGCTGGGCAGCCTGTTGTGCTGCAGTGGCATCTGCAACTTGGCGGTACATCTCCTGTTATGCTGCAGCGGCCTCTGCGACTTGGCGGTTGGTTTCCCGCTGGGCTGCATTGACCTGTAGCAGGGCCTTTAACATTTCTTCCATCTTCAGAAAAGTGCCCACTGAATCCACCACGTGTGGGAGATTAGCTTGTGGGGATCACCTTTTCTGAATCACAGTCCGCAAGCAGGCACTTTTTTTAGTATTAACCCTTTAAAACCTTGATGGATATAGTAATCTGATCTAATACAGTATTTTTATCTAATACATGCCCCTCACTATTCATCTACCTAATTTTAGGTACTCCCCCATTTATCATTTAAGTCTTCTTTGCAAGGGCCCCATCCACGGGGGATCAAGGACAGAGAAAAGGGGGAGAGGGAGGCAGAGGCATAGTATAGACCCGAGGAGGGGGGGGGGAACGAGAGAGAGAAAAAAAAAGGAAGGAGAGACTCCTCTTTTATTTAGTGTTGTTTAGAGGGACTAAAGTCCCAATCCTACAATTTCTTAGTGGAACTATAGTGAGAGAAAAAAAAAACAGACTATTGTTAGGTGTAATCTAAGGAGATCTAAAATCCCATACCTACAATTTCTTAGTGAAAATAACATAAAGAGATTTACCCCTCCAGTGTCATTGGGGGGAGAGAGAGAGAGAGAAAAAAAAAGAGGGAGGGAGAAACCCCCCTATTGTTAAGTGTTGTTTAGAGGGACCAAAGTCCCATTCCTACAGTTTTTTAATGAGACTAAAGTGAGAAGGAAAAAAGAAGAAAGAAAAAAAAATCTGGTGCTTATTGTGGTTTAGGGACACCTAGGTTCCCAAACTTACGGTTTCTTAACAGAACTAACGTGTCTTTAAAAAGGGGAGAAAAAAAAAAAAAGATAAAGAAGAAAAGAAGTCCCTCAGTTATATAGTTTACCCAAGTATGATTTAATGTGGTTTAAAGAAACCAAAGGTCCCAAAAAAAAAAAAGAAGAGGGGGTGGAATCAGGGTCGATAGAGAGGACACAGCTAAAGGGATTACCTGGTCCTACCCCCTCGTCCCGACTCCCCCCCGTCCCCGTCCCCTCCCCCCAGGTCCCTATATCTCCTCCATCCCTCCCATATCTCATCACACCTTGGCCTATAATTATTATGGGATGCTCATAATTCCTCCATCGTTCTAATTTTTTCTAATTCCTCTACTCACTCCTCAACCGAAGGTGGTTCTCTTTTCTTCCAATTCTTGGGTATGAGTGCCTTGGCTCCATTCAATAAGTATGGGACCAAGGAACTTCGATATTTTTTCCTTGTCATCCCCGTACTATGAAACAGACATTCCCATGGATCGTGTTTCACCTCCTGTCCATTGATTTTCTTTATCTGGGCCAATACCTCTTTCCAATAAACTTGTATCCTGGGGCATTGCCACCATATATGGGCATGGCTTCCCTCCATCCCTCATTCTCTCCGGCCTATGTCTATCTTATGCATTTTGTTGGGACATAATACCATTTAGTGAGGAGCTTATAGTTCATCTCTTTTACCCTTGCCTCCATTGACGTTGAGTGGGCATAATCTAAAACTTGCCTCTTCCCAGCTTTCCACTATTTTTAATGCTTCTAACTCTCGTTTAGGTGTCAGTATCTTATATATAGTAGATAATCCTAGTTTTCCTGCTCCTCCCTGGGTTATAAGTTTTTCCCATGGGTTCAAATCTTTGGGATCTCGCAGGGGCTTTGGTAGAGTATTTAAGTGTTGGGCTTGTCTATATCTCCATATATCACCTGGGAAGGCCCCATATCTCTCTCTTATATCTGAGATAGTGCCCAGTACATCTTCTTTCATTAAATCCATCAGTTTTAGTGTTTCAGTATTTGCCCACCTCAGGAACATACCACCCCCCTTTCCGGGCAGGAAGTAATCTGTTCCCGTTAGGGGCAACAATGGGCTATTATAGGCCCATCCTTTTATTTTACTAATTCTGTCCCATATTCTAAAGGTTTCTTTTGTTATTTCAAGGGGATTTTGGGGGAGGCCTCTATATTGATTCTCTTTCCTATGTCGAACCCACTCAGATTTTCCTCCACTTCTACCCATCTTTTCCCCTTTCCCTCCTTCCGGAACCAATCTATTATTCCCCTAAGGACTGCTGCCTCATAGTACCTTTTGAAGTCCGGAACATATAGTCTTCCTTCCTGTCTGGATCTAGTCAGAATCTCTATTGCTATACGTGATTTTTTTTCCTGCCATATGAACCTCCTTAGAATCTTCCCCAAGGCCTTAAAAAAGGCTTCTGGGATTTTTATCGGTAATGTTTGGAAGATGTATAAAGCTTTGGGTAAAATCATCATCTTGATGGTGTTTATTCTTCCCCACCAAGAGACTCTATCGACCCTGTATCCCTTTAGTTCTGTTTTTAGTTTATTCAGAAGTAGAATGTAATTATCTTCATCTTCAATTATCTTCTGTAACTGATAGGAAGATCCCTAGGTATTTCATCCCTCTCTGCCTCCATACAAAAGGATAGAGGGCCTCAAGATCCCTGCGTTCTTTATGGCTTACTGAGATGCTCAGAATCTCCATTTTCCCTTTATTGATTTTCAGATTTGAGATCTCACCATATTTCTCATATTCTGCTAGTATTATTGGCAATGTTTCCTGGGATTCGATACATATAGCATCATATCGTCTGCGAACGCAGAAATATTGTGCTCCCAATCCCCCACCTTTATCCCCACTATCTCCTGATTCATCCGGATGGTTTCCATTAACGGTTCCAATGAAAGGACAAATAGGAGGGGAGACAGCGGGCATCCCTGACGGGTCCCATTGTAAAGATGGAATCTCTCTGACAGTATGCCATTAACCCTTACCTGGGCAGATGGTTTAGAGTACAATGCCCCTATCCACCTCATCATATTCGGACCGAATCCCACATGTGATAGAGTTGCTAACATAAATTCTCAGTCCAACCTATCAAAAGCCTTTTCGGCATCTAATAATAGGAACATTATAGACTCCTTACTTTTTTTGGCTTTCTGAATCAAAAATAATGCTCTCAACACATTATCTCCTGTTTCCCTCCCGGTGATAAACCCCGCCTGATCGTTTTTTATCAGCCCCGAAAGAAGAGGTCTGATTCTCTCCGCCAGAATTTTAGAGTATATTTTTATGTCTACATTAATCAAAGATATGGGCCTATAGCTAGCACACAATGAGGGGTCTTTGTCCTCCTTCCCTATCAGAGTCACATGAGCTCCCAGGGCTTCTTCACGCATTCTCAGACCTCCCCCAATAGAGTTCATGTACCTCTGAAAAAAAGGGGACAGAATCTCTCCAAATCTTTTATAATATAAAGAGGTATACCCATCTAAGCCAGGGCTCTTTCCCATCTTAATATTGCTTATAATTTGATTTATGAAAAAAGGGACAGACCTAATAGGTGAAGAGAATTAGCTGCACACACCGATATGATAAAGAAATGGTCCCAATGGGGCTTTGAAACAGCTGGTGTGAAGTAAAGTGGCAATGCAACGTCTATGGTAAAAACGTTTTATTACAAAAAGTAATTGAATGACATAAAATATGGGGTATGCAAGGAATGAGTTGCGGCAGAGTAACAGAAATTAAAATAACCATAACATTTCCAGGTAAACAGTAAAATACATAGCCTGAATAGTGGCAGGCAGGTGTATAATCCTAACGCGTTTCGACCATTCGGTCTTCTTCAGAGGGTTGTGGCTGAAAGAGATTTAATTGTATAAATAAGTGTATACAAAAAATATTTTTATCTGTGTCCTCCCTATGGAGTCCATCCCCTTATATAGGGGGAGGGGGTACAAAACTCCCAAATCCACAGGGAAAAACAAGGGCACAGAGAACAACATAAGTATGGTTAGTTTGAGGAAGAAAGGCTTTCCTTCTCCCTCCCAAAGTAATCAAAAAAAAAAAAAAATCATCATCATCAGCAGCATATATTTACCCAGAAATAGAGTTATGGAACGTCCAGGTTGGGGTCCGATGCGACAGTGGGATGCAGAGGTCCGAAGCTGACGATACTCCCGGTCAATCCCCCAATATCGCTTAGTCCTCAAGGTGACCATCCAAGGGTGGCCCTCAGCCACTTACGGAGAAGCACCAGACAAAAATGACAGCACCCGGGTGGGCCCGAGGGATGGGGGAGAGAAGAATTGAGATGGTAGGAAAGAAAAATCCTAAAAGTAAGTAAAGTAATTAATACCGAAGGAGGCCAATTTGTTGGATATAATTAAGTAGAGATCTTCAAAGGGTGAAACAATGGGGGTCCAGGGAATGAGGGTAAGGTGGAGGCAAACAGAGGTGGGTGGGGCTTGCAGGGGGTGTGGAAGAAGTGAAGGGAGTGGGGGGGAAGGGGAAAAGGTGGAAACGGGAAAGGGGAATGGACTGGGAAAGAGAAGGGAAGAGGAAAGTGAGGGGACCAGAGTATGTGTGTGAAAAGAAAAGGGGGGGAGGGGGAGGATGATGGGGAATAAGGAATGAGTGAAGGTGATAAATGTGTGAAAGGGGAAGAGTGTGAATAGTGAGGGGGAAAGGAGATAGGCGAAAGAGAAAGGAGAGGGGGGGTGAAAAAATATGGAGAAAAAATATGGAGAAAAAATATATGGGGGAACCGTGATTGTTGTGTGAAAAGGGAAGTGGTGAAAAACAAAGGATAAGGTAAAAGAGTGATGATGAGGGTGTACGGGGGTGAATGGGAGGAGTGAGTGCGGATAAGGGAGAAGGGATTGGGAAGGGAAAGGGGAAAGGAAAACGAGGGGAGAATGAGAGATAGAACACTAAGTGGGTATGAATGTAGGATGGGAATGGAGAATGAAATAAAAAAGAAAGAAAGTGAGGAGGTGCAAAAAAGTGAAAAATGAGGAACAGGGAAGGGGGGAGGGGAGGGAGGGGGTGAAGGAAAAAACAAGGGGTAATGAAATGGAGGAAAGGCAGGGAAGTGAGGGGTGGGGAGCGATGGGGCTAAGGTGAAGTGTGAATGAGAAGATGATAGGTGAGAAGTGGGAAGTGACAAAACAGGGGTCAACTGTGAATCAAGGAGTGGAAGAAAGGATTGAGGGGAGAAGAAAAGGAGAAGAAAAATTAAAAAAGAAATGGGAATGAGGGGTGTGGGAGATGCAGAGAGTGGTGAAAATCGTAGTGGGAGTGGGCAAAAAAATGTGGAAGGAAACTTGGGGAATAAAATAGCAAAGTGCCAGTAAAGAAAGGACAAAAGGAAGGAAAAAAGGAGGACCAAAATGGGAGGGAAGTGAAGGGTGACTGAAATCCAGGGTGGATGACAATTGGAAGTGCTGAGGGAAGTTGTGTTGTGAGAGGGCTGGGAAAGACAAACCGGGGTTACCTCCAATATTTGGGGTCTGAGTGTGGTGAAATATAGCAATATGTTCTCCACCTTTACAATGATGTTGAAGGTGAGATGCTATCTGTATATGGAGAGAGTATTGGTAATGAGAACATTAAAAAAAAAAGGGTAAAGTTACCAATTAGCTAAGAAAGGGTAGGTAATGTAGGTAAAGTAACTTACCAACTCACTGGACACTGTCACTCATAGAGATGCCGCATGCTTCTCTGAGTGCCTGCGACCGGATGCGGAAATAAATGCCGCCCACGGTCCCAGGATTGGTCCAGCTAATCCCACGTGCTGTAGGAGGGGACGAGGTATGTCTCCCTTGTCTCACCTGGTGGCCTGCCGGTGCCTTACAGTTATCGCGGTGGTTCTTCCGGCGTGGGCGAGGTTCGGACGAAGCCGACGCTGCCGTCGCTTCCGCATGACGCATCGCAACGTGCAACGTCGCTGCGGGCGCCAGGCGGCGCTCACGCAGTGACGTCACGGCGTCTCAGAAGCGATCGCTCACGCCGCCAGCAGGGAGGGATTCGCATCCACTCGGGCAGCGGCGCCGCCCTGTGGATACTACACACATAGCGCCAAAGACGCGTGTATCTCCCGCCCTGCTGGGAAGTGAAAGGGGGAGAACTCAAGGTCAGAAACAAGGGGAAGGCGGCCAGGGGGTGGAGGGGGAGGTAGCAGCTCGAAGGACCCACATCACACAACGCATCAGAGACTCCACTGGAAAAGGGGACATAACAAAAATATGGCATAAGTTAATAAATGTTTAATTAAATCGTATCGCAGCAGATTAGTTCCTTGCATCCAGCCATGACAAGTACAGTCATATTTACCAATCGTGATATATTAATTTATGTCAAAAAAGATAATAATTGTAGCATCACACAACAACAACATAGTATTGGTCTAAAAAGGCATGTATAAATACTTGAACAATGATAGATACATATGATTCCAATGAGCATGGATCAAGTTAGGAAAAGCGTATCTGCGTCTTATTGGAGGAAAAGAGGGAGTGCCCGCCCATCCACAAACAGCAATAGAAAGAGTAAATTAGTGAATTATTTCTATTCAGTGTGGGGGCAAATATGTCATAGGTTAGACAATGGGGGGCATAAAGAGGGAAAGACTTTACAGTTGATGTATGTGCTATTGTGTTTTTCCTGAGACAAAGCCTTTAAGGAATGGAGCAAAGGAGCAGGATTCGTTTAAACCGGGATGCATAGTGGCCCGTGTTTTAAAGATCCATCTTTGCTCTTGCTGTAAGAGTATTTTGTTCCAATCGCCGCCTCTATTAGGGATATGGATCCGATAGAGGGCGGCGAAGGATACTTTGGGTACAGTATAGTGATGTTGTAGTGCTGCGTGTCTTCCAATCGGGAGGTGGAGATTTCCAATTTCCATGCTATATACATGTTTGGAAATTCTCCGCCAGAATTCTTGCTTAGTCTTTCCCACGTAGTAGGCCCCGCATTCACATTCCATATAATATACCACACCTTTGGTTTGGCAGTTGGTAAAGTGTAGTGGTTTCAATGTGTTACCGTTTGGTAGTGGGAAGGTCTTCTCTCTCCTCATAAGTGGGCAGTAGGAGCAGTGTCCGCAGGGGAAAGTGCCAAACGTTGTACAATGAGCTCCTCTCATGGGGGCATTAGTGTATTCATTCTTGACCAGTCGATCTTTGATCGATGTGGCCCTTTTGTAGGTGATAGATGGATACTCAGGTATAAAATTGTTCAGCCGTGGGTCATCTGTTAAGATGCTCCAATTGTTTTGAAAGATCTGTCTAATCTCCTTGTATTGTCGTGAAAAACCTAGAATTATCCTGGTGGTCTGAGGATTGGAATTTAAAGAGGATTTTTTAGAATATAGCAATGCTTGTCTAGAGTTTGTATTGGCTTTGTTGAAAGCTTTGCGTAAACAGGAGTAGCTGTAGCCTCTTGCAGAAAGTCTGTCTCGAAGTCTTTCAGCTTCTTCAAGATAAAGAGTGTTGTTGGAACAGTTTTTAAGCGAAATTGGGTGAAAACTATTCGCGTGTAGGACCGTGTTTCCCACTGTACTTTTGCGGAACAGGGTACTACATAGTTGACCTTGAGGACCCACAAATATTTTTACATCCAGGAAGGTGATAGTATATTTGTCGTAACTCATGGTAAATTTTAGATTGTATTGATTACAGTTTAGACAATTGAAGAATTCCAGCAGGGAACTTTCAGGTCCCTCCCAGATGACCAGGACGTCGTCGATGTACCTGCTCCACAGTTTAATGTGGCGCAGGTAGCCGACGAGACTCCCGTCATCTGGGAGGGATAGCTCCCACTCCCCCAGGTACAGATTGGCGTAGGATGGGGCACAACATGTCCCCATCGCTATGCCCTGCACCTGGAGGAAGTGGGAGCCATTGAAACAAAAGTAGTTGTGAAAAAGTATATACCGTAGGGAGTCCATCAAGAACTCATCAAGGGTATGGTCATGTAACTTTAAAGAGCTTTAAATTCCCGCATAGTGTATCTATGCGGGAATTTAAAGCTCTTCGAGACTTGACTCTCCTCTATCGGGAAAGTCACTACATTGATCTTATTGACTCAATTGATTTAGAGGCTCTACTTACTGATGTAGATAAGCCCTCAATTGATTCCATTCCTAGGTTTAAGAAACCTTCTCAGACCTTCCCACCTTTAAATTCCAACCCTAATGTATCCATTTTTGTTAAACAAATGATCAGAGATCTGTGTAAACTCCCATGTGACACACGCACTCCACAGAACCTAGCACCAGATGAAAATAAAGCATTGATTGCTTTATCTGCCAACACCACACTTACGGTCAAGCCGTCGGATAAAGGAGGCAATGTTGTCCTTATGGACAACACCGACTATGTCAACATGTGTATGAATATCCTCGCGAACAAGGACTGGTACAAATCTATCTCTGTGAATCTCATTCGACAATATCATATAGACTTTTATACCCTTGTTGATCAAGCCTTTACCTCTCAAACCATTCCCCGTAATACATACGAATTTATTCGTACTCAATACCCGAAAACGGCAACCTTCTACAGTCTTCCGAAAATACATAAAGAACTCAACCCTCCACCGGGACGGCCTATTGTTTCTGGAAATGGCTCCATTTCCGAAAATTTAAGCCGCCTAGTCGATACATATCTTCAACCGTATGTTAATGCTCTACCCTCTTTCATAAAGGATACCATCCATTTACTACAAATTATTGACCACACTACCATCTCTGACAACTCTTTACTAGTTGCCATTGATGTGGAGGCTCTATACAGTAGTATACCCCACATCAAGGGTCTAGAGACCATACGACAATGTCTAACTAAAGGTCAGTTACATGACCATACCCTTGATGAGTTCTTGATGGACTCCCTACGGTATATACTTTTTCACAACTACTTTTGTTTCAATGGCTCCCACTTCCTCCAGGTGCAGGGCGTAGCGATGGGGACATGTTGTGCCCCATCCTACGCCAATCTGTACCTGGGGGAGTGGGAGCTATCCCTCCCAGATGACGGGAGTCTCGTCGGCTACCTGCGCCACATTAAACTGTGGCGCAGGTACATCGACGACGTCCTGGTCATCTGGGAGGGACCTGAAAGTTCCCTGCTGGAATTCTTCAATTGTCTAAACTGTAATCAATACAATCTAAAATTTACCATGAGTTACGACAAATATACTATCACCTTCCTGGATGTAAAAATATTTGTGGGTCCTCAAGGTCAACTATGTAGTACCCTGTTCCGCAAAAGTACAGCGGGAAACACAGTCCTACACGCGAATAATTTTCACCCAATTTCACTTAAAAACTCCATTCCTTATGGACAGTATCTGCGCCTCCGTCGCAACTGTTCCAACAACACTCTTTATCTTGAAGAAGCTGAAAGACTTCGAGATAGACTTTCTGCAAGAGGCTACAGCTACTCCTGTTTACGCAAAGCTTTCAACAAAGCCAATACAAACTCTAGACAAGCATTGCTATATTCTAAAAAATCCTCTTTAAATTCCAATCCTCAGACCACCAGGATAATTCTAGGTTTTTCACGACAATACAAGGAGATTAGACAGATCTTTCAAAACAATTGGAGCATCTTAACAGATGACCCACGGCTGAACAATTTTATACCTGAGTATCCATCTATCACCTACAAAAGGGCCACATCGATCAAAGATCGACTGGTCAAGAGTGAATACACTAATGCCCCCATGAGAGGAGCTCATTGTACAACGTTTGGCACTTTCCCCTGCGGACACTGCTCCTACTGCCCACTTATGAGGAGAGAGAAGACCTTCCCACTACCAAACGGTAACACATTGAAACCACTACACTTTACCAACTGCCAAACCAAAGGTGTGGTATATTATATGGAATGTGAATGCGGGGCCTACTATGTGGGAAAGACTAAGCAAGAATTCTGGCAGAGAATTTCCAAACATGTATATAGCATGGAAATTGGAAATCTCCACCTCCCGATTGGAAGACACGCAGCACTACAACATCACTATACTGTACCCAAAGTATTATCTTTTTTGACATAAATTAATATATCACGATTGGTAAATATGACTGTACTTGTCATGGCTGGATGCAAGGAACTAATCTGCTGCGATACGATTTAATTAAACATTTATTAACTTATGCCATATTTTTGTTATGTCCCCTTTTCCAGTGGAGTCTCTGATGCGTTGTGTGATGTGGGTCCTTCGAGCTGCTACCTCCCCCTCCACCCCCTGGCCGCCTTCCCCTTGTTTCTGTCCTTGAGTTCTCCCCCTTTCACTTCCCAGCAGGGCGGGAGATACACGCGTCTTTGGCGCTATGTGTGTAGTATCCACAGGGCGGCGCCGCTGCCCGAGTGGATGCGAATCCCTCCCTGCTGGCGGCGTGAGCGATCGCTTCTGAGACGCTGTGACGTCACTGCGTGAGCGCCGCCTGGCGCCCGCAGCGACGTTGCACGTTGCGATGCGTCATGCGGAAGCGACGGCAGCGTCGGCTTCGTCCGAACCTCGCCCACGCCGGAAGAACCACCGCGATAACTGTAAGGCAACGGCAGGCCACCAGGTGAGACAAGGGAGACATACCTCGTCCCCTCCTACAGCACGTGGGATTAGCTGGACCAATCCTGGGACCGTGGGCGGCATTTATTTCCGCATCCGGTCGCAGGCACTCAGAGAAGCATGCGGCATCTCTATGAGTGACAGTGTCCAGTGAGTTGGTAAGTTACTTTACCTACATTACCTACCCTTTCTTAGCTAATTGGTAACTTTACCCTTTTTTTTAAAATGTTCTCATTACCAATACTCTCTCCATATACAGATAGCATCTCACCTTCAACATCATTGTAAAGGTGGAGAACATATTGCTATATTTCACCACACTCAGACCCCAAATATTGGAGGTAACCCCGGTTTGTCTTTCCCAGCCCTCTCACAACACAACTTCCCTCAGCACTTCCAATTGTCATCCACCCTGGATTTCAGTCACCCTTCACTTCCCTCCCATTTTGGTCCTCCTTTTTTCCTTCCTTTTGTCCTTTCTTTACTGGCACTTTGCTATTTTATTCCCCAAGTTTCCTTCCACATTTTTTTGCCCACTCCCACTACGATTTTCACCACTCTCTGCATCTCCCACACCCCTCATTCCCATTTCTTTTTTAATTTTTCTTCTCCTTTTCTTCTCCCCTCAATCCTTTCTTCCACTCCTTGATTCACAGTTGACCCCTGTTATCATCTTCTCATTCACACTTCACCTTAGCCCCATCGCTCCCCACCCCTCACTTCCCTGCCTTTCCTCCATTTCATTACCCCTTGTTTTTTCCTTCACCCCCTCCCTCCCCTCCCCCCTTCCCTGTTCCTCATTTTTCACTTTTTTGCACCTCCTCACTTTCTTTCTTTTTTATTTCATTCTCTATTCCCATCCTACATTCATACCCACTTAGTGTTCTATCTCTCATTCTCCCCTCGTTTTCCTTTCCCCTTTCCCTTCCCAATCCCTTCTCCCTTATCCGCACTCACTCCTCCCATTCACCCCCGTACACCCTCATCATCACTCTTTTACCTTATCCTTTGTTTTTCACCACTTCCCTTTTCACACAACAATCACGGTTCCCCCTGTAGTAATATTAATATAGATGTGTTGGTATTTAAAATATTGTGTTATACAGTATGTATGGTATGGTATTTAGGCATTCGAGGTTACACATCAAAGGAAGTTTACTGACCAAATCTTGTGGCCAAAGGATCAAAAGATACAGAGGACCCTTTGATGTGTAAATCTTATCTAAGACAATCTAGGTGTGTGAGATGGCCTGGTACTTCCTTACATACATAAGGAAGTATTTATTAATGGTAATTAGACATTCAATGGGAACATTTGGTTGACCCCCCTCCAGTATGATACCATTATATGAGAAAGACAGGCTGACATTCAGCTCATTTTGTCAGAGAGAAAGTACTCTCTGTATGAGTATGGGGGCGCAGGTAGAAATCTGAATTACTCTGTTGGACCTTTTTTTGTATCATCTGTGGATTCTTTGGACTTTATTCTGTATTAAAGTCGTTGAATTAAAATTGTGTTCTCTGGAGGACCTGGTGTTTTGCTGCGAGAACAATCTACTAACATCATACTAGACACTATACATTGGTATGAAGGATGAAGTCTATTATACCAAATATCTGAAGACTACACCCCCATATATTTTTTCTCCATATTTTTTCTCCATATTTTTTCACCCCCCCTCTCCTTTCTCTTTCGCCTATCTCCTTTCTCCCTCACTATTCACACTCTTCCCCTTTCACACATTTATCACCTTCACTCATTCCTTATTCCCCATCATCCTCCCCCTCCCCCCCTTTTCTTTTCACACACATACTCTGGTCCCCTCACTTTCCTCTTCCCTTCTCTTTCCCAGTCCATTCCCCTTTCCCGTTTCCACCTTTTCCCCTTCCCCCCCACTCCCTTCACTTCTTCCACACCCCCTGCAAGCCCCACCCACCTCTGTTTGCCTCCACCTTACCCTCATTCCCTGGACCCCCATTGTTTCACTCTTTGAAGATCTCTACTTAATTATATCCAACGAATTGGCCTCCTTCGGTATTAATTACTTTACTTACTTTTAGGATTTTTCTTTCCTACCATCTCAATTCTTCTCTCCCCCATCCCTCGGGCCCACCCGGGTGCTGTCATTTTTGTCTGGTGCTTCTCCGTAAGTGGCTGAGGGCCACCCTTGGATGGTCACCTTGAGGACTAGGCGATATTGGGGGATTGACCGGGAGTATCGTCAGCTTCGGACCTCTGCATCCCACTGTCGCATCGGACCCCAACCTGGACGTTCCATAACTCTATTTCTGGGTAAATATATGCTGCTGACGATGATGATTTTTTTTTTTTTTTTGATTACTTTGGGAGGGAGAAGGAAAGCCTTTCTTCCTCAAACTAACCATACTTATGTTGCTCTCTGTGCCCTTGTTTTTCCCTGTGGATTTGGGAGTTTTGTACCCCCTCCCCCCTATATAAGGGGATGGACTCCATAGGGAGGACACAGATAAAAATATTTTTTGTATACACTTATTTATACAATTAAATCTCTTTCAGCCACAACCCTCTGAAGAAGACCGAATGGTCGAAACGCGTTAGGATTATACACCTGCCTGCCACTATTCAGGCTATGTATTTTACTGTTTACCTGGAAATGTTATGGTTATTTTAATTTCTGTTACTCTGCCGCAACTCATTCATTGCATACCCCATATTTTATGTCATTCAATTACTTTTTGTAATAAAACGTTTTTACCATAGACGTTGCATTGCCACTTTACTTCACACCAGCTGTTTCAAAGCCCCATTGGGACCATTTCTTTATTTATAGTTTGATTTATTTCCTCTTTTGTTATTTCCCTCTCTAGGACTCTGATCACTTCCTCTGATAGACCCGGGGTCTTAACTTTTTCTAGGTATTGTTTAATTTTCTGACTCCTACTCTGAGCTTCTGTTGTATCTTGCTCTTGGTTAAAGTTGTTGATAATATTCCTGAAATACATTAATTATTTCTTTAGTAGAGTGTTTCAATTCTCCTTTTTTATCTTTTATTTTCGGGATAAAGTTCTGTGAGTTTCTTGGCTTTATAGATCTTGCCAAAAATCTCCCGGGCTTATTCCCCATAGCATAAAATGTATTATTCATTTTATTAAATACCCATTTAGTTTCTTGTTCTAATAATATACGGAGGTCATCTCTCTTTCCAGTTAGTAGTTTTAGTACCTGTTCATCCTGTATTTTTTTATGTGACTGTTCTAAACTCCATATTTCTTCTAATAGATTTAGCTTCTGAGCCTGCCATATTGTCTTCCTTTTAGCTTTTTCCGCTATCAGCCCCCCTCTCATATAAACCTTATGTGTCTCCCATAGCTTCGAGGGGGCCACATTTTCTATATCGTTCTCCTGGAAGAATAAACCCATATCCCTTGCAAGACCATCGGCCACCTTGGAGACATTCAGAAGGGTTTCGTCTATTCTCCAAATTCTTTGTTGCGCCTGAGCATCTACTAACTCCAGTATCATCTCAACCAGGGCGTGATCAGAGATTGTTATCGATTTTATTTCTACACTTCTCAGTTCCTCCAGTAGCCAGTGGTCCAGGAGAACATGGTCAATTCGCGAATATGACCTATGAACCGATGAAAAATATGTAAAGTCCTTGGGCCAGATTCACAGAGCCATTACGCAGGCGTTGCAGGAGATGCGCAGCGTAAGTCTAAATCTGCGCATGCGTATCGATGCGCCGCATCCCCAAAACTATATACGCATGAAATCTACTTCTTTTGGACCGGCGTAATTTCGATAGACCGGCGTATCCGTGCGCGCAAAACTGCGCTAGACACACCATTGATTTGCTCTTCAAATATGCAAAAGAGGGAGTTACAGGGATCCACAAAATTAAGTTGGTGCAGCGCAGGCTACGCGCTGTGCGCAACAGCTGCACGTCCTGTCTAAAATTAGACCATATAAAAGGTGGAATAATATTAGACAATCCGTCTACATGTCAGCTAAAGCAACACTGTTAGTGAGGAGCTGAGCAGTCACACTTGCTGGACAAAAAACTTTTTGCCAACATGCCAGGGGCATCCTTGCTCATAGCTATACTACTGACTTTAGAGGAGCAAAGGAGGAGGGCATGGAGGAGGGCACGGAGGAGGGCACGGAGGAGGGCACGGAGGAGGGCATGGGAGAGGATATACCGCACACGCATAGACCTCTTTGGCATAAGTGATTCTGAGGTGTATCGCATCTTCAGATTCACCCCTCATGCCATCCTGGAGTTAACCACAACCCTGCAGGAGGACATCACCAGCCCAACACACCACTCACATGCAGTGCAGCCACTGGTCAAGGTCCTGGCAACACTCCATTTCCTTGCCAGTGGCTCTTTTCAAAGAACAAGTGGAGTGGTGGTTGGGATGTCACAATCCTCCATGAGCAGATTCGTGCACCAGGTTATCCCTGCAATTCTCGGACGCATGGCCAACCAAATCATCAAACCAACCACTGAGGACCTGCGGCTGAAGGCAATGACAGATTTCTACAGAATTGCCAGATTCCCACGCACCGTGGGCGCCATTGATTGCACATATGTGGCAGTCCAGCCCCCCCATGAGACAGAGCACATAAACCGCAATTGGAAGCATTGGCATTCCATCAACGTACAGGTGATAGTCGATGCCCAAGGCCTCATATGGCACGTCTGTGCCAAACACCCCAGATCCAGCCATGACAGCTACATATACAATCAGAGCCCCATCCCAATGGAATTCGAACAGAACGTGTATGGGGATACCTGGCTGGTTGGTGAGTGACATGGGTGGCAGGCATGACTGTCCCCCCCCATGATGCACACATCACAAGGGGCACATGCACTACTAACATCCTCCTGTCTTTTCCCTTACAGGTGACTCTGCATATGCACTGGGACCTCATCTCATAACTCCTATCCGGAACCCCCAAACCCCAGCAGAGGAAAGATACAATGAAGCCCACGCCCACGTGCAGTCGTGGAGCGCACCTTTGGCCTCCTGAAGTCACGTTTACGATGCCTGGATAAGTCTGGGGGGACCCTGTTGTATTCCCCAAACTTTGTGTGCCAGATCATCGGTGCATGTTGCATGCTGCACAACTTCGCAGTGAGAAAGGGCCTGCAGATTGACATACGTGATGACCTGACCCCTGAACCAGACAATCCCCCCCTAACCGAGGATACCCCATCTTCTGAGGAAAGAGCAGCCAGGAGCCAGCTCACATTAGGCATCTTTGCACGTTAAACACACACATTAATCATGGCACAATGAGAATGCATGCATGCACACCACCACACCTGGCGTGCCCACGGCCACGGCCCCGGCTCCTCAGGGTGGACTTATGGGGGGGTAATCCGGGGAAGGAGGAGCAGCCCCTGGTCTCTGCCCACCTGCCCTCCAAGGCCACGGCAATTCTGTTCAGACCAGCATTTAGTGTTGCCTTATTGGTCTGGATAGCCTGGATGAGGGCCCTCACATCCTGCCCAACGTCTGCTGTAGTAGTCTGCAGTTCGTTTAGGCAGTTTGTAAGAGCCCGGGAGTGGCAGTCCAGGTCCACAAGCGTATCCTTTATGGAGGACAGGCTCTCCTCCATCTGCCCCAAAGTCTGGCTGACCTGTCCCAGATGGTGGGTCTGAAGGGCCTGGTCCCTTCTGAGATTGGCGGGCAGAACCTCGGCCACCCCCTGGTCTTCTGGGATGACTTCCTGCCTCCAGCTAATGCTTGTGGCCGAGGAGAAGGGGAGGCCCTTGGGAGGGGAGCCCTGTTGGGGGAGGAGTGGGAAGGGCTACCCCTTATGGAGGGCTGGCTGCTGCCAGCCAGAGGGGAAGACTCCTCCAAAAATAACAATCCACTGGCTGACATGACCTCCTCCTCCAACTCAAACTCCTCCTCCGCAAACTCCTCCTCCGCAAACTCCTCCTCCGCAAACTCCTCCTCCGCAAACTCCTCCTCCGCAAACTCCTCCTCCGCAAACTCCTCCTCCGCAAACTCCTCCTCCGCAAACTCCTCCGAGGACTCCGGCCTTGTTGGGGGGTCCTCATCAGGCTGGTGTCCTGGGGATGGTGCGGTCAGGCCAGATGGCCCAGCACCCTCCTGCACATCTGTGGATGACACAAAACAAAAGGAAAAAAAAACCTTACCTGTCATCACGGGCTCCTGACTGGAGTCATAGCCAGGCAGGCCCTCCACTTGTTGCCTATTAAAGGTCTGGGCCACCACACGTTCCTCCGCTGTCAGCCTAACAGGGCATGGTGGGCCCCCTCCAGTGCCCCTGGCATGGGCTGCCATTTTGGCCAGCTTCTTTTGGACCAGACGCCGGAGATCATTGATCTTCTTGACGATCCCCTCGCATGTCCGGGTCTCCCCCCCCCCCCGATGAATTTACCTGGTCAGTAATGTTCTGCAAAATCTCCTTCTTCCTGGCCGGGGGGGTGTTGGCACTCTCCGGGCCGTGCAGGAAACGCCCATATTGGGTAAGGGCCCGGGCAATAATTTGTTTCTCCCCCAAAGTAAAATTGCTCTTGCGCTTTCTTTCAGTCATATTCATACAACAACCCTCTCCCAAACAATCACCAAAAATCACTCACAAAAACAAGCAGGAAAAATCAAGCAACAAAACAAACAAACAAAATCTATCAACCAAAAAGTCTCACAACCAGTCACCAAAAGACACTATCAAATATATTCTACAAAACACTAGCTCAAACAGTCAACAAATATCACAAAGACAAGTCACAACGCAACAAACGACAGAACAAAAGCACCTTGCTTTATAGGAAGGGATACAAAGGGATGTACTTTTGCAAAGGAAGGGTGTTTGTGTCTATCTATTTAAGCTCTCTGCGTAGTTCACCAAGTTGCCTGGGTCCACTTCCAATTTCACTGATTGCGCCGTTCCCGAGTTGTGAGCGTGCGCAGAGAGGTGCTGACCATGATCTGCTTCATGTGCGCATGCGCGATGCGGCCGGCCCTTCATTTGCATGGGGTCACGGCTCATTTCAATGAAACACGCCCATGTCCTTCCCAATTTGAATTACTCCGCCTTACACCTCGGAATTTACGTTACACCGGCGCAAATTTCTGCGCAAATACTACGAGGATACGGTGATTGCGCCTCTACATTGCGCCGGTCTAACGTAAAGGAGGTGTGCTACGCCGGTTAATATATGCGCCAATGTACATGAATCTGGCCCCTTCTCTTTAGGATGTAGAACCCTCCAGGCTTCTACTAATTGCATTTGGTTCAGTTTATATTTAATCGCTCTTAAACTTTTTCCTTCTGACCTCAAAGAGACGGGTTGGGTGTTCCGCTGGGGGTCAAATACAAAGTTGAAATCCCCTGCTAGGATCACCCTACCCTCTCTAAATCTCTCTAATTTATTCAGGATTTTCCTTAAATATACTACCGTAACATTGGGCAATATACATTTACTAATGTGTATTTCATATTAAATAATCAACCTTTAATAAATAGAAATCTTCCTTCCGGGTCTACTTCTGTCGCCTCTACCATAAATCTTGTATTCCTATCAAACCCTATAGCTGTACCTTTTGACCTTTTATTTACAGAGTAACTGTGGAACCAGGTAGGGAAATCTTTAGAATTTAGTCTGATCTTAGATGTTGTCTTTAAATGAGTTTCTTGTAAAAACACTATGGGCCAGATTCAGGTAGATTCGCGCATATTTTATCCGGCGTAGCGCAGCACATATACGTTACGCTGACGCGAACTAGTGAGTCAAGTACAGTATTCACCAAGCGCATGTTCGTTACTTTGCGGCGGAGTAACGAAAAAGCGCTGGCGCAACCCGACGCAAGTGGAAGTGGGTGTGATCATATGTAAATGATGGGCAGAGCCCAGCGCAGTGACTTAAGTTTATTGCATCATCCACGGAGCATGCGCAGTGAGGGAGGGCTCCACTCGCTCCCCTGTGCGCATGCTCACAACTTCCGTCAGCACCACTTCATGGGAAACGGCAGCGCAATGTGTTCCGTTGCGCGTATAAAAGCGGCCGCAGATGCGCCTTTCCGGCGCAAAAGTATATCCGGTTCCCCCCACCCCAGGGAAGTAACTTTTGCTGTGTGATGGCTGCTCCCGTTCCCCGCAAAGAGAGGAGAAACCTCAACTTTAACGCCCAGGAGCTGTCAGTAGTGATCTCCGCTATGGAGACCTACAATGACTTCCTCCATGGCAGCAAAAGTAGGAAGACCAGCCGGGACAGGAAGCAGGGCATTCTGGAGAGCATTGATGCCAGGGTCAATGTTTTGGGCTACTCCACCCGGACTGCTGCCGATATCGGGAAAAAAAATCAATGATTTGAGGTGCAAAGCCGGGGCAAGGTGGCCACCATCAGGAGGCATGAGAGGGGCACGGGGGGTGGACCCCCATGTGTGGTCAGCCTGACCACGGAGGAGGAGGTGGTCGCCCGCTGCCTGGAGAGGGAGCAGTTGGAGGGGGTACCGGGATATGATTCCGTGGAGGAAGGCTCCAGGACAGGTAAGTGTTTTTTATCCCCTATTTGGTGTGTTGCATGTGGGGGGGGGGGTACATGTGCCAAGTGTGTGGGACCACCAACATGTGTCTGCTTTGTGTCATCCACAGATGACGGAGCTGGGCCATCATCTGTCGGCGGCCAGTCCACCCCATCCCCCCAACGGCATTCTGAGCCCGACCCCCTGGGATGGAGGGGAGTGCCCACACCTCACCTGCTTTGGTGGTTGAGGAGGAGCCTGTTGTTCCCGAGCAGGACTTTGTTTTATTTTTGGAGGAGTCCTCCCCTTCAGCAGGGCCCTCTCTAATCACCTCCCCCATCCTAGGAAGCCCCTCAAGGGTGACTCCATCCCCCCAGGGACTACCATCTCCTGGCCCCAGGAAGGCGACCCGGAAGACCAGGGGGGTGTCTGATGTGGTCCATGACCAAATGGCGAGGGACCAGGCCAGGCAGACCCAGCAGATGGGGGAGATAGCTGGGCACCTGGACCGGGTAGCTGACAGCCTGTGCTCCGTGGCCCAGATGTCCAACGCAGTCCAGTCCAGGCCAACACAGCTGCCATCCGGGACCAGGGGAGGCAGAGGCAGTGGGCCCAACATTATGAAGTGACCCGGCAGCTCAGGATGCAGGCCCACACAAATTCATACCTCGGCCGGATAGCCATGGCCTTGGAGGGCATGCAGGCCATACCTGCCAGGAGTGGCCCACCCGGGGATCAGCCACCTCCAGATGCCCCCCCCCACCCCCACCCACTCCCTCCAGGCAGCTAAGGAGCCAGAGAGGGCCCACCAGAAGGAGCCCCCGTCAGCCCAGATGAGGGCTTTTTTTTGTTGTTTGTTTTGGCTCAGGTTATGAGTTTTTTTTTTTAATGTTGCTCAGGTTATGAGGTTTTTTTTTTATGTTGCTCAGGTTATGAGCTTTTTTTTTATTTTAATGTTGCTCAAGTTATGATCTTTTTATTTTAAGTTTAACTGCACACGGTCAGGAGTGCAGGGGACAGTGTGAATGGTGTGTGAATGTGAGGGGGTGGCACTCCTGCCAGTAAGGGGTGTCACCCTCAGCTGTTGGGGAGAAGTTATCCCCACGGCTGTGTGAATGACGTGTGAATGGTGTATGAATGGACAGCGACATCATTGGGGCCTTGACGCCGGCGTTGCTGTTCCCAAGTCCTGCATGTTGGACTTGGGCTAATCCAATGTGATGTGGATGTGGTGTGTGTGATCTAGGGACATCAGTGGTGTGCATGCGTGCATTGTCCGTGTGATCAATGTTTTGGTTTAGTGTCCAAAGATGCCTACGGCGAGGACCCTCCTGATTGCTCTTCCATCAGCTGAATGGGTCTCCTCTGGCAGGGGGGGGCTGTCTGGTTGGGGGGTCAGGTCATCGCATATGTCAATCTGCAGGCCCTTTCTCATGGCAAAGTTGTGCAGAATGCAACATGCACCGATAATCTGACACACAAAGGTAGGGGAATACAATAGGGCCCCCCCAGACTTATCCAGGCAGCAGAAACGGGACTTCAGGAGCCCAAATGTTTGCTCCACCACTGCATGAGTTTTGATATGTGCCGCATTGTATCTTCTCTCTCCTCTGGTTTGGGGGTTCCGGAAAGGAGTCATTAGATGGGGTCCCAGTGCATATGCAGAGTCACCTGTAAGGGAAAAGACAGGAGGATGTTAGTCATGCATGTGCCCCTTATGATGTCAGCATCATGGGGGGGACAGTCATGCCTGCCACCCATGTCACTCACCAACCAGTCCCCATACATGTTCTGTTTGAATTCCATTGGGATGGGGCTCTGATTGTAGATGTAGCTGTCATGGCTGGATCCGGGGTGTTTGGCACGGACGTGCCATATGAGGCATTGGGCATCGGCTATCACCTGTACGTTGATGGGTCTGATGAAGTGGTGGGACATGCGTCTGAGGATTGCGGGGACAACCTGGTGCACACATCTGCTCATGGAGGACTGTGACATCCCAGCCACCACTCCACTTGTACGCTGGAATGATCCACTTGCAAGGAAATGGAGTGTTGCCAGTACCTTCACCAGTGGCTGCACTGCTTGTGAGCGGTGTGTCTTGCTGGTGATGTCATCCTGCAGGGTTGTGGTTAGTTCAAGGATTGCATCTGGGCTGAATCTGAAGAGGCGATACACCTCCTCATCACCCATGCCAAAGAGGCTCATGCGCGTGCGGTATATCCTCTCACGTGTCCACCTCCTCCGTACCGGGGGACCCATTACTACTAATGCTAGGACCACGGCTGCCCCTGGCATGTTGACACACAGAGGTGTTGTCCTTGCAAGTGTGGTTGTTCAGCTTGCTATTTTCGTCGGTAACGCTGCTGCTGTAGCTGCTCTCCGTCAGGAGTAAAGATAAAGCAGCTATTTATAGGAATAACTTTGCGACAGACGGACAACATACGCGCGGCGCATTTAGCCAGCGTCTGGTGCTAATCCGTTCGCGAATCGGGAAATCTCCCTCATTTGCATATTTGAATGGGAAATCAATAGGAGCGACGGATGCGCCAAGCGAAAATATGCGCTTACGATACTCTGGTGAGGGAAAGTTAAGCCGATCGGAGAAAGCCCGTTTTCTGTCGCATCTAGTTTGGTGGTTACGGCCGCATAGATACTACGGCGCATATTGACAGTTACGCGGCGCATATCGATATACTCCAGCGCAAGTCTTTCTGAATCTGGCCCTATATTAGCCGAGTGTCTCTTCATGTCCTGCAGAATCTGATATTGCTTATTTGGGCTATTAAGCCCCCTTACATTATAGGTAACAATTTTTACAGCTGACATAAACTATATTTGTAGTCAGAGTCTACACCGAGGAATGCGACACCCTAACTACCCAGGCCTGAGGTGTGCCATTAGCCTCGCTGGACAGTACGCCTATAAGTGGGCATACCCTGAAGTAATTATGAAGAAATGAATGAAGAAAAATGATAACATGAAAAAAGGGGGAACGGGTGGGTGGGCACCCAGAAACCCCACCGACGCCGGAGATAAGAGGGGAGGAGGGATAAATAGCCCTCCGACTCCTCCTACAAACTCAGGCAGGTCTCCGGCCCTGCCTTCCACTTGTAGTCAGAGTCTACACCGAGGAATGCGACACCCTAACTACCCAGGCCTGAGGTGTGCCATTAGCCTCGCTGGACAGTACGCCTATAAGTGGGCAAAAATACCCAGAAGTAGGTGTGATAAAAGAGTGGAAGGGCACGAATTATCTGTCTGGTAGAGAAAGAACGCCCTGACAGTCTCAAGAACGGCGCCGATAAGCATCCGTTACGACAGCAGAAAACCAGCGTCCCAAAAACCGATGATTGGAAGGAACCCTGAAACCAAACGACTGTCCCGTGCCTGACCGAATAAGCTTTCCTCCAAAGCACAGACATGGTAACAACTGCTGGTGGCGAGAGGATACGTGGGGGAATGGAACAAGGGCCGCCCTGAGGAGCCCTGTGAAAGCAACACCATCCAATAGGATGCAAGACCAGTAACCCATGCCAAACACCCACAACCCCTGGCCTAACTATCCATACCTGGTAAGGGGACGTGAGAAGGAGAGATGCCAAAAATGGACAACTGATAGGAGGGAAGGGGTTGGAGGGAAGGGGTTTGAGAGAATCGGCTACCCGAAAGATGAGTTGCTAACAAGAGAACAGCCCCAAAGATAAGCAACGACTCCATGGATGAGAACCCTAATAAAATTGTCCCAGCAGGAACGGCCAGAACACGCTCCATGCTGGTATGTGAAGCAGCTGGGATGGAATTGGACAAACTGAAACGTACCGCCTACCCTGCTGCGGCCGAAAAAAGGAAACCCCTTGTAGACTTACCGCTCTGCTGAGCCAAGTACGGGCCAACCCCTGAGTGACGGCGTACTGCCATGCTCTGTACCCCCACGTGGAGCAGCCGGGATGCACCAGAATGTGACGCCCCCGAAACGTGCCACACGCCCAACCCTAGGAAATCCGAAAGACAACAGACAACAAAACATGAGACACCACCCCCCCCCCCCCACTATAGCTGCCTGGGCCAAAGATGTGAGCAGAAATGACCAGACCTCAGCGCGTGAATGAACCTGACGACAGATCCCACCCAAGTGTATGTGATAAGTGTAAGCAGTAAGCGAGCCCGAGTAACCTGCCGCGCAGACAGGTAATTAAAAACGACACACTCAAGGCGATGTACCCACAGACCGTGGTGGGTAGATATATAGGCGTGAGAATGAACGTGCACGTATGACGTATGTTATACAGGCGAGAAGATTGTGGTCAACAATCATTTAAAAAACGAAACCTCAGCCCGTATGGATCTGTAGACGTGACAGATCCTGAGATGCGCACCCTGGCTAACTATACCCGAAAGAACGGTATGACGAGACAAAGAAAACAAATAAAGCTACAAGGCTGTTAGTGTGCTGTGACTACATAGCACCGACAAGCTATGTGACCAACTCACGCTGGAGTAGGACCCCCAACAGAAACACAACCCTCTCTGTGCCTACCCAAGTATGAAGACATGGCAGTGACGGAGGGACCCCAGCATGTCAACGAACCCGACTACCCCCCGTGAATACGTGAGTGAGCGCAAGTGACCTGCTGCACCGCAGAACACTGAGGACCCGTGCACCCACAGACCGTGGTGGGTAGTCCTGCCCGTGAAATGAACCCAATGCATAGTAAGACGTGACATGACAGGCGAGAAGTTTGCGGTGAACAATCAACTGGAAAACGAAAACCTCAGCACGAGTGGATCTGTAGATGTGACAGACCCCGAGATGCGAGCCCCAGCCAACCGTACCAGGAAAGCAACCTATGCAAAATAATGAGACATGGAAACGAACAAAGCTAGAACGGCCACCGGCGCAAGCTGAAACTGCGTGCTGACAGAAACACGCCATGACAGAAGCACGCCATGACAGAAACACGCCATGACAGAAACACGCCATTACAGAAACACGCCAAAGACTGAGCTGCTGTGCCGAATACTGACGACAGAGCGGTGACAGTGAACACGCTCCACGACAGAAGCATGATGCCGACAGCACCGCTATGACATGACAGGGAACATACAGTGACTGCAACCGCTACGACAGAACATGCTACGACAGAAACATACTACTGACAGAACCGCTGAGACAAAAAACATACTACTGACAGAACCGCTGAGACAAAAAACATACTACTGACAGAACCGCTGAGACAAAAAACATACTACTGACAGAACCGCTGAGACAAAAAACATACTACTGACAGAACCGCTGAGACAAAAAACATACTACTGACAGAACCGCTGAGACAAAAAACATACTACTGACAGAACCGCTGAGACAAAAAACATACTACTGACAGAACCGCTGAGACAAAAAACATACTACTGACAGAACCGCTGAGACAAAAAACATACTACTGACAGAACCGCTGAGACAAAAAACATACTGACAGAACCGCTGAGACAAAAACATACTGACAGAACTGCTGAGACAAAAAACATACTGACAGAACCGCTGAGACAAAAAACATACCGACAGAACCGCTGAGACAAAAAACATACCGACAGAACCGCTGAGACAAAAAACATACTGACAGAACCGCTGAGACAAAAAACATACTGACAGAACCGCTGAGACAAAAAACATACTGACAGAACCGCTGAGACAAAAAACATACCGACAGAACCGCTACCGACAGAACCACTGAGACAAAACATACTGACAGAACCGCTGAGATAAAACATACTGACAGAACCTGCTGAGACAAAACATACTGACAGAACCTGCTGTGACAAAACATACTGACAGAACCTGCTGTGACAAAACATACTGACAGAACATGCTGTGACAAAACATACTGACAGAACATGCTGTGACAAAACATACTGACAGAACATGCTGTGACAAAACATACTGACAGAACATGCTGTGACAAAACATACTGACAGAACATGCTGTGACAAAACATACTGACAGAACATGCTGTGACAAAAACATACTGACAGAACATGCTGTGACAAAACATACTGACAGAACCTGCCGTGACAAAACATACTGACAGAACCTGCCGTGACAAAACATACTGACAGAACCTGCCGTGACAAAACATACTGACAAGAAACATGCAATGACATCCCACCAACTCCCCCCCCCCTGACAGAAACGCTGAGACACAGGACAGAGTACTCGTAGAGGCTAACAGGATGGGTGGACAGACGTGTGTGTCGTCGTCGTCCCCCCGGCGCGAGCACCGGGCGGCCTCCTAAAAGGTAGACTGTGCCCCGCAGCATGGATAGATGTGCGTCCCCCCCCCAGCACTGGGAGAAGCGGAAGGCCACAAGCCTGGCAGCGTGTGAGAGCGGGTGGGTGTGAGGTCCCCCCCCGAGGCCTGGGAGAAGTGGGCGGCCTCCTACAATGCCCGATGGCGCTCAGGCAGCGTGGGTTAGCAGATGGAGGGACGCCCTCCCCCCCCTCTCCGGCGTGAACCACATCCTGCAATGTGGTGGACCGATGCCGGACAGAGCCCAAGCAGAAGCAGTCACAAAGAGGATAGTGTGGAGTGGGCGGATGGACAGACTGACGGTCCACCCATCCCCCCCCCCGGCGTGAGCACAGCACTGCTGCACTGAGCTCCGGCGGCCGACCCCTCCATGCTACCGGATGGCGCCCAGGGAAAAGGATGTCTGCAGAACCCCCCTCCCCCCGGCACGAGCACAGGGAGAAGCAGCCGGGCGGACGGATGCCCCCCCTCTCACAGTGTATGCCCGAGGGAGCGGAAGGGTGGACGGAGGGGTGCCCCACATAGCGTGATACCGGAAGGAGAAGCAAGCGGCCCCCACGATACCTGAAAGGGCCCCCTCGATAGTCCACCCGTACTGTGGAAAGCCACCAAACGGGAGAAGTGGGAGGACATGCACCCCCCCTCCCCGCAAGAATCAGGAGAAGGGGGGGGGCGGTCGGGTCAGCTAATGGAGGAGGATGGGGTACAACCAGGCGGAAACCCCCCAGCAATACCACCTCTCCCGTGGGGAATCCGAGCAGCCATGAGACACCTGCAGCAGCTGCTGCTGCTCCACACGAAGACCGGAAGTGACGTGCACTACCCAGAAACCCCACCGACGCCGGAGATAAGAGGGGAGGAGGGATAAATAGCCCTCCGACTCCTCCTACAAACTCAGGCAGGCCTCCGGCCCCGCCTTCCACTTAACTTTTATCCCAACCCTTATGCCGCGTACACACGGTCGTTTTTTGCGATGAAAAAAAACGACGTTTTCTGTGAAGTAAAAAACGACGTTTTTGAAACGTCACTTTTCAAAGACAATTTTGCATACACACCATCGTTTTTTCACAAAAAGCGAGGTTACGTTCACCACTCTTTTCCATTGAAGCTCGCTTCATAACTAGCTTCTGGGCATGCGCGGGTTGAAAAACGTCGTTTTGAACGACGTTTTTGCTACACACGGTGACTTTTTGTGAAACAAAAAACGACGTTTTGAAAAACGACATAAAAAATTCAAGCATGTTGGAATTTTTTTTTGGTCGTTTTTTTGAAGACAAAAAACGACGTTTTGCCCACACACGATCAATTTAAATGACGTTTTAAAAAACGTCGTTTTTTTTCATAGCAAAAAACGACCGTGTGTACGCGGCATTAGTCCCATGATCAGACTTCTGCATGGCTTGGGAGACCTCGGTCCTTCCTGTAATCATATTCCACCAAAGTTGACTCATATATGACATCTTGAGACCACACACACCCCCCTCCTCCCCCCTCCCCCCTTTACACTGTATAACAGTGTTAAGCCTACCTCGGCCAGCGCCCAACCAGGCGACTAGTCGAGCAGGCCTTTCCTTGGGGCATCTAGTATGTCCCCCCCTTCTTCCGGACCCCATCAAGTTGAGGTCAATTCCCGGAACAAGGGGGTAAACATATTTACTCCACCCTCCCACCCTCCCCTCTATGGTTCTGATCCAAGGTTATTCCTTACAAAATACATCTCGCCCAGATTCTCTACCCCCAGATACAATCTTCTTTAATACTACAGATCAAACCCTCTATTAACCTTAGGTTCATCTTACACCCTCCCCCAACTCCAAAAATTAAATAAAAAATTGAGTTCTGGGTTCTACATTCTAAACTCTGTTCCAATTCTGATCTATCTACTTCTTCCATGCCGGGGGTCTCCTTTCCCAATTGTCTACTTGTATATGTTGAATATTTAATTTATTACAGAAGTCCTTTACATCTTCTGGGAACCGAATAAATGCCGATACTCCCTGATTTTTAACTGACAGGCAAGCAGGGAAGCCCCATCTATATATAATATCCTTTTCTCGGAGATGATTCGTTAATGGTTTTAGGGCCCTTTTACGGGCTAGAGTTTCTGGGTATAGGTCTAAAAATATAAACAACTGGGTTCCCCTGTATTCCATGTGGCCCGCATTTCTGGTACTTTGAGAGACTAATTCTTTCTGTTCATAGTCCTGAAATCTAACAATAATGTCTCTTGGGAGGTCTCTCTGGGCATTATATGATCTTTGAATTCTGTGTACCCTTATGAAGTGCATCTGGGCAGATATCTCGCGTTTCAAAGCTTTGTTAAAAATCTCTCTCAATGTCGCCCCCAATTCTTCATCCTTTACTTCCTCAGTTAGACCCCTTACACGCAAATTTTTCCTTCTGCTGCGGTTCTCTTGGTCCTCGAGTCTATAACGGGCGTTTCTTATCTCTATCCAATCTGTATTAGCTCTTCCTCTCAGTTCTTCTATAGCTTTTTTATGTTCCTCCAGTTGCTCTTCTATTCCTTCTACTCTCTGCAGTACATTCTGTATATCTTTTCTAGTAGCCCCCATCTCTCCTTTAACTGTCCGTTCAAGGCGGGACATCATGTCAATCATATTTATCATGTCCTGTTTGGTTGGGGCATCTTGTAAGTCCTCCAGGGAGACACTAGATAGCTGTTTCTCAGGAGATTTCTGATCTTTACTCTGACCTTTTGCTTCTGGTGTTAGGTCCTTTTTACTCATCTCCTTGTTCTTTCCTGGGGTCTCTACTATGATCTGGGACACTTCTGTGTCTACATTGCTTTTTGCCAGCGGGCTTGATGTCCCTTTTTTGGGCTCTCTGCCATTTGATCAGGTCCTTCAGGCACCAGATATGGTTTTATTGTATTACTTTTGGGGGCCTTCCTCACCATTTTACCGCTACTTAAATTTATACGATTTAAGATGGGTTTTTAGATTGAAGTAGATACCCAGACTGATCACACACCACACCCAGACCACCTCTGTGTATTAATAACCGTCCTTTTGATATGTGACACTCCAGGGGTAAATGCATAGGTGATATAGTCAGCAATGCTTAGCTTAAGTATCCTTAGGTGTTCCTGGACTCACCGAACAGTTCAGACACAGCAATGCCACAGTAGAATCTCCCCCCATAAACTTTACTTCGCTAGCGAAGGTGTATGTATATAAATAAATACAGTTTACAGCCCTCCAAGAGAAAAAAAAAAGAGGCGAGGAAAAGAAACTTCAGTCAGTCATCCTCCTCTCTTCACTCTTCTCAGAGCTCTTCCTCAAGATTACTCCCCTATAGGATCCGGTTTCCATCAGTTCCACGCTTATCTCCCCTGAAGAACACAATTGCCCCCACTTTTCCTTTACTTGCTCTTGCTTCACTATATCTTCCTTATATTAAAGCAGCAAGTAATATAAATAATCAAGTAAAGATTTTCTTGCCCGCCCAAGATTGTCTCTTATTCAATATTCAATATTCAATACTTCAGAGTTTCTCTCCATAGATACTTTACTTAGCTTTAGCCGGCTTCACGGTCCTCTGTCTTCCTCTGGAGTTCTTATCCGTCCTCAATGATTGCAGCGTTGGTGTCAGACTCAAAGGTATACCGAGATACGGATATCCTCCTCCCCTTCGGTCTCTCGGTCTACGGTCCGATCCCTGCTCTGCCTCCCAGGAAGCAGGGGGGTCTCCTGACAGCCCACAGAGCACAGGGACACCAGGGCACAACATCAGCCAGCGCCCAGGGGAAGGATCCGAAGCCAGCACCCCCCGCAGACGTCCGAGACCTGGAGAGCGGAGAGAGCGGAGACGGCAGCAGCAGCAACGTAAGCGGCATCAGCGGTGTCTTCCGTGCCAGATGCAGATGTAAACACTCTCGTGCACAGACGCAGCGAGACAGCAAGCCAGTGAGAGGTAAGATGAGAGGTGGTGAGAGGTAGGGCTAACTAGAGATAGCGTTGTTCAGCCCGAGGGAGACCGAGAGAGGTCATCAGCCCTTCTGTTAATCTGCCTTTCCAGTCATCAGAACCGCGGGTAGAGCTCAATCAGCGTTGGCAAAAACGCTGCACACATCTACGGCGCCATGTTGAAGCTCCGCCCGGCTGCAGTGTTGGGGTCCCCCTGTCCGACCCACTTTCTCAGGGCACAGGGAGCGCACACAGGTATCGGTCCATTACCACACGCTCCACAATCTGAGGGCTGGTCAGGGTCTCTGGTTGCAACCACTTCCTGGTGAGGTGGACCAGGTCAAACATTTGTGACCGGGGTGGCTTGTTGCTGGTGTAGGACCACTGATGCACGCGCTGGGCCCGGACTGCCATGGTGACACCCAAACGTGCGAGTATCTCTGTCTTTAGAGTCTCATAGTCCTGGGCCTTATCTGGTTCTAGGTCAAAATAGGCCTTTTGGGGTTCTCCTGTTAGGAATGGGGCCAATAGTCCCGCCCACTGCTCTTTTGGCCATCCTTCACGGACAGCGACTCTCTCAAAAGTCGTCATGTACGCCTCAACATCATCCGCCGGTGTCATCATTTGCAGGTGGTAGGACACACATACTATCTTTGGTTCTGCTGACACAGGAGGTGTGGACCCCTTTTTCAGTTCCACCAGAGCTTCAGCGAATTGTCGGTTCATCTCCTGCTGGGCAGCCTGTTGTGCTGCAGCGGCATCTGCAACTTGGTGGTACATCTTCTGTTGTGCTGCAGCGGCCTCTGCGACTTGGCGGTTGGTTTCCCGCTGGGCTGCATTGACCTGTAGCAGGGCCTTTAACATTTCTTCCATCTTCAGAAAAGTGCCCACTGAATCCACCACGTGTGGGAGATTATCTTGTGGGGATTACCTTTTCTTAATCACAGTCCGCAAGCAGGCACTTTCTTTTAAGTCTGGCGGATGCCAGATTTTATTTATAAATGGTTTGCAGGTCAAAAATAAACAAAACAGTAAATTAAATCCTTGCCGTCTGGCGCTAAACTAAACAAAAGGATCTCCTCTCTATACAGTGTGGGGCTGGTCCCCACCATCCACAAAATAAACAACAAAGCAAACCTTTTCTTGCAGTTATTTTTCCATAGAGCTCCTCACACTCAGGCTCCCTCCTGAGTCTCTAAACCAGACACCTGTTGTGCTCTCTTCCTGGTCTTTTGAAGTCCAGCTGATTGTGGACTCCAGTGGACCCAAACATCCGGACCGGAACCCTAGCCAGCCCCAGTGGCTGTAAAACCGGGACCGGATTCCAGTTCAGTCCCTCATAATGGAACGAATGTGAGGTGAAACGTACCTATGTATCGCACCTCGTATACCGTCACAATATATATACATACAAACATATACACAGGGCCAGATTCACATACAGAGGCGTATCTTTGTGCGGGCGTAGCGTATCTCATTTACACAATGCAGCCGTAACTTTGAGAGGCAGGTGCTATATTCACAAAGAACTTGCGCCCAAAGTTACGGCGGCGTAGCGTAAATGGGCCGGCGTAACCGCGCGTAATTCAAAATAGGCAGGTAGGGGGCGTGATCCATGTAAATAATATGTGACCCCGTGTAATTGGCGCTCTTTACGAACGGCGCATGCGCCATCCGTGGATGTATGTAAAAAAAAGCTGCAGTATGTGAAAAAGGTTACCAACCAAACAACAAATATGAAAAATATAAACATATGCGCTAGAAACAACTAATTGTGTGATACCTTACTGAGATCAATCCAATAGTGATAATTATTCAAAACCCTGAATAGGGGATATGCGTGTTGCCACAGTGGGGTGAGGCACATAAAGTATATGAATGAAAAAAAAAAGTGTAAAATTCCATAAATAAATACAAAACTAATTAATCCAGATCATCAATTAGTACTCAATTCCAGAATACCGTCCCTGTAGAGTAGATGGTAAAATAGGGTTAAACAATGTTAATTAGCAGCAGCGTGAGAGTGTCACTGAATACAACAGCTCTGTGAAACAGGTGCCTTATGCTCAGCTTCAAAACACTTCAGTACCTTCAACGACACAGCCTTGGTCATAAGTGCAAAAAACAGGCTTTAGCCCCCCCCCTTCACAATACACCACAGCAGGTGTGGGACATGTAAGAAAAGGGAAAACACAATAGTGTAATACAGCCAGACACGATAATACCCCTGCCAATGCTATGCGCCGATCCACTGACGCTCTCCCCGTCTTTGAATCAAGCCACTCAGTAACGAAAAGTGTAGGGAGCAAGCGAATCGGGGAGAGCCCACTAACATGTTACATCATTGCGGCATCGAAACCAAAGCGGATTTGATACAATACATTCAACACCTTTAATAAAACAATCTATTACGAAAAAACATCCACAGTGTTAATAAAAATTATTATTAAAAATCAGGAATTGACATCACTGAGTATAAAGGTGGGAATTAGCATACACTTATAACTACTTCCTCTGGTGGTTAAAGGGGTAATCCTACTATTCATACACAAAGGCTAGAACCAACCACAGGCCATTGTCATAGCAAGTAGAGATTAACACATTAAAATGAAATCGAGTTATTAGTAAAATATATAAAATATATCCATACACATATACTGTATTGGTTAAAATTTGAAATTAGATTGTATACAAATACTATAGAGATATTATATATAAAATCAAATCAGTTGCTACCCATGTGTCTAGTGGCTCACAGATACTAATAGGACCTGACAAAAAGATTTTCTCAAGAATCTGAAATAAAACAATTGAGATCAAAATCGATATTTACACCATTGGGCGATAAAGACTTGATCTCAAATATCCAACGGGATTCAGATTTACTGAGTTCCCTCACTTTATGGCTTCCTCGCCAATGTGGGTTATATTTTTGTATAGCCCAGAATGGGGTTTTTTTGATCACAGACTTCAAAGTGCCGTGATACACTATGTTTTGGGAAGGCATTTAATATATTTTGAACATGCTCCCTCATTCGTTTCCACATAGGTCGCTTTGTGCTCCTTACATATTGGAGGGAGCATGGGCATTCCAAAACATAAACGACCCCCTCCGTTCGGCACGTAATGAGGTCATCGATTTTGTATTCTTTTTTGGTCACATTTGAAATAAACTTCAAGCATTTCTGGCCCATATAGTTGGTGTTTTTACAAGCAAAGCACCTTTTACAGGGGAAAAAAACCTTTTCCCTGAAAGAATGTCAGGTTGTTCCCCCTTTGAGGGGGGTCAGGGACATTTTTGGCCACCAGATCCCTGGTGTGCTTAGGGAGAGTTCCCTGTAGTTGGCGATCCGCCTGAAGGATTGGCCAGTATTTCTTAAATATAGCCTCTAATTGCTTGTGCTGAGAAATTTAAAATTATAGGTACCCCATTTCTTAAAGTTGTTCCTCTTTGCTTATCCTTAGTTAGTGTGCTTCTAGGGATTTCGTGTACTTTCTTAATATCATCCTGGATGAACTGGCTATTATAGCCTTTATTTACAAATGTTGTTCCAATTTCATTTGCTTGCTTGAGGTACTCTTCTGGATCAGTGCAATTTCTCCTTATCCGCATCATTTGGCCCTTAGGGATATTTATTAGCCATGGCTCAAAATGGCAGCTGTCGACTGGGATGTAGCTGTTTCTATCCACAGGTTTGAAAATCGTTTTGGTCATGATATGTTGGTTTTCCAAAACAATTTCTAGATCCAAAAATTGAATTGTTTTCTCACTTATCGTGTATGTTAGCTTGATGTTTTTTTTTGGTTAACGTTAAGTGTCTCAAAAAACTCAGTCAGGGATGCTACATCTCCATCCCAGATAAGTACACAATCATCAATGAAACGCCTGTAGAGTACTAACTGCGTTGGTTGATTTTCATAAACTGCAGTTTCCTCCCACTCTACCATAAAGGCGTTTGTTACACTGGGCGCATATTTAGCGCCCATCCCAATTCCGTTTAACTACCTATAGAATTCAGATTGGTGCCAGAAATAGTTGTGTTGCAAACCGTATGCTAGGCATCTGAGAACAAATCTCTGTTGTTTTGGTACTAGGTTGCCAAACGTGTTCATCGCCCATTTCGTGGCTCCAATAGCTTGCTCATGGTTAATGTTTGTATACAATGAGGCTACGTCAGCCGTTGCTAACAAATATTTTTTTCCGGGATCCAACACTGTATTCTCCAGTATCTGGATAAGATGTTTCATATCCCTTAGAAATGCTTTTGTATGTGGTACCAGAGGTTGTATGTACTTATCCACATATTGGCCTATCCGTGAGTTTATTGATTGGATGTCATTAATAATGGGCCTTCCAGTTGGCTTCACGGGATCCTTATGGACCTTAGGCACCGTGTAAATAATAGGGATGCGGCACTGATCCGGGTTAAGGTATTTAGCCTCCCTTTTTGAGAGTACCCCTTTTTCCCTCCCCTTTTGAATTAGGGCGGATAGTTCATCCTTGTAGATAGACGTTGGGTTCAGCCCAAGCTTAATATAAGTATTGGCATCTTTTAGTTGATTACCCAACTCTTCATAATAGTGATCTTTTGAGAGGACCACTATGGCACCCCCCTTGTCTGCTGGTCGGATTATTACTTCTTTATTGGCCTCCAGTTCTTTCAGACCTTGGTGGATGGTTCTGGGGTCTGGTAGTCTTTTTACTTTTAAATTCTCTAAGTCACTAGTGACCATTTTATTGAATACTTCCACATGTTGGTTATTGTGGAGTTTGGGGTTGAAAAGAGATCTATTTCTTAGTTTACTATGTTGGACTCTTCCTAATAACATTGGTTCTGCCTCAGTTGTCACTGGTTGGTTCAACATGTATTTTTTTATATTCAATCTTCTTGTAAATTTTTGTATATCAACATACACGTCGAATTTGTTCAGGTTCCTTTTTGGTGCAAATTTCAGGCCCTTATCAAGAGTAATTAATTCATTTCGAGTCAGGTCAGTGCCACTTAAATTGATAATGCCCTCTCCTAGTACATTTTTCTTCTTTTGGGCCCTTTGTCCTCCTCGGCATCCTCTCTTTGGTCTGGGCTTCGGGTTTGGTGAGACTCCTGCAATCTGGGTGGGGATCTGACATCCCGGCGATAATCTAAAAAAGACCTGGAATTAGATTCTTCAATGTAAGAAGGCTCATATTTATTATGAGTATATGCCAGACTTCTTCTGTTGTCGTGTGGGTAGTGGTTATAATTACTTGGGCCACTTGATTGGTTCCCCTGTGATTGGTTACCTCGATTTTGATACTGGGATTGGTGGAGATCCCTAGGATCTCTTCTATCCTGATGATCCTGCTGGTATGTCCATATCCCCCTTGATTGGTTGGTGATGGGGTTTGTGATTGTTTTTATTATTTTTCCATGCTGGTTTTCTTGCTGATTTAGACCGAGGTTTCTTATTATTTTTCCACCAATTTTGTGGGGTTCTTGGTTCATTATATTCAGCTCTGGACGGTCTTGGACGTTCATATGTATCATTATTAGGATGTCTCAAATGGGCATCACCGTATGATCTACTTGTTCCAGGTGAACAGTGTCTTGGTTCCCTGGGCGGGGTGATGATCCGAACCTCCCTCTCTGGGGATGAAGTGGCATCATCCCCAGCATGGAAAAATAATAAAAACAATCACAAACAGGAGTCTCACCAAACCCGAAGCCCAGACCAAAGAGGATGCCGAGGAGGACAAAGGACCCAAAAGAAGAAAAATGTACTAGGAGAGGGCATTATCAATTTAAGTGGCACTGACCTGACTCGAAATGAATTAATTACTCTCGATAAGGGCCTGAAATTTGCACCAAAAAGGAACCTGAACAAATTCGACGTGTATGTTGATATACAAAAATTTACAAGAAGATTGAATATAAAAAAATACATGTTGAACCAACCAGTGACAACTGAGGCAGAACCAATGTTATTAGGAAGAGTCCAACATAGTAAACTAAGAAATAGATCTCTTTTCAACCCCAAACTCCACAATAACCAACATGTGGAAGTATTCAATAAAATGGTCACTAGGGACTTAGAGAATTTAAAAGTAAAAAGACTACCAGACCCCAGAACCATCCACCAAGGTCTGAAAGAACTGGAGGCCAATAAAGAAGTAATAATCCGACCAGCAGACAAGGGGGGTGCCATAGTGGTCCTCTCAAAAGATCACTATTATGAAGAGTTGGGTAATCAACTAAAAGACGCCAATACTTATATTAAGCTTGGGCTGAACCCAACGTCTATCTACAAGGATGAACTATCCGCCCTAATTCAAAAGGGGAGGGAAAAAGGGGTACTCTCAAAAAGGGAGGCTAAATACCTTAACCCGGATCAGTGCCGCATCCCTATTATTTAGAACGTGCCTAAGGTCCATAAGGATCCCGTGAAGCCACCTGGAAGGCCCATTATTAATGGCATCCAATCAATAAACTCACGGATAGGCCAATATGTGCATAAGTACATACAACCTCTGGTACCACATACAAAAGTGTTTCTAAGGGATACGAAACATCTTATCCAGATACTGGAGAATACAGTGTTGGAACCCGGAAAAAAATATTTGTTAGCAACGGCTGACGTAGCCTCACTGTATACAAACATTAACCATGAGCAAGCTATTGGAGCCACGAAATGGGCAATGAACACGTTTGGCAACCTAGTACCAAAACAACAGCGATTTGTTCTCAGATGCCTAGCATACGGTTTGCAACACAACTATTTCTGGCACCAATCTGAATTCTATAGGCAGTTAAACGGAATTGGGATGGGCGCTTAATATGCGCCCAGTGTAGCAAACGCCTTTATGGCAGAGTGGGAGGAAACTGCAGTTTATGAAAATCAACCAATGCAGTTAGTACTCTACAGGCGTTTCATTGATGATTGTGTACTTATCTGGGATGGAGATGTAGCATCCCTGACTGAGTTTTTTGAGACACTTAACGTTAACCAAAAAAAAAACATCAAGCTAACATACACGATAAGTGAGAAAACAATTACATTTTTGGATCTAGAAATTGTTTTGGAAAACCAACATATCATGACCAAAACGTTTTTCAAACCTGTGGATAGAAACAGCTACATCCCAGTCGACAGCTGCCATTTTGAGCCATGGCTAATAACGATCCCTAAGGGCCAAATGATGCGGATAAGGAGAAATTGCACTGATTCAGAAGAGTACCTCAAGCAAGCAAATGAAATTGGAACAAAATTTGTAAATAAAGGCTATAATAGCCAGTTCATCCAGGATAATATTAAGAAAGTACACGAAAGTACACTAACTAAGGATAAGCAAAGAGGAACGACTTTAACAAATGGGGTACCTATAATTTTAAATTTCTCAGCACAGCACAAGCAATTGGAGGCTATATTTAAGAAATACTGGCCAATCCTTCAGGCGGATCGCCAACTACAGGGAACTCTCCCTAAGCACCCCAGGGTGGTGTATAGAAGGGCACCCACACTAAGGGATCTGGTGGCCAAAAACGTCCCTGACCCCCCTCAAAAGGGGAACAACCTGACATTCTTTCAGGGAAAAGTTTTTTTGGTGCTTTGCTTGTAAAAACACCAACTATATGGGCCTGAAATGCTCGAAGTTTATTTCAAATGTGACCAAAAAAGAATACAAAATCGATGACCTCATTACGTGCCGAACGGAGGGGGTCGTTTATGTTTTGGAATGCCCATGCTCCCTCCAATATGTAGGGCGCACAAAGCGACCTATGTGGAAACGAATGAGGGAGCATGTTCAAAATATATTAAATGCCTTCCCAAAAGTATCACGGCACTTTGAAGTCTGTCATCAAAAAAACCCCAAGGGGATGAAATTCTGGGCTATACAAAAATATAACCCACATTGGCGAGGAAGCCATGAAGTGAGGGAACTCAGTAAATCTCTAAAGTCCTATTAGTATCTGTGAGCCACTAGACACATGGATAGCAACTGATTTGATTTTATATATAATATCTCTATAGTATTTGTATACAATCTAATTTCAAATTTTAACCAATACAGTATATGTGTATGGATATATTTTATATATTTTACTAATAACTCGATTTCATTTTAATGTGTTAATCTCTACTTGCTATGACAATGGCCTGTGGTTGGTTCTAGCCTTTGTGTATGAATAGTAGGATTACCCCTTTAACCACCAAAGGGAGTAGTTATAAGTGTATGCTAATTCCCACCTTTATACTCAGTGATGTCAATTCCTGATTTTTAATAATAATTTTTATTAACACTGTGGATGTTTTTTTCGTAATAGATTGTTTTTCTAAAGGTGTTGAATGTGGGGCGTGTCCGGATGTGAACAAGGCAGGACGTGCTCTGAGAGAGCTCCGCACTACTCCTGTCCTTCCATCCGTTTTCAGAGCAGATAGAGCCCGATTTTCGGGGATTCCAGGTGGGGGAACGTCCGGACATGAGAAGGGGGGCAGCGAAACACGGCCATCAGACCCCCAAGAGCCATCGTCAGACCCGCTCCTCACGAGGCCTTTGCCGCCGCCATCTTGCCTTCCTCTTCCTCCTCCAGGAGCGCAAAGAAGCCTGAGACGAGGGTGGCCCAGATGAAGGGGAATGACCAGATCCTTCGGGTGGAGGAACCCCCGCATGTCCTTCCGGTTCAGGATGCAGCTCAGGAAGCGATTACCTGGCCAATCCTGGATGCAATCAACGCCAGCAGGGCCGCAGTAATGGTGAGCATTGACCACCTTGCCACAGAATGTACCCTGATCAGACATGACCTTGACAAAATTAGGGGGAGGTTGACAGAAGCGGAGCAGAGGATCTCCAATGTGGAGGATGAGACCCAGGGCAATCAGTTGGCTGAACTGCAGGCCGTGGTGAAGCTCCTGCAAGATCGCGCTGATGACGCCGAAGACAGGCAAAGGAGAAATAATGTTCGCGTGGTGGGTTTGCCGGAGGGGGCAGAGGGCCCACAGTCCACCACCTTTGCAGAATCGTTTTTTAAACAATTCCTGAACTTGGGCGAGCGACCACCTACGTATGTGGTTGAACGGGCGCATAGGGTGCCTATGGGTAGGAGACCCCTGGGTGACTACCCACGTCCCTTTCTGGTGAGATTCCTGAACTACAGGGATAGGGACCTGATTCTAACAGCATCCAGGAAGGCCCAGGACCTGAAGTACGAAAATGCCAAGATGATGCTTTTTCCTGACTTCTCGGCGGAGATACAGAGAAGACGGCGTTCCTTTAATGATCTCAGGAACGATTGCGAGAAAAGAACATACATTACAGCATGCTTTATCCCAGTAAACTGCGGGTTCAATATCAGGCAGTGGCGTAACTAGAACCTTCAGGGCCCCGATGCAAGAAACCATAAAGGGCCCCCGACCCCCAAACAGGGCTCTTTTCTCAGAGCTCGGTGGCAAAACAACAGGACCCAGTCGCAAGTGGGTGTCTGCATATAAAGGAACCGATCTCTCCATTCCCCCTGTTCTTCTCCTCTCCCTCCTGCAGGCATTCAGCAGCTGCAGGAGGAAGATGGAGAGATTGGTTCCTCTATGCCAGTGTTTCTCAATATTTTTCAAGCCAGGGCACCCTTGAAGTATACTCTTAGGTCAGTGATGGTGAACCTTGGCACCCCAGATGTTTTGGAACTGAATTTGCCATGATGCTCCACTACACTGCAGAGTGCATGAGCATCATGGGAAATGTTTACCAAAACATCTGGGGTGCCAATGTTCGCCATCACTGCCCTAGGTGAATGGGGCTGCACTGCAACCACCCTGCAACTGTGTGCATTGCATGCAGTTGCAGCATAGCGATGATGCATTTAAGGGGTTTAAACAGGCAGTCAGGAGGCAAAATATTGCCTCTTTACTGGCTGTCAAATGCCTCTGAAAAGCAATTTGAGCGCAGAACGCTTTTTAGTGAAACAGCATTTTTTTGCTGGTACTATGAACAAGCAAAAAAAACATAATTGGGTCCGATTGTACACATATAGGGGGTCATGTAAACACACATACATACACTATATATACACATACACACACACACACACACACACACATATATATATATATAAATGCACATATAAACCAGTGGTGGTTGGGGCTCAAAATGTTTGGGGAGGTGCAAGCAAACTGAAAAATTCTTAAAAAAAACAATTGCAGTCTCATTGTGCCCATCAACCGCAGCCACTGTGCCCTCAAACACATACATGCACACTTACATACATTCATACACACATGCACACTCGCATACATACATATTCACATGCACACTCACATACATAGTCACACATACATGCACATGAGCACACACACATGCAAACACACACGGGTCGGATCAGGAGTTGGTTCACTTTACATGCTGTATCCTCATAGCAGTGAGGTAAGGGGCCACCCCATTCACTTTCTCACAGTGTGCATATTATAGAAGATACCGTCACCACATTCAGCACATATCTATTGGACTTTCACATTTTTGCATAATTGCTATATACTATATCATGAAATAAGTTATATAAGTTATTTGTACTGCATGCATGCTTTGCACAGTTTTGGCACTTTTATCAAATTTAGCATTTTTTGTTATTAAGGACTTGTTTGTTCTGTATTGTTCTGTATTTGCACTTTACCATTGCAAATACAGAACTCAAGTGTACCTCTGTTGTGAGAAGTCCTCCAGTCGCTGAGTGTCTGAGCACGTTCGTGTGTTCCCAGAGAGGGTACAGCAATGCAGCACTGAAAGGACTGCTATGGGACCCGGACCGTGCGGTAGGCGATGGAAGTAGCTGCGCTGGGCAGGAGCCTCTGTGATGGATTGCAGCAATTGGCGGGACAAGCCGGCGCACTCGTATGACATCAGCGGGAGCGTGGGTGTTGCCGTGGTGACAGAAAAGACGGAAGGAGACAGGACTCAGGCACAGTAGTAATCGCTGTGGCGATTTTTCAGTGCAAAACGTGTCATTCAGTTGCCTGTCACAATGCGTCTGTTTGAGCGCTGGGAAACACTGTATACAGGGGGCCCTCGAGGGCCCCCTGCAGCAAGGGGCCCAGTCGCCATGGCGACCTCAGCACCCCTATAATTCCGTCACTGATATCAGGGTTCAGTGAAGTTTTTTGACAATCCACGTGATGCGTGCGACTGGCTGGACAGGAATCAGTGAAGAGGATTCGTCACAAGCTCGAAATTGCTATGTTCCCTAATGTTCTGATATCAGGGCTGTCAGCAGTGTGCTTGGCATTATGCTCTTGCTGGCTGACCAGAGATGCCTGTGAGTCCGGGCAATTTAAGGTTGAATTTTTTTATTTTCATGTTTCTTTTTTGCACCTGCTTGCAACAAAATATTTTACCTGCTGCCTGATGCTGCAGGTCATTGGCCCCAACGTTATACAAGATTTTGTTTTTTGTGCTTTATTTTTTCCTCTGGTGTTTGTCCCAGGGCTTGCACTGCAATCACTGAATACTATTGAGAGTAGCTGGGTTACAGCATTTTTGACAACTATGGGGCTGATTTACCAAGCCTGTGCGCCATGACTCATGGTGCACAAGCAGGAGTAAACCAGTGCAGCGTGTTTCCTCATTTACTAAAGTGCCTAATGCGCCCAGGAAAGGGCGCACGGCACGCCAGTACAGAGCTGGCGTGCGGCATTTAGTAATGTAAACATCGGGGATTCGGGCGGGAGTTTATGAGGGGAGGGAGGGGGGTGATGCAGGGGAAGTGAGGTGACATGTGTTTGAACGTGTGTGGCGGGCCGAATTGAAAGGGAAAGTGACTTTTGGGACCCGATCCCCGTGCGCTTGCAAAGTACGCTAGAACCTCGGAAGGTTCATTTGCATACTGGGCATGCGCAGAGGGATAAATCGAGGCTTTGCGTGCGCCTCTTCAGTACGCCGGGAAAATCTTGGTAAATACCAAGGGGCGTAGCAGTGTTTGCACTGCGTGAAGCAACGTACGGGAAGCTCCGAGGTGTTCTCGGGCTGCGCTGACACTGAAGGGGAACTCCGCGCCAAATTTCAAATTTGAAACCGGCGCGGCTTCCCCCCCAGGGTCACAATAGGCTCTTCGGCTTGGTCCGGAACGTGAGGGGTTAACCCACGCCAAAATTGGCGTGGGGTTCCCCCCCCAGATACGTACCAAGCCCTCATCCCAAGCATGCAATCTAGCCGGACAGGAATGGGGGTGGGGACGAGCGAGCGCCCCCCCCCTCCTGAGCCGTACCAGACCACATGCCCTCGACATGGGGGAGTGTGTGCTTTGAGGGAGGGGGGCACTGCCCCCCCACCCCAAAGCACTCTTGTCCCCATGTCGATAGGGACAAGAGCCTCTTCCCGACAACCCTGGCCATTGGTTGTCGGGGTATGCGGGCGGGAGCCAATCAGAATCTGAGAGCCACTTTAATAAAGCGGCCCCCAGATTCTGGCCCCCCACCCTAAGTGAATGAGTATGGGGTACATGGTACCCCTACCCATTCACCTGGTGGGAAAAGTTGTTAACACAAATAAACCACACAAGTCTTCCGCCAACCCACCCCGGTCTTCGCCGCCGCTGTCTTCCGCCGCTGCCCCTTCACCACGAAGCTCCGTGCTTGTTTGATGAGGGCAGCGGGCTTTGACGTTTTCTCCGGGGGGAGGGTCGCACATCTCCCCCCGGTTTTCTAGGCGTCTTCCGCCGCGGCCCCCTTCACCATGAAGCTTCCTGCCTATGGGGGAGGGCCGCGGGCTTCGTAGTTTTCTGCCGGGGGGGGGCTCTCGATAGCCTCTTCTGCCTGGCTCTTCCGCGGGGGCCAGGGCTTCTCGTCGCTGTGTCGCCGTCTTCTGCCGCTGCCCCCTTCACCACGAAGCTCCGTGCTTGTTTGATGAGGGCAGCGGGCTTCGACGTTTTCTCGGGGGGAGGGTCGCACATCTCCCCCCAGTTTTCTAGGCGTCTTCCGCCGCGGCCCCCTTCACCATGAAGCTTCCTGCCTATGGGGGAGGGCTGCGGGCTTCGTAGTTTTCTGCCGGGGGGGGGGGGACTCTCGATAGCCTCTTCTGCCTGGCTCTTCCGCGGGGGCCAGGGCTTCTCGTCGCTGTGTCGCCGTCTTCTGCCGCTGCCCCCTTCACCACGAAGCTCCGTGCTTGTTTGATGAGGGCAGCGGGCTTCCGACGTCTTCTACCGGAGCGAGGGTCGTACATCCCACTCCGGATTTCGTCGCCGGCTTCTGCCTGGCTCCTCCTGGGGCCAGGGCTTCTCGTCGCTGTCTTCCGCCGCGGGGTGACACTCGCGGGCTTCTTCTTCCATTCGATGTTGACACGGCGAGGTGCGGCGCTGAAATGCCATCACTGTCACATGGGTTAAGGTCACATGTTGGCATAACCACGCCCACGCCCTATGCCAATATAAGTCCTTGCCCGCCGCTCACAAGGCATTTCAGCGCCGCACCTCGCCGTGTCAACATCGAATGGAAGAAGAAGCCCGCGAGTGTCACCCCGCGGCGGAAGACAGCGACGAGAAGCCCTGGCCCCAGGAGGAGCCAGGCAGAAGCCGGCGACGAAATCCGGAGTGGGATGTACGACCCTCGCTCCGGTAGAAGACGTCGGAAGCCCGCTGCCCTCATCAAACAAGCACGGAGCTTCGTGGTGAAGGGGGCAGCGGCAGAAGAGAGCGACGAGAAGCCCGCCACGTCCAAGTCCTGGATGGGATGTACGACCCTCGTCCAGGCAGAAGAAATCGAAGGGGCGGCGGCGGAAGAAGGCCTGGCCCCCACGGGTGGTGCCCCCCGCGGCGGAAGACAGCTACGAGAAGCCTGGAGAGTGGCGCCCTCCGGCGGAAGACGGCGAAAGAAGCCCTGGCCTCGGGAGGAGCCAGGCAGAAGCGGAGGAGCCCGAGGTGGGGCGACACCCCCGTTGTTCTCCGCTGTTTTCGGCCGGCCCCCCCCCGGATGTAAAAGAGCTTAATTTTGGGGTGGGGGCACAGTCGAGCATGGCGGAGAGCATGGGTGGGTGTTTCCCCCCCCCGGCAGAAAACGGCTAGAAGACCGAGGAGTGGCAATTTTTTATTGAAAATTCTACGACCAAAAATGTATACAGAAAAAAAAAAAACAATTAAACCAAAACGACCCTCTGCCACAATACATTTTCTTTACATACAAATATTATCCCACCATGCTATACATATACCATCTATACATCACTAAGAATTAGCACCAATACCTGCCCCACTCACTTGCATTTTTATACTCTTTAGTCATTACCACTTCCCAAGTACCAAAGCAACCCTCTACCACATTTTCTTTACGTACAAACATTATCCCACCATACTATACATATACCATCTGCACATCACTAAAATCGCACCAATACCTGCTCCAATAACTTGCATTATTATACTCTTTAATCATTTCCACTTCCCAAGTAACCCCAACCCCTAAAACATACATACTTCTATTATGCATAAACAAATAAAACTAAATCATAACCCTAACCCTCCCCAAAACTTTAAAATCTACGCAACTACGCAATTGTACATCTTTTACACCGCCCCTTTCCCACTGCCACCCAAACATTACTCATACACATGTTACCACATTACTGCATTTTTTTCTTTTTTTTTTAATAAAATTACTCATTTACTTCCATCAGCACAATCCCCTGCAAGGTGGAAGGTGGAAAACCTGTTCTGCAGGGCTATACCAGGGGGAGTCTGGGCACTACTTGTCGCCCCAACTCCACCTTCTGGAGAGGAAACACCCGGACCAGGACCTGACCCAGAACTGGGGATCACCCCAGGACTGCTTTTACACCGCCCCTTTCCCACTGCCACCCAAACATTGCTCATACACATGTTACCACATTACTGCATTTTTTCCTTTTTTTTTTTTTAATAAAATTACTCATTTACTTCCATCAGCACAATCCCCTGCAACCATACCCCCACCAGAATCCACCACAGGATCCAAGGTGGAAAACCTGTTCTGCAGGGCTATACCAGGGGGAGTCTGGGCACTACTTGTCGCCCCAACTCCACCTTCTGGAGAGGAAACACCCGGACCAGGACCTGACCCAGAACTGGGGATCACCCCAGGACTGCTTTTACACCGCCCCTTTCCCACCGCCACCCAAACATTGCTCATACACATGTTACCACATTACTGCATTTTTTTTTTTTTTTTTAATAAAATTACTCATTTACTTCCATCAGCACAATCCCCTGCAACCATACCCCCACCAGAATCCACCACAGGATCCAAGGTGGAAAACCTGTTCTGCAGGGCTATACCAGGGGGAGTCTGGGCACTACTTGTCGCCCCAACTCCACCTTCTGGAGAGGAAACACCCGGACCAGGACCTGACCCAGAACTGGGGATCACCCCAGGACTGCTTTTACACCGCCCCTTTCCCACCGCCACCCAAACATTGCTTTTACTCTCCTTACCTGGCTGAGAAGGCAAGTCTACAACTGGCTGGGGATCTCTAGGAACCTTACCCCTTCTGCCCTTACGATCAGGTCTCGTACTAGGGGTATCAGAATCAGAGAAACGACCCGCCTCTTGATCCCCCCCACCACCAGACACAGGGACAGAGGACCCAGACCAAGTAGGAATGGGCTGCGAATCCCGAGAAGGGGGATGCAACACCACCCTAGGCATCTTAGCCTTGCCACGAGATACCACAGATTGCACCAAAGGGGCCTTACCCCTCCCCCCAGATTTTAAAGGGGAAACTCTCGAGCCGCCCGACTTATGACCCAATCTTCCTGACGATGGCCCCGGACTCCCGGAACCCATCACAAAAGACTGGCTCTCAAGAGTCACTGCGCCAGCCAGCTGGAGCGGGGCAGGAGGCCCGGCCGACGAAACAACCGGAAGCACAGACTCCCTAGACCCCCCAGGCCCCGCAGGGGGAGACACCCCCCCAACAGGTGCCCGAAAGGCCGAGGGGCACTGGCTAAAAACGTGCCCCATAACACCGCACAGATTGCATTGAAATTTATTGCACCCGCTGGCCAAGTGCCCAGCTTCATTACACTTTGTGCAAAAGGGTTCCCTACAGTCCCTACTGAAATGCAAAGGACTGTTGCATCTAAAACAGAGCTTAGGTTGCCCTGGATAGAATGCAAGGATCCTATCCCTCCCAATATAACCTGACGCAGGCACATGTGTCACTGATAACCCGATGCGTCTAAGCCTTACTGAGACAGACCAGGCACCAGTCCAGATCCCCTTGGCATCCAAAACTTTCCCTGGCGGGGCCATCACCTGGCCGTACCGCCCCAACCATGTTGTGATATCTTCTGCGGGAATAGATTCATTTCTAACCAGGACTGACACCCTTTTTATTTCTTCCTGTCTAGACAGGGGGACTGCTCTAAAGGATTTCCACGAGGACTGATTCTTCACCACCTCCCGTCTGGAGATAAAACTCTCCATTAAGACGGGGGGTACCAAAACTTACATCATACTCCAGGGAGCCCGAGGGGTGGATAACAGCAAAGATGTCTGATGCCTTAAACCCAAGGGCCAACACCATATCCACCACCTCGTCTCTCCCCGGAGGACGACCAAACTCTTCCAACCAGCGCAGCTGCACAACATTATGGCGCTTACGCTCCACTCCCCCCACCCTAGTGGCAGCTGGCACTGAGCCCCTAAAAGCCATCGTACCGTGGGCACTATAAAAACGCCCAAGCTGTACCCTGCCACCAGTGACATCTGCAAAAGACAACCCCACTTTTAGGGCCGACATAACCCCGGCCTCCTGGGACCCACTGATTTGGGGAGGAGGCGGGGGGAGATCAGAAACAACAACATTGCTAGAATCAACATTATCAACAGCTATACTTAAGTCTTTCCCAGGGGCCCCGGGCACAGCAGGTGCACAAGCACCGGAAACACCCCCAGCAGAAATAATTGCTGCCGGAGGGGTCCCCGCACCGCCCAGAGGACCCACTTGGGGCTGACCCGTATGCTCCAAAACCCCAGAGGGTACCCCAATGTCATGAAAACCAGTACTCTGGTCCGCTTTAGTTGGCTCACCCTCCAGCAGCCGTATGTGGTCCATCGCAAGACATGGGCTAGTTATACTACCCTGCTCGCAATCACCCCACTCCATGCGCTGGGGGGTCATCGCCACGGACTCAGAAACTGAAGGGCCGGAGGGGGAAACCACAAGAGGCACCCCACCACCCAGCAGCAGGTCCACAGGAAAAGATGACCCAACAGTCTCCGCAACAGTGGCCACCCCCAAAACCCGGGATGAGACAATAGTAGGTATCTCACCCCTCACAGTGTCCTCGGCAGAAATCCCACAATCCATGGCACTCACACCCGCGGAACCGTCCTTCATTGCTCCATCCTTCTCAGCAACAGCCTCCACAAGTCCCATCTCCTCACCCGCAGCTGTCCCGGGATCCGCTACTTCCGGCTCCACACCTTCAGCGGTAACCCCGCAACCCGCGGTATTCACTTTCGCGGCCATACCCTCCGGCTCCACACCCGCAGCGGCAGTCCCGCGACCCGCGGCATCCACCGCAGCAGTAGCCTCGCGACTCGCGGCACACACATTCGCGGCAATACCCGCCGCGACTTCGTCCTGCGTTCCTCCAACCTCCATGACTTCCTCCTCGTCCGCAGCAGCCCCGGGACCCGCCACTTCCGGTCCCGCGGTGATCGCGGGGGATCCGACCAGGCCTCCAGGCTGGGCGCCCCCTGATGGCAAAGGGGAAATTGGCACCTCAGCCTGGGAGCTACGGCGAGCAGCCTGGCTTCCCTTATCACAAACCTCCATCAGGCGTTCCTCCAACTCATCCATCTCATCAGTGTCCATAGTAGACTGATCCAACAACCGGTTCCAATAAATGATATACTCACTCAGGGTCGTTTTCAATGTCTGAACACTCAGGCGATAGCCCTTCCGCTTCTTTTTGCCCACCCGATCTCTGGCTGTTCTTAAGCGTGCCAGGTCTTCATGCACTACCACCAAAAAGTCCATAAGCCTTCCCAAGACTGCATAGACTTCCATCCGACGGCCTGTAGCTTCAAAATCACTTTCACCTGGCTGCTGCTCCTGCCATGCAGAGAGAGCAATCTGGGACTCCAGATACCTGAGATCCTCATCTGATGGTCTCAAACTCTCCACTGTCCTTGAAATGGTATCCGATCCCTCCACAGGCATAGCTTCTCTCACCGCCCGGGAAGTAGAGCCTCCCCTGGGCTGATAGCTTCCATGGCTCTCTGGAAGTCCAGAGAGCCTCACACACACGCCCTCAAGACCGAGGAGTGGCGACGCCCCCGTTGTTCTCTGCCATTTCCGCCGGCCCCCCCGGATGTAAAAGAGCTTGATTTGGGGTAGGGGCCTGGCCGAACATGGCGGAGAGCATCGGTGGGTGTCTCTCTCCCCGGCGGAAGGCGGCGGCGAAGACCGGGGGGGGTAGGTGTACCCCCCGGCGGAAGGCGGCGGCGAAGACCGGGGGGGGTAAGTGTACCCCCCCGGCGGAAGGCGAAGACCGAGGAGGGGTAATTTTTTATTTATAAAACTACGACCAAAAGGTTAACAAATATATAAAATAACTAAATAAACCAAATAACAAAAAAAAACAAACAACAAAACACAAACCATCAAATCACCGACCTCCACCCACCAAGAAATAACTATAAAGAAAGAGAAATATCACCAGAACAGGTATTTACAACAGGCTCACTGGTACAAGAGAAAGTCTTTATAGTCCATCAGAAAAGCTTGCCCAGATCATTGCCAAAAAAAAAAAAAATAAACACTTAAAACCGCTCACTGGTACAGTAGGGAGATATTAAAGTCCATAGAACGCACTACTGTCCAGATCATCGCCAACCCACAACACACCCCACCATCACAATAACAAATACCTACAACCCACATATGAGCAAGAACATGATAGTCAGACATGTCTGTAGCCTTATTTCAAAAAAAATACCATAAACAAAATCTAAGGGGGTGAAAAAGGATAGATGCCCCTACCCATGGAGAGGGGCAGAGCCGTGACCTAAGGGGGCTGGAAGAGGAACCCCCTCCATAAATGGGCACACCTCTCAGGCCCGACCCTGCTCCTTTCCAGATCCCGCACCTTCACCAACTCCCGAAAGATATCGCCCACCACCTCATGCACAGACAGGATTTTGTCCCTAGTGGACACCAAACACCGAGCGTGCCAAGTGTAATAAAGCACAACTAGGCTGACTAAATAAAGTGACGATAACTCAAATCCCCTGCGGACCCCAAAATCACCATACACTCGCTCAGCATAGGTCAGGGCCGGAAGGCGGGGGTAGCCAATGGCACCCCCTACCCTCGTAAGAACCTCCATGTTGAAGGGACATTGGACCAGAAAATGGTCCATGGTCTCCAATGTCCCACCACATTCCTGACGGGGGCAGTCCCTGTCCCCCAGGTTCCTGTATTTGAGATTCGCACGGACATAGAGTCGTCCATGGAACGACCTCCATGCGAGATCCCAAAACTTATTTGGAATTCTAGAAGAATTCAAGAGGGCTAGCCCCTCCGTGAGGACCCTCTCAGGGCAGTCCCTCAAAGACAGGGGCTTCAAAATGTCCGAGGCCATGACCCTCAGGTAAAGCTCCCGCCGACCCAAAGAGCCCACCTCCAGGGCAGTTATCCGCCACTGCCTCAGTACCTTTAATGCCAGGGGGACATAGGAAGGGAGATACCCATGCGATCTCCTCAGATCGCCGGGCCTCCCCCCCTCCTCCCACTGCCTCAAGAACAGCAAGAGCCAGTCCTTGCATGAACACTCCCACCAGGAAGGCTCGTCCACAAATATGGACTGCAAATTGTATTTAACAAAGATGGTGACAAAGAACACCACCGGGTTGACCATGTCCAACCCACCTTGCCGTCGCTGGCGGTATGTGACCTCCCTCTTGATCAGGTTCAGTCTGCTTCCCCACAACAGCAGGAAGAACAGACCATAGACCCGAGCATAGAGAGATGCTGGCAAAAGACACACATAGCTTACAAAGAGAAACTCAGGCAATAAGTACGTCTTGACCAAGCTTACCCTTTCCCTCAGGGAAAGTTTCCAACCTTTCCAGGCCTTCTCCTTCCGAGTGGCACTCACCAGCCTGCGCTCCCAGTTTAGCTTGGGATAATCTCCCGGGCCGAAATGAATGCCAAGAACTCGAATCTCTGGTACGGGCGTGGGGAACACGTCCGGAAGGGGGAACTGCTCCCCCTCCTTCCCCAACCAGAAAACGTCACTCTCGTCCCAATTGACCAGCGAGCCTGACGCCTCAGAGTAGCACCCGATCTGGGACTCCACATAATGGGCCTCCTCACGACCAGATACCACCACCGAGACGTCGTCCGCATAGGCCACAACCCTCACCGCCGAAACCGGGACCCCCGACAGGTCCCACCGGAACCCCCCCCCCAGACGCCCGCAGTCTAGCCTCCTTACGAAGGGGTCGACCGCAAAGATGTACAGGAGGGGGCTCAGCGGGCACCCCTGCGGACGCCAGAGTCCACAGCAAAGGCCCGGCCCACCCAACCGTTGACAAGAGGGAAGCTCTCAGCTCCCCTATACAATACCTGCAGCCAATCAACGAATTGATCAGGCAGACCGTATCTCCTCAGAAGCAGCCAAAGGTACTCGTGGTTCACCCGATCAAACGCCTTAGCCTGATCCAGTGCAAGCAGATACCGCTCGCTGCCATCAGCCCTGCACCTTTCCACAGCCTCCCGGACGCTCAGGACGGCACTAAAAAGTGCCCCGGCCAGGAATTGTGCAGTGCTGAGAGGGAGACAGCATCCTGCCCGCCAAAGCAGACAGACGTGTAAACAAGATCTTTGCCAGTATCTTCCTATCTGTGGTAAGAAGGGCGATCGGACGCCAATTCTCCACACAGACGGATCTTTCCCCTTTGACAGTAGGATCAGAGCTGACCTTCTCATTGAGGGAGGCAGCAGGCCATAGGCCAAACATTCACTAAACACGTCCCTCAGATGAGGAGCCAAGAGGCTCTTAAAGGTTTTGTAGAATTCGGCCGTGAGCCCATGTAGCCAGCCCAGGTGACTTTTTAGAAGCTAAAGAGCTAATAGCCTGCTCGACTTCAGCTACCGAGATCTCTTCTGTCAGAGAGTCAGGAAGGTCAGACCCCACTTCCAGTGGGGTCTCATCAAGGAATTCCCTGACTTTCTCCATGTAGAGGCCGCTTCTTCAGGAGGTCCGAAAAGTGGTCTCTGACGACACCCAGGATCCCCGATCTGGACCGGACCAGAGATCCTGAGGCATCCTTCAGGCCATGTACGACCTTCGACCTCGCCACCTCACCACAGCTCATGTAGGGATCAGGAGAGATAAACTTCCCGTAATCCCTCTCAAAAACCAGGGAGGCGAGACGGTCGTACTGACACTCCTTATCTGCGCCTTCAGACCGGATATCTGTTCCGAGAGAGCCCCAGAGGACACCAGGCGGTCAAGTGCCTGCGTAGTCTCTGGTAGGCTTGGTACTTGGAAGCTGCCCTGTACCCAGAGATTTCCCGGAAAAAGTCGCCAGACCTCTTTTTAACTACTTCCCACCACTCAAGGCGGGGAGCAGTTGCCCTCAAGGAGCGAGGTCTGGCCAGGAAGAAAACCTCATAGGCTTCCCTAACCTCAGGATCCTCCAGTAGCGACCCATTCAGGCGCCACAAACCCCTCCCTTTCTGAGGAGTGTCAGCGACATTCAGGGCCACAGATACCATACAGTGATCGGAGAACTCTACCGACTGCAGCTCAGGAGCCGAGCAGACAGAGTCCTCCTTTAAAAAAAAACTATCTAATCTACTCTTACTTCTACCTCGGGAAAAATGTGAAACCAGTGAGGTTGGGGAGGTGACGAACGTGCACATCCACCAACCTGGCCTCCCTCACTACGTTATTCAAAAAAATACTATCATATCCCAGAGGGTTGGCGGCACCTGCCCGGTCTTTGGGCCTAGTGATCATATTGAAATCGCCCCACCAAAAATCACCTGCTGGGACGTAAAAAGATAAGGCTTAACCGCCGTAAGGAGGCTCTCCTCTCCCTCCTAGTTTGAGGCCCATAAAAATTTATGAGCTGGAGGAATTGCCCCCTCACGACAGCGTCCACCACCAGACATCTACCGATCTCACTTCAATCAATCACTCGCCGGCAAGCCACCGGACCAGTCTTAAAAAGGACCGCAACCCCACTGCAGGGCTCGGCCGCAAGAGACCAGAGGGAGGGCCCACATCTCCACTCCCTCTTTGCTAGATGCATCTCTGCCACAGATGCCAGCCAGGTCTCCTGCAAAAACAAAATGTCAGCTTCAACAGGCTGAGAAAATCGAAGGCCATAAAACGAGCTCCTGCAGAACGAATACTTGCGACATTAATGGTCGCAAGCCGTATTGGAGAGGGTACCGCCATCAGAATGATTGAAAGTGGTCACGTTCTCCTTCATACTACAACACAAAAACATATTTACATATCTACACCTCCTCCTCCTCTGAGCCCGAGGAGGAGGAGAAGATACCAAACGGGTTCCCCAGGGACACCCACTTCGTGCCCCTGGGGGAAACCCACCTTCACTGGGGACTTCCGTCCCCAGATCTGGCAGCCTTCCCCTTCTTCTTTTTGCGTCTCACCTGCTCCCACTCCTGCCACCTCTCCGAGATGACTACACCACCCCCCTCCTCGGACCCGCTGCTCGAGATTTCCCTCTTGGATGAGGCTCGAGCAGCTTCCATCTCCATGGCCACAGGGCCAGAGGAGACTCTGGGTCCAGAAGGGGGGGGAATGGAAGAGGCAGGAGGGGGCCAGAGACAGGGGAGGAGGACAGGGGGGGGACCAGACTTAACTGGACGGGAAGAAGAAGGGGGAGGGGGGGGACGGGGACTTGGGAGGGGGGACGAGGGGGGGGGGGGACGAGGAGGGGGGGAAGATGAGGGAGGAGGGATGGGGAAACAGATGGAGGGCCTGGTGGTGGGGGGGGGCAATGGTGAGGTGGGGGAGAGGGACGGGGGATGGGGATCGGCCCTGCAACATTAGGAGGGGAAGGCCCTGGCCCCGGACCCTCAGGCCCGGGACCCCCAGGCCTCCCCGACTCCTCCCCACCGGCTCCGCCCTCCGGAGGATCGGGAGCCTCCTGGCCAACCGAGCCCGTGTTCCCCGGGGGGGGAGCCCCCACGCCCACGCCTGCTCCGCCTTCTTTGAGGCAATGGGCCTGTTGGTCCCTCCGGAGCAGTACTAGGGGCTCCAGGATCCCCACCCCCGGCCATCACTCGCCGGGGGGGGCTTCGGCCGCTCCCGGCCCGGGAGGTCCCCCCCCTGAGAAGAAGAACCCGATATGCTTTGGGACACCTGCTAAATGGGTGCCCCATCTTACCACATAAGTTGCAGCATATCTTCCCCATGACTCGGACTGGTGGCCAAACTCGTGGCACCGGCACATCTGACCACCGTGCAGTCCGAGCTCATGTGGGTCGGGCTGCCGCACTTGAAGCAACGACGGGGCTGTCCCGGGTTAGAACGCCAGGATCCGGTCTCTGCCTAGAAAGGCGCTGCCAGGGAGGTGGGCAACACTGTTGCCCTCCCTCTTGAGCCGGATCCTGGTCAACCAAGCCCCGGTCCAGACCCCGCGTTCATCAAGGTTCTTCCTCAGGGGGGTCTGCAACTGCCCGTACCTCCCGAGCCAGGTGGCAATGTCCTCCGGAGGGAGCGACTCGTTCCGCACCAGGATGGTGACATTCTTAACCTCCTCCTGCCTGGAGATGGGAACGAGCCTGTACTTCTTCCAAGGGTCAACGCCCCTCACCAACCCAAAGCTGGTGATGAAGCGTTCCATACACACGGAGTGACAAAACTTATATCGAACTCCCGTGTGTTGGTGGGGTGAAATGACAGCAAAAAGGTCACCACCCAAAACCCAAGGAGATTACCAGGCCCACCACCTCACCACGGGCGGGGCAGGGGTCCGGACCCTCGTACCTAAGCTGAACCACATTCCTTCGCCTCCTCTCTGGACCACCCGTACCCCTCGTCCACGCCGACCCCTGCACCCTCTCCTGGTCAGCAGGGGGGGGCGCGGAAATTCTGGGCTCCAAAACGGCTGTACAGGTGGTCCAGAGGGGCACGAGAGCCGCCACCTGGGCGAAGGAGCGACCCCCCTTCAAGGCCGTCAACAGGTTGGTCTCTGGAGACCCCAAAAAATATTCTCCGGAAGTGGGGCACCCCCCTCAGCGCCCCCAGAAGTGGGGGGGGCGGGGGGCCCCCATCTCTGCCGGTGGTGCTGCAACCCATCCCCCTGAACTACCCATGACCCACCACCCTTGGCCTGACAACAGGCTCCTCCCCCCGGGCCAAAGCAGAGGGGGGCACTCCCCCACCCAACTCCCCCACCCAGACCCCTCCGCGACACCAACCAGCCCCTTGGGACTCCACTGTACTGGGGGGGAGCCCCCCTGGGACCCCTCCAACTGCCGGATATAATCATATGCTATACAGTCCACTGGGAGGGGTCCCACCTGACTTTCCCCCCACCCTGCCTGTGCTGCAGGGAGCCCCTCGGGGCTTGTGGCAGTGTCCATGGGGACCTGGGGGTGGGTGGCAGCTTACCGTCCAATTTACCGTCCTCACCGTCTCTGTCCATCTCCTGCCGGGGGTGCCTGGAGGGGTGCCTGCTGCAGCGTCCGGGCTGGGCACCCCTGCACCCCCGGCCTCTCATCCCCCAGGTCCCTGAGCCCCACCGACCACCGCAAACTCGCGGGGGGCACTTCCGGTCGCGAGACGGGCACTTCCGGGTTCCGGTCTGGTCACTTCCGGTTCCGGCTGGGGCACTTCCGGTTCCGGCTGGTGCACTTCCGGTTCCGGTGGGGCACTTCCGGTTCCGGCTGGGGCACTTCCGGTTCTTGGGGGTCACTTCCGGGTCCCGGTCTACTCCACCCCCAACAGCGGCGCCATCTTGGCCACACTGCACACAAGCGTTTACCTCCAGATGACCGCAGCACAATGCCTCCACCATGTGTCTGCCTCTCTCCCAATGACATAGCAGCCGCAGGAGCAGTCCCTGGCCTTTCCATGGCCAGATCCTCACGCTCACTGCAAGCTGAGGGGTCATGGAAGCCGACACATGGCGGGCTTCAGCTGTGGCAGTGCGACCATCCTGGGGGAGCCTGGGTATGCTGACCTGAAGATGGCGGGGGGGTACCGCCGGCGGCACCTGGGCCGGCGACTCCTGGATCACTGGACTCCCGGACTTCGCCAACCCCCCAGTCCCTTCCACGGACGAGGGATCGGCTCCCGGGAACCCTCCCCAGGTTTTATGGCCATACTGGGCCCGAACCACCCCCGGCACCACGCCCCCCCCCCCCCCCACTGCACCCAGGCTCCCCTGACTCTCCTGCTGTTTGGGGTGTTGTGACCCTTCTTAGACCGCCCGCTCCTCCTCGCTGCCTGGCTCCCTTCCCGGTTGGCCTGCTGGAGGGTCCTCCGGAGCTCCTCTAGGAAGTTCACTCTCCAGCCCCACGTTGGCAAAAGCCCCCCCAGGATTTCCCATATTTCTTTTACCTCTAGTCCTAGGGTGGTGATGGCCCCCTTGTATTCAGATCTCTTATTACTGGAGCACCTGTCCCTCTTTTCCCTCAGGCCTGCGAGAGTAGTCATCTTTTCCACGCAGGCCTGAGATATCCTCACCAGCAGGGATTTGGATTTTATCCCGCCTCTTCCTGGTTCTTGCCTCATTTCACCTGGCTGAGGGCCTGTCCAGTCTGAGAGACCCTCCTGGGTCTCCAGGAAGAGACGGTCCTCCCTGCTGATGGTGGTGGCGGTGGTCTGGCTGGAGGGCAGGTGCTGTTGACTCCTCCGGAGGCCGGAAGCCGGTCACCTCTCGGGGCTGAGGGAGGCCATCCCACCCCTCTTCCGGGGCAGGGGGCTGGAGGCTGGTCCCTGGTAGGTGGAACACAGGAGCTCTGGAAGACCAGGTCTTTCCTCCTCTCCAGCAGGAAGCAGAATGAGCTCTGTGGGAGGAGCCGGAACTACTGCCAGTGGGAGGAGCCCCCGTTGTTCTCCGCCATTTCCGCCGGCCCCCCCCGGATGTAAAAGAGCTTGATTTGGGGTAGGGGGCCTGGCCGAACATGGCCGAGAGCATCGGCGGAAGGCGGAGGCGAAGACCGGTGCGGGGGCTGGAGCCCCCCCGGCAGAAAACGTCTGGAAGACCGAGGGGCTCCGCCCCGTTGTTCTCTGCTTTTTTCGGCCGGCCCCCCCCCGGATCTGAAAGAGCTTATTTTGGGGTGGGGGCCTGGTGGACATGGCGGAGAGCATCGGTGGGTGTCCCCCCCCGGCAGAAAACGGCGAAGCCCGGGGCCCAATGGGCTGGTGGTGGGGGGTCCCGGCAGAAGACCCCGGAGCTGACTAATAAATTTTTTTTTCTGTGTGGTTTATTTGTGTTTACACTTTTCCACCCGGTGAATGGGTAGGGGTACGATGTACCCCATACTCATTCACATAGGGT